>JAODVO010000001.1:12271810-12283541 GCA_025400055.1 Notarius lentiginosus
ACGGCCCTCGCCGGCCATGGGGCTCGAACCCGGACCTTCTTGCTGAGAGGTGACAGCGCTAACCACTACACCACCGTGCTGCCCACACACACACACACACACACAAACCATTCAGGTCATGTGATTTGTACTGACAGGACACCACCACAACAACTTTTCTTTCTTTCCCTCTTTCTTTTTTCTTTTCTTCTGCTTTCTTTTTCTCCATTTTTCCATTTCTTCTCCTCCTTCCTTCCATCTTTCCTTTGTCATTTTTCTTGCCCTTTGCTTTCTCCAGTTCAGTTTTCCATTTCTTCTTGTCCTCCCTCCCTCCCTTCTTTCTTTCTTTTTTCTCCTTCTGTCATGTCTTGTGTTCAGTTGCTCATAGTTGCTTTCTCTTTCCACTTTTTATTTTGTCCTTCCTTCCTTCCTTCCTTCTCTCCACATTCTTTTCATGTTTCCTCTTGTCCTTCCTTCACCTTTACCATTTATTTGTTTTTCTTCGTCACTTTCTTTTTCTATTTTCTAGCTTGCTTCCATGCCTTCATTATTCTCTCTCTCTTTTACAGTCTTCCTTTCCGAGGTTGAGCCAAACTACCAGGAAAGTTCTGGAAGCACTTCCTGTAAACACCGTGTTTGATTCAACTATTTTTTTTTTTTTGTAATAAAGTTCGTGACGTTAATGGGGGTGAAAAAGCCAAACAAAATAAACAAATAAAAATAAACAAAAGTAAAGCAATTAAAACCTGTTATAACCTCCTTCTTTCTCTTCTGCTTTCTTTAACCTAATAGACTTAACGCGGTGGAGAAGCGGAGCGGCTTTAATACCTGCCACTGGAAGCTGAATATCATTTGGGTCGCATTATTTTCTCATTAATCCTCTCTTTCGCTTTTTAATGCCTTACTTACTCGAGGAAGCCTTTTTTATGATTATTATTTTGCTTAATAACAGCTTGCACAAAAAAAACGTACGAGTAATGGTCTTCATTTGAAGGGGAATTAAAAGAAAGGGCACATGATGAACGCTAAGAGGGTGAAAAAAAAAAAAACCTCTAATATGTGACTTCAAAAGATTTTTTATATAATTTTTGCCCTAAAATACACACTTACTAACCCACCCACACAGACATCTCTAATTATTTTTCATAACCTGCAGCACTACGCAGTAATAATGTTCCAATCTTGCCCTAACCTGTCTATATTCGACATCTCGTACACAAACACACACACACACACACACACCTAATTGCCTAAATCAGGGTCGGAGAGTTACTGCTGTAGTGCCGTAAATGAAGCTTTAGTTTAAATTGCAGGCTTTGAGGATGAAGATTGATGTTGGACAGAGTGTATTACTGAAGTCTGAAGCTGCAATCACGATCCACTACAATTATCCCGAGCCATTAAGAGCTGCTCTGAGCATGTCACAATCAAACCTGGATACAATTAATCACCTGGTAGGAGAGTAGTTAGGGTGTGTCTGCTTGTGCGTGTGTGTGCGCATATTCGACGGCTTTATCCGTGTCTATATCTGCTTACAGCTCCAAATATCCACTCTGTATTCAATTAAAGATTGTAATTCCGACCGGGAAGCACCCCTTCAACTCGAAATTCCTAAATCTATAACCCTGACTGTACAGTTCTCCGTTTTGAGGAAGAAAACATACACGACTCAGTACAGTTTCCTGGCTAGCTTGTTGCTCACAAAAGACGATCTTGGAGATGCGACTGTTTTGTTTTTTTTGTAGCTCGAATGCACAGAAGTTGAAGAAACCCTCATAAACGCAGCAGTGGGCAATTCTTCAGCAAAGAGGCCAAAATTATGAAAGATCAAAGCGAGATGGCCTTTTAGTTCCCTCTGAAATTTGCTCATTGTGATATCTGTTTATTTCTATAATTCGTCTCATCTCATCAGAGTGAAATGCTTTCTAGGTCTATTTTCGCATTATTGGGAGCGCATACGTTGAGTTGCTACCACAATCACGTCAATCGGATGTGTTTTGAGAAAATTAGTTTTTTGCGATTTCAACCAGAAAGCGCTAACACGGCAGTGCACGGGCGGGGCACGTCTTTTTGCCGATACAAAACGCTAGTCTTAAAACCATTGCAAAGCTCAAAACAACATGACAGTTCTGTGGAAGTGAGTAGAGGGTTCCTACAAACAAAACCAAGTGTCCCTGGCTCTGCAAGTGCACGGACAGAGTGTGTACAAGAGTAAATACAAAGCCAGTTACCTTGCTTGAAGTTGTTCTTGTCCAGACGCCATCTTCAGGGGAAAGTCCGTAAAAGTCGAGTGTCGAGTGCAGAGCCCATCCCGCTGGAAATGCACAATTTTGTAGCATTTTACGGAAACACGGTCTATTTTTTTTTAGGTCGAAATTGAAAGGAAATTGCGTGCAAAAACATGACAGTCCAAGCCGGTTGGAATTTTGAATGGGACGTCATGTGATGTCTCGCGAGACGTGTTATTGCCGGAAGAAGTGCTCTACACGTGAATGTGCGGCATACAGTAAAGGTTGTGCGGTAGAGAAGGTGACTAGCAAGATGGTAGAGGATCTCTACGAATTGGATTTTACTGACTTCGAATTCAACGGCCGCCCGTATTTATTCGAACCAGAATATACGGAGGAGGAGTTGTAAGAAGAAGAAGAACGAAGGTGAGCGAGAGATCTTCAGCAGGCGGAGATGGTTGCAACACAGCCTAGAGTTGCGGGAACTGGTGGTGTGCCTGTGGGCGCTGTGAGCTCATGGCCACCGAAGAGGAGTGCCTCTACACCGTGATGAGCCAGATGTTCCAAGAGAGGATGCACGGTGCTTCACGAGAATGGAGAACTTCCCTGGGCTTCTCGCGAGATATCACTTGACCTCCCAATCAAAATTCCAACCGGCTTGGACTGTAATGTTTTTGCACACAATTTCCTTTCAATTTTAACCTAAAAAATAGACCGTGTTCCCGTAAAATGCTACGAAATTGTGCATTTCCAGCGGGATAGGCTCTGTACTCAGCACTCGACTTTTACGGACTTTTCCCTGAAGATGGCGTCTGGAAAAGAACAACTTCAGGTAAGGTACTGGCTTTGTATTTACTCTTCTACACACTCTGTCCGTGCACTTGCAGAGCCAGGGACACTTCGTTTTGTTTGTAGGAACCCTCTACTCACTTCCACAGAACTGTCATGTTGTTTTGAGCTTTGCAATGGTTTTAAAACTAGCGTTTTGTATCGGCAAAAAGACATGCCCCGGCCACTGCCGTGTTAGCGCTTTCCGGTTGAAATCACAAAAAACGAATTTTCTCAAAACACAACCGATTGATGTGATTGTGGTAGCAACTCAACGTATGCACTCCCAATAATGCAAAAATAGACCTCAAAAGCATTTCACTCCAGAGTATGCCTTTAAGTAGTAAATAGTGATTGGTGGGAAATGTGGAACAGGTGTAGTGCTGATCAGAATTCTGGAGAGGAGGGGCAATGTGGTGCTTGTTGGGGATTGTAGTCCATGGCGGCCAAGTTTGAAGGCTGCTGTGAATTCCAGGCTTTGACAGACATGACAGCTTCAAGTTTGTGTGTGTGAAATCTTAGTTGACCTATTTAACCTAGTGCATCTATTTGATAATAGTCCTGCAGGAAGCAACAAGAAATTTGAGCAAGTGAAGTCGGAGGTTTTTACTTTCATGTGTATATTCAAGCATGAAACTCATGGAACAAAGAGTATGTTCATTAATGTGATATCACTGTTAGGTACAAAAGAAGAAATTCACAAAAGTAATATGCTTCATATCTCTCCTGGGTTTCCAAATTATAATAATTATTATAATAGGAACATGAACATTTTGGTTTATTCCATAAAATACTACCAACAAGTCCCCCAAATTACACACACAAATACTGTCACTTGGAGCATTTAATTGCAGAAAATGACCACTGGTCAAAATAAAAAAGACGAAGTGTTTTCAGACCTTGAATAACGCACAGAATCAAGATCCTTTTCAAGTTTAATCAACACAATATTAATATTTGAACTTAGGTTGAGTTCAGACATATTTTTTGGTGGAATAACCCTGACATTTAATCACAGATTTCATGTGTCTTGGCATGCTCTCCACCAGTCTTTCATGTTGCTCTTGGGTGACGTTATGCCACTCCTGGGACAAAAATTCAATCAGCTCAGCTTTGTTTGATGGCTTTTGACCATCTATCTTCCTCTTGATCACAATCCAGAGGTTTTCAATGGGGTTCATGTCTGGAGATTGGGCTGGCCATGACAGGGTCTTGACCTTGTGGTCATCCATCCACACCTTGATTGACCTGACTGTGTGGCATGGAGCATTGCCCTGCTGGAAAACCCAATCCTCAGAATTAGGGAACATTGTCAGAGCAGAAGGAAGCAAGTTTTCTTCCATTCTTCATGGCTGGACACATGTGTCCTTCACAAACAAAAATCTGCCCCATTCTTGCCTGGCTGAAGCACTACCAGATCATCACTGATCTTCCACCAAATGTTCACTGGAGCTTGTAAGCCTCTCCAGATCTCCATCTAACCATTAGATAGTCAGGTGATGGGAAAAGCTGAAAATTGGACTCATCAGAGAAAATTACCTTACTCCAGGCCTCTACGGTCCAATCCTTATGGTCTTTCGCAAACCTCAGCCTGACTTGTATTTGCTTCTCATTGATGAAGGGCTTTTTTCTAGCTTTTCACGAGTTCAAGCCCTCCCAGAGAAGCCTGTTTCAAACCGTCCTTGCTGTGCACTTAACCCGAGCTGCCATTTTCCATTCTTTTTGTCGGTCACTTGATGTCATCCTACAGTTGTTGAGTGACATTCAAAGGAATTGACAATCATCCCGATTAGTGAAGAGTTGCTTTCACCCTCTTCCAGTCTGTAACCCAATGTCTGCTGCTTGACCCTGTTCTTATGAACTGCCTTCTTTGAAATTTTGAGAATGGAAGCAACGTGATGCTCACTGTATCCCTGTGCCAATAAAGCCAGAATTAAGCCCTTCTTTTTCTCACTCAAAACATTTTTGTATAACTCTTTTGACATGGTGAATATATATTTTTGTATTCCATTTACATTTAAGGTACTACTAGCACTGTTTTTGCCATCCAAATCGGTTCTATTGCAAGAGGATAGTGATGACCACAGCAGTGTTTTTTTTTAAAATACTTTTACTCATTAAATAAGATTTGGTTCAGGTGTTCACCTAATCAGTATCTCATTAAGTAAAATGAGGTGTGCTTGTGTTGGAATTCCCGAAGAGACAATGGAATGAAATGGCTGTCATACAGAGAGATGTTGATTTAAGAAAAAAAATTGAAATGGTCTCTTCATTTTGTATATATTGTCATGTAGAGTAAATGTTCAAGTGCATAATATTGCACCCTGCGCATGTGTGACGCAGCCCTGAGTTCTATGCACGCAGCGCGAGATATGTAAGTCAGTCTAGAAGTCTGTACAAGTCATGTCAGTGTGTTCAATAAACAACGCATTAGAAATATAATGCTGTCCACCTTGCATTACTTGGTGATGTAAACGCCACATGGTGTCAGATGAAAACTTGATTTGAGCCGTGACACGTCGGTCGTGAGTGAGAAGAACCGGAGTGTGCATTGCCATGGCAAAGTTTACCCCACCGGAGCAGTTTGACTTCTCAAAGCCCGAAGCATGGCCTGACTGGAAGCTAAGATTCGGCAGGTATCGCATAGCTTCACTGCTTACGGAGGAAGAGGAAAAAGTGCAGGTAAATGCATTGATTTATTCCATGGGAGCGGAGGCTGAGCACATATTCAAGGCTTTCACGTTTACTAATGCAACGGATGCAGATGAATACGACGTTGTAATGGCTAAATTCGACGAACACTTCATTCCGAAATGAAACGTGATCTATGAGCGTGCTAAGTTTCACTCAAGAGTTCAACAACCAGGCGAGAGTGTGGAAGCATTTGTCAGGCAACTGTATGAACTAGCTGAAAACTGTGATTTTGGGGCACTAAAAGAGGAACAAATGCGGGATCGCATAGTGATCGGAATTCGTGATAAACAAGTGTCGCAAAGACTGCAAATGAAAAGTGATTTAACATTGAAGACCGCCATTGAAACAGCCAGGCATTGTGAGTTGATCAAGTCACAGAATACAGATAGAGGGCACGGCGCAGAGCACGTGGACAATGTAAAGTCAGTGAGGAAAACTGAACATAAGAGATATGGCAACATGGCAAAGATAAACAAAAAGACGAAAAAAGGAGCGTGCACGAGATGCGGGCGTAATCATACGGAGGCCGAGCAGTGCAATGCAAAAGGAAAAAAAATGCATGAAGTGTAACAAAATTGGGCACTTTGCGGCTGTGTGCTATTCAAAAGCTGTACAAGAGGTAACCGAAGCTGGCGAGGATGACACAGTGTTCCTAGGCTCAGTAGAGCTAAAACAAAAAGATGCACCACTAGCAGAGGATGAGCCACCATGGCACACCACTCTAGATGTAGCAGATACACCAGTCTCATTTAAGATTGATTCCGGTGCAGACACCTCGATCATGACTGAAGCCACATACGAAACACTACGGAGCAAGCCTAAACTCAGCGAAGTGAAGAACACCCTTCAGAGTCCAGGTGGCACTGTGGCCACAAGAGGGCAGTTTTTAGCTAAATTAAAAGCTAATATCAGTGGGCAACTGCGAAATTGCTGCTTCAGAGTAGTTGTAGTTAAAACTAATGGGGAAAATCTCCTGAGCAGAACAGTGGCAACCAGACTCGGCCTAATTAAGCGCATAGACGAGATCAGCACATTCAGTGGCTTAGGCACACTGAAAGGAGAACCAGTGAAAATCACACTCAAAGAAGGTGCAGAGCCATACAGCATCGCCACGCCACTGCGAATACCAATTCCACTACTCCCTAGGGTCGAAGAGGAGTTAAAGAGAATGGAGTCGATGGGCATAATAGAAAAAGTTATTGATCCGACCGAATGGTGCACGCCCATGGTACCCGTCATGAAAAAGAATGGAAAAATAAGAATTTGCGTGGACCTGAAAAAGCTTAATGAAAATGTAAAACGTGAAAAGTTTATCTTACCTACCTTGGATGACATCATGCCCAAGCTAGCGAAGAGTACCGTGTTCTCCAGCCTAGACGCCGAAAGCGGATTCTGGCAAATTCCTCTAGAAGAGAAAAGTGCACGTCTGACCACCTTCATCACGCCCCTAGGCAGATACTGTTTTAAGCGGCTACCGTTTGGGATCACATCGGCGCCTGAGATCTTTCAGCGAAAGATGTCTGAGCTACTGCATGGGCACGAGGGAACAGTCGTGTACATGGACGACATTATTGGTCTTTGGAGAAACACAGGAAATACACGACCAGAGGCTAAAGCGAGTCATGCAGACCATCACCGCCGCAGGTCTACGACTCAACAAGGACAAATGCAGGCTTAGCCAACCAGAGCTGAACTTCCTGGGACAGGTCGTGACCAAGGATGGCATAGCCCCTAATCAAGAAAGGGTCAAAGCCATAACAACAATGGAACCACCTCAGAATGTGAGTGAGCTGAGACGGCTGCTTGGTATGGTGAACTACATAGGCCGTTACCTACCAAACCTCTCTACGGTGTTACAGCCACTCAATGAGCTACTCAAGACTGAGCGTGACTGGTGCTGGGGTCCTCAGCAAGACAGAGCGTTCACAGAAGTGAAACGGCTAATCTCATCAGCACCAGTCTTGGAGTTCTTTGATCCGGCGAAGCCAACCATCGTCAGTGCAGATGCAAGCAGTTACGGGCTCGGAGGAGTCCTCCTGCAGAGCCATGATGGGGTCCTGAAGCCTGTTGTGTTCTGTTCACGTACGTTGACTGATGCCGAGAAGAGATACGCTCAGATTGAAAAAGAGTGCCTTGCAGGAGTGTGGGCCTCTGAGCATTTCTACCAGTATCTTTGTGGCTTAGAGAGATACAAGCTGCTTACAGACCACAAGCCACTGGTAACTCTAATCAACTCGAAAGACCTCGACACCACACCAATTCGTTGTCAGCGCCTGCTTATCAGGTTAATGAAGTTTAACCCAGTCGCAGAATATGTTCCAGGCAAACACCTAGTCGTCGCAGATGCCCTATCTAGGCAGCCCATGGCGGACACCAATCCAGGTGACCTAGAAGCGGAGGTGAAAGTGTACGTGGACTCAGTGGAGGATGACCTGAGAGTGAGGAAGCCAATCATCGAGCAGATAGAAGACCAGACAAGAACAGATGCTGAGCTCCAGTGTGTCCTCAAGTATGTCCAAAAGGGGTGGCCGGAACACTCGAAGAGCGTAGCTGTCAGAGCAAGCACCTACTTCAAAGAGCGTGGGTCACTCAGTGAGGCCAATGGATTGCTGCGACGTGGCAAGCAGATCGTGATTCCTAGCAGTATGAGAGACTACATGTTGCAGAAGATTCATGAGGGCCATCAAGGCCTTACCAAGTGCCGAGAACGGTACAACGGTGCTGTGTGGTGGCCGGGCATAGCCAGTGACGTGAAAAAGCTTGTGACGTCATGTAAACACTGCAACATCTACAGACCGAGCCAAAGCAGAGAACCATCCGTTCATCTCCACACCATTGCCAGATCTAACATGGCAAAAGCTCGCAGCTGACCTGTGCGAGTTCAAAGGTCGTCACTACTTAATCGTGATCGACTACTTTTCCAGATGGCTCGAGATCCTAGACTTACCAAAGACAAACTCAGAAACCGTCATACAAAAGCTGAAAAGCATCTTCACATGCTACGGGATTACAGAGGAGCTCATGACAGATAACGGCCCTCAGTTCTCAGCCGAACAGTTCAGAAACTTTACAGCTGAGTACGACTTCCAGCACGTTACTTCAAGCCCTCATTTCCCACAATCCAACGGCATGGCGGAACGAGCTGTGAAGACGGCAAAGTGGATTCTCAAGCAAGACAACCCTCATCTAGCTCTTCTGAGCTACCGCTCAACACCAACAGAGCCGACTAGGCAAAGTCCCGCCAAGTTGTTAATGGGTCGGGAAATCCATACAACACTCCCAGTACTCAAAGAGAGCCTGCGGCCAATGTGGCCAAATCTAGAGACTGTCAAGAAAAATGACACAAAAGCAAAACAGTCCTATGAGAAGTACTACAACCGCAGGTACTCTGCCAAGCCTCTACCATCACTCTCCATCGGCGATAAAGTCAGATTGAAGATCGAAGGAGAAAAGGCTTGGACAACACCAGTGACTGTGCAGCGCCAGGAGGCTGCGCCACGTTCCTTTACACTGGAGACGGAGCGAGGCGACACCCCACGACGGAACCGGCGCCACATCCGTCTGGTCAACCAGGAGCTGTCATCACCGCGGAAGATGGATGTTCCTCAGCCGACGGATCAAGATGGACAGCGTGAGCCAGCAGAGCAGGGCTTAACCACCGCCAGTGCTCCTGCTGACACCCCTGGTTCCCCTGAACACCCAACTCCAGTCGTCACCAGGTTTGGTCGGACTGTTAAACCAAACCCCAGGTATGCAAGTTAGTTGAGATGATGGACAAAAGGGCAGAATAAATCCCTTCTCATCTCAAGGGACCGTGGTAGTCTACCCACACCCTTAGTTACTGTTGTGAAAAAAAAAAGAGAAGAAACTTTGTAAGAATGTTTTTTTTGTTGGGCAGATGGAAGATTTTGTTTAACAAGTAATGACTGAGATAAAGTGGGTGTACAAGATTAAACATATAGTTTAAAGTTAGGCTAACAGTTCATGTTTGTATAGTGTATGCCTACTATACTTGAAAAGGGGGGGAGATGTCATGTAGAGTAAATGTTCAAGTGCATAATATTGCATACTGCACATGTGTGATGCAGCCCTGAGTTCTCTGCACGCAGCGCGAGATATGTAAGTCAGTCTAGAAGTCTGTACGAGTCATGTCAGCGTGTCGTGTGTGTTCAATAAACACGGCATTAGAAATAGAATGCCGCCCACCTTGCGGTACTTGGTGATGTAAACGCCACAGCTGAGGCAAAGACTTGTAAAGTGTGGGCTTGCTTCCCATATCTGCACACTGCGCGTCAGATTGATTCGTCCCTGTCTGCCTGATCTTTGAAAGTCTTTCCGTGCTTTGCCTAGAAATGCCGTTTCACACTGGATGTTCAAAACACAGCACGGTCCCTCTGAGAAACGAACCCATATTCTTCGGTCCGTGAGGAGAGGAAAGCCCGAACTGACGGCTTCTTTGCGCAACTGCTGCATCAAAAGGACCCGTCTCGTGAGAAATATGGGGAGGGGGCAGTGTTGCCAGATTGGGCGGTTTTGACCATATTTTGGGCTGGAAAACGTCATCAATATCTGGCAACACCGGGAGGCGGCGCTATATTGTTGTGTAGTCATGCTGAAAGAGCAGCTCGCCATGCAACAGCCAACTCGGCTCGCATTGCTCTGGTTTTTCGAGGCTGGTGGATTTTACACGTGACGGTGTACTGAGCAGTGCAGTAGGAGAGAGGTAACGTTTTCCTGCCGGCTCGCTTATTTACACATCTGTCTGGATCAGAGGTTTTTGGATGAAAACGGACGCAAAATGGTGAAGAGAAAGAAAACGCCAATCTGTCCTGGGAAAGAGCCAGAGTCGGGGGAAGGGGAATTAAGTGTCAGTGAGGATGAAATGGATATGCACCAGGCAGGTAGTCAAGTGACGCAGGGACAAAGTAGTGGAACAGTGGAGGCGAGGACCAGCGCAGGACAGGTAAGAACTGCACATGACAGAGAGGAAACAAACACCGAGGTTAAAGTCATCTTAAGATTTGGGGAGCCGGGAGGACTTAAAACCATGAATCCTGTTATTCTGACAAAGGTATTAAGGAAAGAAGTGGGGGACATCATCCGAGGAGTGGTGTTAAATGATGGAAATTTGTTGGTCATATGCAGAGATAAGATACAAGGCGAACGTGCATTTGGTCTTAAGTCCATAGAGACACGCAAAGTGATTAGTACAAGCTATGTTGGAATGCGTGGCCGACTGCTTAAAGGGGTAATATGGGGAGTCCCACTGGAGATGTCCATGTTGGAGGTGGAGGCCAATCTGCAGGGGGGGAGGCTGAGAAGGGTGAAATGTCTGCAAGTAACTCGTGAGGGAGTGAGAAGAGATTGTGAAGGTGTCCTACTGGAATTTGAAGATGATGTACTGCCAACAAGGGTGTTTTTGGGTCTGGTAAGCTATACAGTGCGTGAATTTGTGGCCGGCCCAGTGCGGTGCTATAAATGCCAAAGGTTTGGCCATATAGCAAAAGTGTGTAACGGTAGGCGCAGGTGCGCTAAATGCGGGGAGGACCATGAATACTCTGAATGCGTGCGTGAGAAGCCGGTGTGTTGCAACTGTGGAGGGGATCACAGTGTGGCCTTTAGGGGGTGCGAAGAATTAAAAAGGCAGAAGGAGATCCAACAGGTGAGAACACAGCGGAAAATTACATATGCGGCGGCGGCTAGGATGGTTAGGCCAGTCAGAGGGGGTGGAGAAGTGACTGAGCGTAACCAAGCACCCAGGACAGTACCGGATAGGTTAAGTCAAGAGATCTTAGTCGACTTGAAGAAGTTAGTTACGTTTGTGGTGGCGGTCATTAACTCAACAATGGAAGTGAAATCTAAGTCAGAAAGAACACAAATAATAGTGAAAGCTGCGATGTGTAACTTAGGGCTGAAGGACTTGACGTGGGAAGAGGTAAGTAAGGAGTTGTATTATCAGGCTAGATCAGAGAAGCCATGTATTGGATAGTTGTTTCATGTTT
>JAODVO010000001.1:13100767-13111931 GCA_025400055.1 Notarius lentiginosus
TTTCTGCAGAAAAATAGAAAATTTTAAAGGGTTCACAAATTTTCAAGCACCACTGTGTGTGTGTGTGTGTGTGTGTGTGTGTGAGATTTTTTTTTGCATTTAAAATTGGAAATTAACCTCTCAGACTCCCAGATTTAGACCCGGAGAGATAGATATTACATTTGCAAGATGTAGAGATAAAGGAATAACAGCTGTATGCACACTTATAGAGGGACAAATGTTCAAAACTTTTGAAAGTCTAAACAGACAATTTGGTTTAGGGAATGGCGACCTGTTCAGATATCTACAGCTGAGACATTTCTATGATACAGACATTAAAAAAGGACTTTCAGTCGGAGGTAATGAGTTGATTGATGTGTTGACAGCTGCATACAAACATACCCCTGAAAATAAATTACCTCTAAACTGTATAGGAGTTAACAAAAGCAAAATGGTATAAATTCACTGTCTGTTAAATCAAAATGGGAACAGGAAATGAACATTCAGTTGTCAGAGAGTGATTGGTATTCCATATGTAAAACACAACAATCTTCCACTCGCTCTAAAAGATGGAGGGAATTTGGATGGAAAAAAACTTCATTTGATTTTTTTATTACACCTCACATTAAAACTAAACAATTAGGAGTGCAGCAGCAATACTGGAGACAATGTGGGTGCATTACTGCCAATCATTCACATATGTTTTGGTCATGTACAAAAGTGCAACCATTTTGGGACAGAGTTCTTCAAATTCTTGACGATATATTTGGTTTCATGATTCCCAAGGACCCCAGGATTGTGCTCTTGGGATTGATACCTGGTGCCATGTTTCAAACCATCTATCGCTTCAAAATTTTGATACTTGCATGCCAAAAGGCAGTTACAAGGAACTGACTGAAATGTGATCCTCCAAGTCCAGATCAGTGGCGGGACATCGTAGAAGAAGTACACTCCATGGAAAAACTGACTCTTCAAGGAGGGGCCCATACAAAACTCTGGTTTAAATGGACTGTGTACAAGATAAAGGCTGGGTCAAGTTCTCAGCTGTTATGAAATCAGATTAATAAGACTGTGAAGCGTGTAGTGCCCGTTTCAATTGTGTGTTGTGTCTCGTGTCAAGTGTATGCATTTTTGTTTTTTCTTTTCGGATGTGGTGTTTGTCTTGTTCGTAGACATTAACTGAGAAATTAATAAAGATTTTTTTTTAAATTAACAGAACATTTTCCAATTTTGAAACACTGAAAACAAGTAAATATTCAATATCTTGAATATTTAATATTCAAGATTCTGCACTATTTCTTGGTCCCTATTTCAATGTAAGCAAAAGTGTGATAGTGTGATATTGACCATGTTAACTGCTTTGTACAAAAGGTCAGGTTTTCTTCATGTCTAATCTCTACTACTAAAGCATATGTTCAGATGATGCTCTGGTGGTGATTCAGAAATGTAAAATGGATCATAAGAATTTGCACAAACTTGTGGAGTCCATGCCAGCTCAAGTGTACATGGTCATTCAAGCAAAAAAAAAAAAAGAAGAAGAAAAAAAGTACTAAATAATGAGAAACTCTGAAATTCATGTAAATATTTAAAAGACTACTTTTTACTCAAATTGTTGTCTGATTTTAATAATGTCATGAAAATAACTGCATTAAATTAGAAAATAATGCAAAATAGAAGCATTTTCATGAGCGCTCTCAGACTTTTGGATCCCACTGTATCATGTTCTATTTAGTCTATTATGTGGTGTTGTGTTTAGTCTAGAATATGTTGTGGCTGATGCTGGCGTCTGAGCTCATTGTCATGGTAACCCTGGGAGTTGACAGTTTAACTTGTATAAAAATGTTGAATCCTTTGTGTGCATAGATATCTGAAATCATGTCATTTCTTTTGATTTGTATTCATTGGTTATTGTCCGTTGGCATAACCATAAAAATTTTTGTATATCGCATGACCATTGAATAGCCTACTTATATGACCTGGAAGTTCTAGTGCAAGAGGAGTTGAATGGTAAAGAGACACATGAATTTTAATGCTCCCGGTTATACAGATTCTACTGCTGGTTTACAAGGCAGACATGATAAAAGATGTTTTAAGTATTTTTGCACTTGATTTTATAAGTGTCAGAGTATGTGTTCTTTGTTTGATCTTATGTGTGAATGTATATATTTTTTTGTTTTCTACTGCCTGTGTAGTTTTTATGGTGTTCCATAAATAAACGTATGGACATCAGTAGAGACATGGACTGAGTTTGTGACCAGCAGGTAGTTACATATGTTGAGTTTATTCTAGAATATATTGTGTTTCTTCTAGAAAGTATTTAGTCTACAATGGGTTGACTTTAGCCTAGAATACATTGAGTCTAGAATATGTTAAGTTCCCTGCGATAACCTGGCAACTTGTCCAGGGTGTACCCTGCCTCTCACCCATAGTCAGCTGGAATAGGCTCCAGCTTGCCTGCGGCCCTGTAGGACAGGATAATAGATAGATGAATGAATATGTTAAGTCTAAAATGTGTTGACTTTCATCTAGAATAGTTGTGTTTAGTCTAGAATGTATTGAGTTTAACAGGAAATAAATCAACTGACATATTGGTTTGTTAAAGTTGTAGCTCATAAGTATTTACAGCGGAAAATATGAGTTTATTAAATGCAATGCACATGCTTAAACAAGTGCAAAATTAATTATTTATATTACACAATATGAAATTGAACCACTTTATAAATGCATAATATCAGTAAACAGTTGATGAAGCAGATGTAAGTGCAGAAGAGAGTGTTTTATAATAAAAAGTAATGAAAAGGCATACAGTCCAATTCGCAGGCAGAAATCATTAACAGTTAACAGGCAATGGGTTGAGTGAGGCATTAACAGACCATACAAGGCACAGACAAAAGCAGAATCCAAAAAAAGAAAAACACAGAACATGAGTCAAGAATCAGGAGGACAATCTAAACAAATGGCTTGATAAAGGTCACTGTGAGAGAACACAATACTTCGCAATGTGTGAGCATTCTCAGTGTCCTTTTAAGCATGTGCTGATTGTGCTTTAATCAGGTACAGGTACAAGCATTTATTCTTTGAGGCATGCATTGTTTTGAGCACGCACGAGTAGAAGTTCAATGCACATGTGAATGTACACAGATGTAACAGAACCCCACCCACCCACACACACATATATATACAGAGCCTCCCGGGAGCTAAAACCTGTTTTGGATGGTCCCGGGGATTAGGAACTGGCACTGGACACCATGCCATTGGCACTCTACCCTGGCTCGGGAGGGACATGACACCAGAACATGGGTCTTGGTGGGGGCTTGGGTCGGGACTTCAATAGGGGCAAGGAAACAAACATGGAGGCTTGAGTTCCAGCTGAGACATGGGCTTAGGCTCTGGACAAGGCTTGGGCTCTGGACAGGACTTGGGCTTCGGACAGGGTATGGACATGGGCTCTGGGCTAGGCATGGACTTGGGCTCAGAACTAGGCATGGACCCAGACATGGGCTCAAGCATGGGTATGGACTCTGATGTCAGCATGGGCTCAGGGACAAGCATCTGCTTTGTTTGAGCAACATGCTCATCCTTGCTGAAGCCCGGTGATGGAGCAATGATGTGCTCAGTGCTTGGCAGCGGAGTGAAAAGTTCATCTAAGCTGAGACTGGGCAATGGGGCGATGATGTCCTCGAAGTTGGGTGGCGTGGTGAGGAGCTCATCCATGCTGAAGCCAGCACTGAAGCAATGACATCCTTGAAGCCAGGTGGTGCAGCGATGACATACTTTAAGCTGGGCAGTGCAGCGAAGGGCTTGCCCACGCTGAAGCTGGGTGGCAGAGCAACAACATCTTCTAAGTTGAAACCAGGTGGCAAAGCAATAACGTCTTTGAAGCCTGGTAGAGGAGCAAGGAGCTCGAAGCCAGGCAGCACGGTGAAGAACTCGTTCCTGCTGAAACTTGGAGCAGAGGCCACCCTGTTGGCCTCTGGTGCTGGCTCTGGAGCTGGCAGTGGGGCAGAAGCTGCGCTGTTGGCCTGTGACACTAGCTCTAAAGCTGGCAGCGGAGCACAGGCCACCCTGTCAGCCTCTGGTACTGTCTCTGGAGCTGGAAGTGAAGCAGAGGCCACCCTGTCTGCTTCAGGCACTGGCTCTGAAGCAGAGATTTCCTCCTCTATGTTGGCCTCGGCCTCTGGCGTGTTAGCCCCCCCCCAAAAAAAAAAAATAAAAATAAATAAATAATAGGCACTCTCCTCCCTTGAGGCCTAGAACCAGGACTTGACCTCCTCAGTGAATGCCTGGTAGCTCCTGAAGCATGGGTGTCGCACGATCACCAAGCCGTCAGCTCACCAGCGTGCTGGTCCAGTGATCCAATAATTCATGCAGCAAACCCATAGTGCCTCAGGAGATTTGGGCTCAACTAGGCTCTCATTAAAAATAAATAAATAAATAAATAAATAAACCTGCATTGAAGCAGGGATCCATTCGATGAGAATTCCATTCCCTTATAGGGTGCTGGTGTGTTCAATTCTACTTGTTGCAAAAAAAAAATGACTGATCCCAGTTGAACAATGCGCCTGTTCTCTTCTGCTCCATCCATGTTATGGTGAAGTATTTTGTCAGAAAATGGGTTTAGTGGACATGGATGTGAGTGCAGGAAAAGTGTATTATAAAAGTCACTAGAAAAGCACTTGGAGAGCGCAGACTTCCACCAAGAATCCTTTAAAAAAAAGCAGGATCCAGAAGGTGATCCGGATCACCACCAAAATTGAATGGATTGTTACTTGTGCCCAGTCACACCTCTGAGGAAAATTTCAGAGCAATCCATTCATAACTTTTTCCGTAATGTTGCCAACAGACAAACCAACAAACAAACAAATCAAGGCTATCGAAAACATAACCTTCTTGGCGGAGGTAATAATAATAACTAGAATGCTAGAATTTGTGCTTGCTCAGGTGCACCGCCATGGTGACCCAGCAAGAGAGGCGACCGCACACCCACGACAAGTTTTGTGTCAACACGCGAAAGTTTGGCCAAGACACAAGGCGGATTCTCATACAGAGATGACAGGCTGGCAAGGTTCTTTACAGGGACATCCCAGAGCATCACTAACATGAAAATTTAGATGTAATTCTAAATCCGTAAAGAGATATGACCCCAAACACGTTTTTGCTCATTGTGGCGCCCCCTAGGGGCCAAATGACACCAAATTTAATGAGGATACATGAACTGGTGCTGAAAGTCATCTCAAGAAATATGGTCTGGATATGTCAAAGTATTTCTGAGATATGAGCCAAAATATGTTTTTGCTAATTGTGACGCCCCCTCATGGCCAAATGACACCATATTTGATGAGGAAAGTTTGGATCGTGTCCAAAGTTGTGCCACTAAATATGGTCTTGATACATCACAGCGTTTCCGTGATATGAGCTCACTTCCTGTTTGCTGGCTTCGCCATCGATTTTGATTGGCTACCACGGGCGAACGCTTTGACATATGAGAGTGAAACAAATATCATTCATTAGACATGGACTGGAAATCATGTGCACCAAGTTTCGTGATGATTGGACAAAACATGCCGCCAGGGTTACTCTACCTTCACTTTGGACAAAATTCAAAATGGCGGACAATCTAATTCGGCGGAGAATGACTTCATAGGGTGCGTTGGAATCGTCTAGCTCCAAGAATTTCAACGGCACCAGACTTATGAAAATCGGACATACAGATCAAAAGTTACATGCATGAATGCATGTAACACTGTGATCAGTTGGTGGTGCTACAGCGTGAGACATACCAACATGAAACTTGATGAAATCAATCAGGATCTACTCTTCTATCAGTCTACCAAGTTTCATGACTTTACACCTTATGGTTTGGCCTACAGAAGGAAAAATCTGTTTTTTGCGTTGCACGCCCATTCATTTCAATGGGGAAAAAAATAATCCTTTAAAAAAATCCAGGATCCAGAAAGTGATCCAGATCACTGCCAAAATTTAATGGATTGTTATTTGTGCCCAGTCACACCTCTGGAAAAAATTTCAGAGCAATCCGTTCATTACTTTTTCCGAAATATTGCTAACAGACAAACCAACCAACAAACAAACCAACGCTACCAAAAACATAACCTCCTTGGCAGAGGTAAAAACACAATGTGAGTCAAGAACCAGGCGGGCAATCTAAGCAAATGGCTCAGTAAAGGTCACTGTAAGAGAATGCAATACTTTGCAATGTGTGAGAGTTCTCAGTGTCCTTTTAAGGGCATACTTATTACGCTTTAATCTGGGACAGGTGCAAGCACTTAGTCTTTGAGGCACGAACTGCCCCAAGCACGCATGAGTGGAAGTTAGACGCATGCATGTGTGGATGTGACACACACACATTCTTTTTTTTAGGGGGGACTCACTCACCATGCTTGTCTTTATATCTTGAGTATTTTTATATTGAGTATTTCTAAATATTTTAAGAATTTCAATAGCTGCATGCTTTCCGCAGCCTATAACTCACCACACACTGTGGTTAGCACAAACCATGTCTGTCATATTTTTGTTTCCTTGCATTGTTTTTTTCAGACTTTTAGAGAAAATGGGAATTTCACTCAGTTTATCAATATTATCACCAGTTGTATACGGGTGAATCAGCACCAAAATTGACAGAATTTCATTGGACCCACAGCATGATGAGACTGAATTTTTCATTGGCAACAAGGAGCATTCCTTTTTTATTAGGCCTTTTAAATAAATAAATAAATAAATAAATAAATAAACAAAAAAATTTTAACCAATAATTTGCTTTATTACCATATTTTTTCTGTGCTTTTCCATTTTGTTATCTTTTAACATTTGCATTTAGGACCTTTTTTTTTTTCTTAGCAGTCCGCAACCCAGTCTTACACGACTCACATTTGGGTCATAACTCACCAGTTGAGAACACACTGGTTGAGTATATCTTGTGTTTAGTCTAGAATGTGTTGTGTTGTTGGTTTAATACTTGTGCATGTTCAGATGTGAATAAAATCAACACAATACTTCCGTACTGAAAAAATTAAAGGTGATCATATTAGATAGACCCTAATTGCTTATTATTTATTTTATATTTTATTTATTGATTGATTTTTTTTTACTTGTGTGGCTTGATATGTCCTCTTCTACTGCTATCCACTGTGCTGCTGCAAGCAGGAAATTTCCCCATTGTATAATAGTAAAGGTCTTCTTATCTTATTATGTAGTGTACAACAGTGATTTCTACAAAATGATTGACTGGCTATAGACCATCTGTTGTGGGTAATTATTAATAGAAGGTGCAGCATTACAAATTTCTATAAATGAAAAACATAGCTGCATGTCTCATTCATCATTCAATAGATGAGACCATCACTGCTCTGCTGCAAGCAGAATCGCAACTTCTCACACAATGCCATATGTAGGTGCGGCTGAGGTGATCAATCATATCGTCTCCTGTAGCAACTGTCAGCCTCGGCATGCCACATGAGGCACCGTGGCCATACATCAATTTAGTCGACCGTCATGTTTACCACATCTGGAGGCTGGCGCGGGCCATAATGCACCCTGTACTAAGCACAGCAACCTTATATTCAGGCTTATGGCATTGCAAATTCAAGTTGACATCTTTTAAAAGCAAGACAAATACTGACAGGCCCTAAAAGTAGTGAAATATTCCTCTCAACATAAAAAAAGAAATATTGTTTTTCTTTATAGATTTCACATCCAAGCACAATATTATACATTTACATAAGCACTGGCAAAAATGGCTGAAAAGCATTTAAAAAAATAAATCTGTAAGCTGAAACATCAACACCTGATATACTGGACAATCAGGAAAGTGTTTTGAATTGAACGTAATGCAATCATTGTCCTGGTGTCATCCTGTGGTTTCTTTCCATTGACACGTTGTATGCAAATTTTAAAATCTGAGCACAGGAAATATGCATAATGCAATAAATGTAATATTAAAAAATATTTTTTGAATAAATAATAAATTCAACATGTTTCAATCTCCATGAATCCAATACTCTTACTGCAGTGCTGTTTCAAGAAATCAGTAAACCTTTTTTAACTTTTTTAAAATTATTTTGGTCCATGTTTCCCACTGATTCATGATCAAAGCAATATATTATTACATACAAGATTCTTTAAGGTATAACTTAGAATTGTATCCATGAAATGTTTTATTTCTGTCCAGGAAAACAAATTTTACCATTCCATGTCACAATTTTCATTAAATTAAATCATGTCCATAGGACAATAAAAGGGTTGCAGCCAGATAAATGTTTTTTTTTATAAAATTTAAATAGGAATTTTTTTGACTGTGCTGTTGAAGGAAAACTTTGTCAGTATCAGCAGTGCACCCCTTTGCCAGTAAAATGGTTTTATAGATAAGTACCATTTTTCAGAAACATTTAATTTCATCTTTTATTTATCCTACCAATAATATACAAAAACCTTATCTGGTTTACAAGAGAGCTCTTTGATTAACTGACATGAAAACACACTGGCTCTGCCCCATGCTCTGATGTTACTGGATCCTCAGTTTCAGTCGAGCAGAATTTACTGTCTGAGAAGCATCACTTCAACTGAGGAAAAACACAACAGTTCTAGATTGGAAAAAAATTCCTATGGAAAGCCAGTGTGTGTGCTTGGTGATCAGTCTTTTATTTTTATTTTGTTGATTTGTTTCCCAATTGTAAATATAAGCAGTAGATATAAATCAATTTACATGACTTCTTTTGCAGCATTTTTGGAAATTTACTGCAAATTGTAACTTGGTAGAAGCATATGGACTGCATTTCTGCATTCCTTGTATTCTTTTACCCTGTTAGTGCTCTGACAGAGTGAACATATTTGATAAATAAGCCCTTAAATGCATGCCTGCACAGTATGCTCACACTGAGTGCCTCTCGCTTAGATCTACCTAAAACGGAAAAGATGCATTTGCCCCCACGGAGCACCCTGGCATTTGTGCAGCACATGTCACTGTTAGGATTAATAACAAGCTCCCAGCACAGTACACACCCTCGATTTCTCTTCTCTCAGCTAAAATCCACAGGCCTTTCTCCTTTTTTTCCTTCTTTTTTTACCCTTTGGGCTCTGTGAGCTTGTCTAACAGAATGATTAATACTAGCAAACTTCACCTTGCAAACACAAGTTCAGGGGCTGAAGACACAAATCTGCCAGTCAGTCGTGGCATTGTTAAAGACTGAGCTGAGCTCTGAATGTCCAACTGGGGGATAAAAAGGTGCTGCTGATGGACACAGATGGATACATACACAGCCACACACAAGCATATGCTGAGAATTTGATGGAATCCTGGATATAAAATTGATTCAGCACTGTGCAAACACATCAGTGACATGCAACTCAAGAGCCCATAAGTCACCATGGCATGAAATCCACCCATTTAAAGTCTTTGCAATTGAAGATAGTGAAAAACACTGATAGCAGTCCTCATATGGCTCATGAAAGACCCATTAACAGATGTATCCCATGTCCTATTTCACCATTGGATGAGCTGAAGAATGAAGAAGCAGGAGGAGAAAGACAGAATGGTGCAACTTGGGCCTGACTTTTGTTCACTGATCTAATAAAAGAGTAATGGCAATGCTGTGCAGTGAGCTCATCATCAGGAAGAAGACAAGACTGCATAAACATGTTGGCTGTTTAATAGCATAAATAATGTGGGCTCAATTTACTTAGCTTAACATCTAGAATATGCAAGGAATAACTCACAATTGACCATGCTGCTACTGGAAAATAATCCACAAGAGGGTGTTGTTAAATTATTAATAAAAAGTTTATTTATAAAAAGAAACAATAACATATTAGAACTAGTACTTTAAACCTATCATTATGTTACATTCAGAACTACTCTAGTCTGAGTTTCCCAAAAGCATCGTAGCACAAAGATCAAATGGTAAAATGGTAGAGCAAGCAGCACAATGAACACTCTCTCACCTAGTTAAGACACTCTTAGCATTAAGAAACTTTTGGGAAACCCACCCCTGATTTGAGAATTCAAGTGCACTTTATTTAAATTAATGCAGTGTTATATTAAGGGGTGGCACGGTGGTACAGTGGTTAACACTGCTGCCTCACAGCAAGAAGATTCTGGGTTCAAACCTTGCAGCCGACTGGGGCTTTTCTGTGTGGAATTTGCATGTTCTCATGCCTGTGTTTGTTTCCTCTCACTGCATGTCCAAAGACATGCAGATTAGGTCAACTGGCTACCCTAAATTGGCCATAGGTGTGAATATAAATGTCAGTGGTTGTTTGTCTCTGTGTTAGATTGGTAAACTGCCCAGGGTGTATCCCACCTCTCACCCAAAGTCAGGTGGGATTGGCTCCAGCTTCCTTCATGACTTTGATGGATAAGGGGTATAGCTAATAGAGAGATGGATGTTGTATTAAGCTTTAGAATTTCTGGAATTTTCCATCTGTGCATCACACTGTGTACCATTTTGCATATAGTGTATAAGTGAGAGAGAAGCGAGATTGAGATGGTTTGGACATGTACAGAGGAGAGATCCAGGGTATATTGGGAAAAGAATGCTGGAGATGGAGTTGTCAGGTAGAAGGAAAAGAGAAAGACCAAAGATGAGATTTATGGATGTGGTGAAGGAGGACCTGAGGATGGTTGGTGCTACAGAAAAACAAAAGTACAGGAGGAGATGGAGGGACATTATCTGGTGTGGCGACCCCTAACGGAAACAGCCGAGAAAAGAAGATGACAAATATGCAAAAAGACACATTTCATGAAGTTTTCTAGATAGCTTGAGTCAACACTAAGCAGACTAAAGAGATGAAACACTACCATTAAGCTCCAAAAGGCTGGGTCAGTTGTTATTTTGTGATCAAAAAGAGATGAAAATGTGAAACTTATTCCATGTTGCCCTTTGAATTTCCTTAGGCAATGGTAAAATAAATGCATAAATAAATTAAATAAATAAATAAAACAAAACCCACCTTAAAGTGTTTAATCCAAAAAAGAGCACAATCTAACATTTTATAAATTAACACAGACAATATACAGTAGTGCTTGAAAGTTTGTGAACCCTTTCGAATTTTCTATATTTTTGTGTAAATATGACCTAAAACATCATCAGATTTTAACACAAGTCCTAAAAGTAGATAAAGAGAACCCAGTTAAACAAATGAGACAAAAATATTATACTTGGTCATTTATTTA
>JAODVO010000001.1:13224998-13239388 GCA_025400055.1 Notarius lentiginosus
TGAGGACCCTCCAGATCTACACCTTTACCTCATAAACACCATTAACAAAAGGCTTGACTAAACAGATGTGTTTTCAGTTAAACACTGAGACTGTGCCTGATTCCCGAACACTACTTGGAAAGGTCATGTGCGCTGCATGCACACCACACACAGGGGTAGAAAGTGAGATGTACTTCTGTCTTATGGGCTGCACAAATAGCAAGTGTGGAATACTTGTGTAATACTTCTGAGGCACGTCACTCATACAATGACTGTGCATCACTCATGCGTCTTACTGTCAAAAGCCCCTACTAGCCGTGCTGCTGACTTGGTTCAGGTGTACAAAAGGGCCACAGGTCCTGTATGTAGTGTATGCATTCTTGATTTGTCGCAAGACCCGTGGAATTTGCATGTGCAGGACCAAAAGTCTCTGCAGGCAGTCTGCGACCTTCTACGGTGCTGAACACACGCAAGTGTCACGCAAGTCTCAAGCACGGTTTTCCAATTTTGTTTTACCATAGATTGCCCGTAGCAGCATGTATGGCAGGTTGTGAGTGAGGCTTTAACTTTATCATTGCCTAGGCAGGTCTGTGAGCATGGAGGGAAGGCAGGGAATCAGTGCTTCTGCAAGGAGATGGGGCTACGAGTTCACATCCCAAATACACTTCAGGCTTCCCCTGATTGAGTGGGGGCATACAGGATAACTATGAGTATTCAAGGGGGTACACATCAAGCTTTGGTGGATTCAGGTTGTAATCAGACCTCCATACATCAATCTGGGTCACTGGAGAATGCATGTTTGGTGAAGGTGCACAGTAATAAACAAAAATATCTGCTGATGCCTGTCACTATCCACTTCCAGGGAGAAAACCATAGCGTAGAGACTATGGTTAGTCCAAGTCTCACTCACTCACTGATCCTGGGGACCAATTGGCCAGGGTTTAAAACATTAATTAAACAAATAATAGTGGGTGAGTCATGCAGTAGAACATCCCGGGGGGATCCTGCCACAATGTTGGCTGGGGAGGCAGTCTCAGGCACTTCTGCTTCAGCTCCGCATCATGATGACACAGAGAGTGGGGAGAGCCCTCCTCCCTCTCTCAGGAATCCCTTAGGGGACTTCCCATTGGAGCAGGTGCATGACGAGTCACTGAGACACGCCTTTGACCAAGTGAAAGTAATTGATGGTCAAATCATCCAGCCTAACCTTCCCGTATTTTTCTATTATTAAATATAGGTTGTATTGAGTGATGGAGGCCACTCAAATGCACTCCAAAAAAAAAAAGAAAACGGAGTTGTTGGTCCCAAAGAGCCACAGAGAACTTTTATTCCATGTCGCTCATCATAATCCTATGGTTGGGCATTTGGGACAGGATAAAACATTAAATTGACTCATGGACCATTGCTACTGGCAAGGGATTCATGCTGATGTCCGCAGGTGGTGTGCGGCTCATCGTGAATGCCAGCTGGTAAATCAAGCGACCACACCAAAAGTGCCATTGTACCCATTGCCACTGATCAAGATCCCTTCAAAAGAATTGGCATGGATCTCATTGGGCCATTAGATCAATCTGCAAATGAGTATTGCTTCATATTAGTCATTGTGGATTATGCAATGTGATACCCAGAAGCAGTGCCTCTCCACAATATCTCAGCACGCAGTGTTGTGGAGGCACTCTTCCATGTTATCTCCTAAGTCAGAATTCTGAAAGAAATCCTGATTGAGCAAGGCACTACGTTTATGTCACACACACTGCACAAAATCTGCAAATTATTGGGGATTAAATCGATTTGTAGTATTGTTTATCATCCACAAATGGATGGGCTGGTCGAATGATTTAACCAAACACTTAAGAACATGATTTGTAAGTTTGTTCATGGTGATGCTAAAAATTGGGACAGGTGGCTCGACCCTCTGTTGTTTGCAGTGTCCAAGGTTCCACAAGCCTCCAACGGATTTTCCCCATTTGAATTGCTGTATGGGTGCAAGCCCTGTGGTGTCTTAGACATCATTAAAGAAAATTGGGAGGAGGGGCCTTCTCAAAGTAAAAATGAAATTCAGTACATTCTTGACCTGAGAGCAAAACTCCATGCATTGAGTCACATAACCCAGGAGAATTTGCTACAGGCCCAAGAACATCAAGCTCGCCTGTACAACAGAGGGACACAGCTAAAGGAATTTGCACCGGGAGATAAAGTCCTCGTTTTACTTCCCACCTCAAGCTCAAAATTGCTTGTCAAGTGGCAAGGGCCCTTTGAGGTCACACAGCGAATTGAGGAGGTCGACTATGAGGTCAAACAGCCAGATGGGGGTGACATGTCAAATTTTAAACCTCAATCTCCTGAAACCATGGAGAGAGGAGGTTCCTGTGTCTCTCATGATGCTAGTTCCAGAGAGGGTGGAGCTGGGACCAGAGGGAAATCCAAAAAGTGCAGCCTAATTCACCCTGGTCCCCTGTGGAGACCACCTCTCACCATCCCAGAGAGAACAGGTAGTTAGTTTGCAGGAGGAATTCTCTGATGTGTTCTCGCTCCTCCCTGGTTGCACTAACCTCATAGAACACCACACTGAGACTCCCCCAAGGGTGGAGGCACGCAGCCACCTGTATTGGCTCCCTGAACACAAGAAAAATGTGGTTCAGGATGAACTTCAGGCTATGCTTAAGATGGGTATAATTGAGGAATCGCACAGTGAGTGGAGTAGGCCGGTGGTCTTGGTTCCCAAGTCCGATGGGTCAGTCTGGTTCTGTGTGGACTATAGAAGTCAATGCAGTGTCTAAATTTGATGCATATCCAGTGCCCCGCATTGATGAACTGCTCGATTGGTTAGGCATGGCCTGCTTTTACTCGACACTAGATTTGACAAAGGGATATTGGCAGATCCCCTTGACTCCGGTATCCTGCAAGAAAACAGCCTTTTTCCGCTCCATTTGGTTTACACTCATTTGTCACCTTTCCTTTCAGGTTGTTTGGGGCTCCAGAAACATTTCAGTCTCATGGACCAAATTCTCCATCCCCACAATGCATATGCAGTGGCATACTTAGACAATATAATCATTTATAATAATGATTGGGAGCAGCACCTTCAAAATCTGAGGGCAGTTCTGAGGTTGCTGAGGCATGCTGGGCTCACAGCAAACTGAAGTAGTGTGCAGTTGGGCAGGTGGAAGTACAGTATCTGGGCTTCCACTTTGGTCATTGGCAGGTGCATCCCCAAATTGATAAAACTGCAGCATTTATGGCCTTCCTGCGACCTAAGACCAAATAGGGGGTGAGACAGTTCCTGGGGCTGGCTGGCTATTATAGGTGGTTCATGGCTAACTTTTTGGATGTCACCAGCCCACTGACTGACCTCACTAAAAAGGAGGCACCAGATCCGGTCCAGTGGACAGAGCCATGCAAACGGGCTTTTGCTCAGGTAAAGGCAATTTTGTGTGGGAGACCACTGTTGCATTCTCCTGACTTTTCTCTCCCTTTTGTTTTACAGACTGATGCCTTGGACAGAGGGCTGGGGGCCGTTTTGTCCCAGGTGGTGGAGGGAGAGGAACGTCTGGTGCTGTACATCAGCTGCAAGCTCTCCATGTGATTGTCAAAGTACAGTACAGTAGAAAAGGAGTGTCTGGCAACCATGTGGAATCTGTTTCTATCTTCACCTTTGATAACTATCATGAGCCAATTTGTTCTTGGCCTTCCTTGGTTGTGCCGACATAATCCCCATATCAACTGGAGTAACAGAATAGTCCTCTGGCCACCTGCTTGTTTTCTGCTCAGACTCCTCTCACCCCCCCAAGTCACCAGCCCTGATGAGACCGTCGATCTTTCCAATGTCCCTGCAGAATACCTAGATCTTTGTCAGGTGTTCAATAAGACCCAGGCCACCTCTCTCCCTCCTCAATGGTCTTATGATTGTGCGATTGAATCGCTACCCAGGACCACTTCTCCCATAGGTCACACATTTATTCTCTCTCTCCCCTGAGAGAGAGGCCATGGACAAGTATATATCTGAGTCTCTAGTGGTCAGCATCCATCCCTCATCATCTCCAGTGGGAGCAGATTTCTTCTTTGTAGTAAAGGAGGACAAGTCTCTCAGGCCCTGCATTGACTATCAAGGCTTAAATGAGATCACCATCAAAAACTGCTACCTATTACCTCTCAGGTCTATGGCTTTTGACCTGCTGCGAGGGGCTCAATTTTTCCCAAAATTGGATCTCTGCAATGCCTATCATCTGGTTCGCATTAGGGAGGGGGACAAGTGGAAGATGGCCTTCAATATGCCCACTGGGCACTACAAATATTTGGTCTTACCTTTTGGGCTCATTAATGCGCCATCTGTTTTACAAGCACTGGTCAACGACTTCTTACGAGACTTCATCAACCAATTTGTGTTTGTATATCTCAACAACATCCTGATTTTCTCTCCCACACTCAAGACTCACTGGTTTCATGTCAGACAGGCCTTGCAGCAGCTTCTAGAGAACCAACTTTTTGCTAAGGCTGAAAAACGCGAGTTCCATAAATGCACAATCTCGTTTCTGGGATTCATTACCTCTCCAGGTATGGTCCAAGTCAACCCAGACAAGATTATTGCCTCCTCTCACAGGGAGCTGCAACACTTCTTGATGCTTACTATGTTTTATTGCAGGCTCATCAGAAACTATAGCTCCATTGCCACCCCTCTTACTGAGCTCACATCTTCCAAACACCCCTTTCACTTGAATAACCATGCTAAGAATGTCTTCACATCAATCAAAACCAAGGTTTTCACTACATCTGTCCTTATCATTCCTGACCCTGTAGTTCAGTTTGTGCTTGAGGTGGATGCCTCGGGCAAGCATGTAGGGGCAGTCCTATCCCAAAGTTCCTGTGCATTTTTCTCTCACTACTTGACTCCTGCTGAGTGCAACTATTGCATAGCAGATCGGGAACTGTTGGCCATCAAGTTGGCCCTGGAAGAGTAGAAACATTGATTAGAGGGGATTGAGACCCCATTTATCATATGGAGTGACCACAAGAACCTTGAGTATATCAAGTCTGCTGAGCGACTTGCCAGGTGGTCCTTATTCTTCTTGCAATTTAACTTTGTGCTTTCTTTCAGACCAGGCTCCAAGAATGCCAAGCCAGATGCTCTTTCCAGGCAGTTCTCCCCTGACTCTCAGCAAGGCGCCACTGAACCTCTCTTTCCTGTCCACTGCCTAGTTGGCCACCATTCAGTTTGACATAGAAAAAGTTGTCCAAGGGGCTCTGCCTGGTGAGCCAGGGCCAGGTAACAGACCACCTAATGTTCTGTTTGTGCCTCTTCATGTATGGTCCCAAGTGCTTCAGTGGGGGCACAGTTCACTTCTAGTGTGTAACCCTGGGGTGGCCCAGGCCCTCTCAGTTCTCAGGTAACATTCCTGGTGGCCAAACATCCATCAGGATGTCAAGACTTGTAGCAGCCTGCAACATGTGTTCCAGAAACAAGACTGGTAACCAAACTATGGCCAGACTGTTCAGACCACTACCTGTACCTTGCCATCCCTGGTTCCACACTGCCGTGGATTTTGTCACCAGCCTCCACAATTCCAAGGGTAATACCTGCGTCTTGACTATTGTTTATCATTTTTCTAAAGTGGCTCATTTTGTCCCTCTCCCAAAGCTAAGGAGACTGCTGAACTCCTTATTAACCATGTTTTCAGGATTCATGGCCTGCCCCTGGACATTGTGTCCAACAGAGGTCCACAGTTCTTTACCCACTTTTGGAAATAATTCTGTAAACTCATTGGAGCCACCCCTTGTCTTTCCTCAGGTTACCACC
Organism: Notarius lentiginosus; assembly: GCA_025400055.1. Lineage (NCBI taxonomy): Eukaryota > Metazoa > Chordata > Actinopteri > Siluriformes > Ariidae > Notarius > Notarius lentiginosus. Next base: position 13,230,772 of record JAODVO010000001.1, read on the forward strand.
CTCAGACCAATGGAGAGACAGAGCACACCAATCAAAAATTAGAAGTTGCTCTGCAGTGCTTGACTTCTGGAGATGCATCCTTCTGGAGCCAGGCCCTGCTTTGAAGTGAATGTGCACACAATGGCCTTCCTTCAACCTCTACTTGGTTTACTCCATTTCAGTGTTGCCTCAGGTACCAACCACCTCTTTTTCCTGAGCAAAATGAGGATGCATCTGTCCCTTAAGCCCAAACCTTTGTTCAATGCTGTCACAAGGTGTGGGCATGTGCCAGACGTCATCTGCTACACTGCAGTTGATTATACAAGAGGAAGGCAGATGCCAGCTCCAGTCTATCATCCTGGACAGAAGGTAATTTTATCCATTGCAAACCTTCCCCTTCAAGTTCCCTCCAGCAAGATGGCTCCCAGATTTGTTGGTCCTTTTCCCATTTCCAAAGTCATGAATCCTCTGGGGTCTGAGGGTATTTTCTGGCACCCTAATGATTTTGGCATACTCTGATTTTGTTGTCAATTTCAACAAATATAAACAGTATTTTCAGTCATATGACTTTTTTGTATTCAGCACAAGTTCAGCTACAATAATATCTATGTGGTATGTTTCGATTGTACTTTAAAAAAAAACAGATAAATGATGTTGTAAAATGCAGTTTTAGAACTGTGTTGGAATGTGTGGGGGGAAAAAACAACAACAACAACAACAACAACAAAACCACATGACCTTACCCATTCTGTCGAACCGTTTTGGACACTTGAGGTGATTCTATTCAGTCTTAGGACTGTATTAAGCACAAACTTAAATCTGCTCCATTGATTTGGACAATTAACTGGCCATCAAAAAAGTTGTCTTATTGTTTTGGGATAAAGTGTCGGCAGTCTGAGTATTCAATGAGAAGTGTAAAAAATTCCATTACATTCAATGAGAAGAGTGAAAACCCCTCCCACTGCCAACTCTTAATCCCATCAGATTAACTCTTAATCCCATTAAGTCAAATCACAATGGATACGGTAATGTTGTTGTTTTTTTTTTTTCACACATTCCAACACAGTTCTAAAACTGCTTTTTACAACAGCTTAATTTATCTGGTATTTGACTTTATCTTGGTATTTGACTCTTTTCAGTGTGTCTTGAAATTAACTCTTGTATTATTTTACTTAGTTCAGAGCCACAACCAACTCTGTTACTCTGTTACACAATTACTCCGTAATTTTGCTCCCACTTCAAATTTTACTCTCTAAACTCCAAAATTGAGCAAAGTTAACTATTTTTGAGGAAAATACTTTTAACTCTGGAAAAAATTGTTTCGTCATTTTTCCTGTGTATGCACTACAGCACATGCATATCAACCGATCTGCTCATAATAAACAGAAGAAATATTTACACTTACTGGAGTTTATCTTGGGCTGGATTGAGTCAAAGTAAAAAAGAAAAAAGGCACCACTCATCATCAGTGTCGCAGTTCTCAAGATTGAATTGAATCATGAATTGATTTGCTGTCCTGAATCATGAAATGAATCATTAATTGAATCACTGTCCTGAATCATCCAACTCACATAACATCCGCATGCCATCTCACAAAGTTTTACATCCAAATAGCCTAAACTATGTCTGGCAGATTTTATCCTGTTTATGGTGGGCATTCCCATCGCGAAAGAGAAACTGAGCGAAAGCAAAAGAGTGAATGTGATTATCATGTCGTTACCATATGAATAGTCTTTTATGAATGCATACGTGGGAGCTCAGTTCTCCAACTCTGGTGTGACTCAGTTAGGTGACAAGTTTTACATTTCATCTAATTTATGTAATTTAAAAATTATAATATTATTTGGCAGTGGGCATATAGGAAAGTGTAAAGTGTAAAGTTTCTGTCAATATGTTTATCATGCTTGCATGATGAAAAACTCAAAGATATTTATCTAAATGCATGACCTATTCATTCTAAACCTGTTGAGCTTCACCGGCGAAGCTCTTGACCCCAGAGGGTTAACCGCACTACTGTCAGACTGTTGTTACCCAGGTCCATGCATTGTGTTCACCCTTCCATCCATGTCTCTCAACTGAGACCCCTGGTCTCTGGTCCTTTCCCTCCTTATTCCAAGACAGCCCCCCTCCCCCATTTCATCAATGGTTCATTGGCGAGGTCGAGGGTTGCAGTACCTGGTTGATTGGAAGGGGTATGGCCCAGAGGAGAGATGTTAGATCCTAGCACACTTCCTCTTGGATCCCTCACTCATCAGAGACTTCTACCACAAGAACCCAGAGGCCCCATCTGGGATGCCCAGAGGCATGCGTAAGAGGGGGTACTGTCAAGTTCCAGCCCGGAATATTTAGGTCCTGATCCAGGTCTTACACTCTACTCCTTGTTTTTCCCTGTGCCTTCCATGCATGGTGGCCAGCATACCTGTCCCTTATCAGCTCATCTATGGCTCTATATGAGATTTTCTCAATGCGGAATTGTCTGCATTTCATGTCAAGTTTTGGCCTGTATTTTTGCTCTGGTTTTGCATCAGACTCTACTCCTTTCTTTACTACTTTGCCAAGCGCTTTGGTATTACTTTGCCTTCCCTTTGGATTATCTCTTTGCTGATGGTTTTCTGGACTGCGAGCTTATTCTCCCACTGTCAGGGTGTGCTCTGTATTTATTTATTTTCTGCATCTGCACTGCAAACTCATTCTCCTGCTGTGGGGGTGCACTCTGGACTCTTGACATTTTTCTTTGCATCTGTGCTTGCCTAGGATTATTTTTTTCTCCCCATTTTGAACGGGCTTCTGTTCTCATTCTCTCTAGTTCTGATTTTTGACTGACTGCTGAGCATCTTTTCCTGTGCTTCAGATCAGATTCATTAAAGACTCTTTTCTCTACTCCTGCGCATGTGAGTCTGCTTATTGGGTCTAGCCACCACCTACAGCCATTAGACCAATGACACCCATCTGATACCAACAACCATATTAACAAAGGCTCTTGACCTGAATGTGTATAATTTTTTAATGATATTGCTGCCACATGATTGGCTGATTAGATAACTGTATGAATCTGCAGATGCATATATATTCAACATAAAATTGACAGTGTGTGTATATAATAATAATGTCATGTATTTATGTATTCTCTATTGCCCTTGAATAACATTTAATAGATTTTCAATCAAAAGGTGCTATGTTCTAAGTTGTTTAACACATCTATATGTGACTGTCTGGAAATAAAAGTTGAAATTATGGTCTCATTATGGTCTCATAATGATGTTTTGATCTCAAACAGTCTGAGATGACTGCATCGTCTTCACTGTAGAGCAAAACCAATATAACTGGCCTTGTCATTCCAATACCTTCGGAGGGGACTGGAACCAGCTCTTCCAGTTACCCAAAGCTTAAACTAGCATGTTATAAAAATGATAATGAACTATGAGATCCTCATGTGGGTGGTGTAGTGGTTAGCACTGTTGCCTCACAGCAAGAAGGTCCTGGGTTCGAGCCCAGCGGCTGATGAGTGGCTGTATGTTCTCACAGTATTTGCATGAGTTTCCTCTGGGTGCTCTGGTTTCCCCCACAGTCCAAAGACATGCAGGTTAGACTAACTGGTGGCTCTAAATTGAGTGTGAATGGTTGGTTATCTCTATGTGTTAGCCCTGTGATGACCTGGCGACTTGTCTAGACTGGACCTCTCGCCCATAGTCAGCTGGGATACTGTCGGCTCCAGCTTGCCTGCGACCCTGTACAGGATAAGCAGCTGCAGATAATGGATGGATGGAGATCCTCATGCAACTGTTTTTAATGCCTAAACTAGTTTATCACTTAAAGCAGATATGTATTCTGACTCTATGATTGTTTAGTTTAGAATTTTCAAAGCTTTACATCTTCCTGAATGTAAAAAAGGCCACCACACAAAAGATTAATATTTAAAGAAAAATGTGTCAAGATTTTGTATCAGCATGAGATGTCCAGTTGCTCACATAGATAACCATAAAAATTTGTTCTGTCCTGAAATGTCAAGCAAATATCGTACATTTGAAAAAACAAGAGCAAAGAGCAATGGGCATGTTCCCTTCACCATTCCTCAGTGTAGCAGACAATTTCAATTTGTCCATATATCTCTGTAAGCATGAGCGCGGGAATTATATTTTAGGGTCACTTTAGGGATTACAATCCAATTAGCACACCCTGGCATCTTGAACAGCAGGACAGTGACAGAAATGGGTAAATCTCTTCAAATTCATCTTCTGATGAGAACACAGGAGTGCTGTATAAAAGCATTGTATTGTAGCCACTCTCCCACAGATCATGCAGTGACAGGATTTGTTTAGTGTCTTAACAGAGAACTGAGAACAGCTTAGCAAGAAGTGTTGTTGATAGATGGACTGATTGGTTGACCTTCTGTCTCCACATGCCCCGGGTTTAAATCTTGCCTTAAGGAATAGACATGTGCTCTTGGAGAACGAACCTTATCGTGCTGATAGTATTCTAGTGAGGTGAGGTGGGGTTTGGACCTAACCAACTAATACCTGACTAAAGTTCTGCCCCTGGAGATCTAATTTCAATGACAGGATCAACTGGTCACATTCAATTTAAACTGGACTGGAAGAGAAGCCTAGGTGTATATAACTGATGGCTCTGACTGAATCACAAGCCAGAACAGGCCATTTTCTACAGCACAAAGAAAAGTGTGTGACTGCTGTACATGATGCATAAATGCTATTTGTTGGTTTTTAAATACACTAATAGATAAAAAAAAAGGAGGCAAGGTGATACAGCGGTTAGTACTGTCACCCCACAGTAAGAAGGTTCCAGATTTGAACCTCACGGCCAATGGGGGCCTTTCTGTGTGGAGTTTGCATGTTCTCCCCATGGAGAACATGCAAAAAGAGGAAAGTGGGTTTCCTCTGGGTGCACTGGGTTCCTTCCACTGTTCAAAGACATGCAGATTAGGTAAAAAAAAAAAATACCCAGTGCCTGAGTACAAGCCAGTGAATACTTCGTGTCAGTCCCAAGCCCAGAGAGACTGTGGGAAGGCTTGTATCAGGAATTATATCCAGTGTTTAAAAAAATAATAATTAATTTAAAAAAATATATATATACCAGATCAAATATGTGGCCCCAGATGATCTGCTGTGGTGACCCCTAACAGGAGCAGCTGAAAGAAGAATAGATTTAAAAAATAATACTAAGACTAATCATAAAAGATTACTCATAAAAACTCCTCCATGGCTCCTCAATCTCCTGAGTTTTACATAGCATGGTGATGCCATTCTCTATCTTTGCTAACATAGAAAATCAAAGAGATCTTCTTTGTCAGCACCCCAGGCCATCCTGTTTAGGTGTGAAGAGGGACCAATTTATTTTTCATGCAGGCAATAACGAGACAGTTCTCTCTGCAATACCAATCATGACATAGGAAAAAGAACTAATTAATCACATCATTATTTAGCGATTATCAGACTTTAATCTAAATGAAGGCGCTGCTAGCTCTTCCCAGGAGTGCCATACATCAGTGAGGTGGGTCACAGAGTGCCTGCTCATGCTGACTTCAATATTAAAGATGATGCTGCCATCCTCAGACAGGGTGTTAATTGATTAGCGTGGAACTACACTCACTGGGAGCCAGCCAGTGGGTTTTTCTGATCAGATGAAGTGAGGCATCGTTTACACACTCTCGGTCAACAAGTAATTACAAAATATCAAGCTATGAATGCGACAGATGGAACACACATTGGCTAACAGGGACAGCGAGGGTGTGTGTTTAATTTTCCACAAGGTGAAGTGTGAACAGGGTGCGAAATATTTCTAATGTTACTTTTTTTATTCAGTAATGATGTCACCATGGTCAATAAACATATGTTTGAAAAACAAACTGTGGCACAATAAATGAAAACACTGTAAATGTTTTATTTGAAGGACACCTACACAAAGCCTTCATAATATTAAAAAGCTATTTTATAAAGCAACATTGTGGGAAGCTTATGTCAAATCCTTGTATGTATGACTTTGTCTTTACATGAACATCATTTTGAATCTCTCTGTGAAGATTCTCAGTCATCCAGCTCATAGTAAAATGTGGGTGGTAAAAGAGAACAACTGGACTTGCTTGAAGATTCTTGAAGATACTCCCTATTAGTCAGATAGAACTGAAGAAGCCTTTTGGATGAGAGGTGAAATGCCTTCAAGAATCTTCAAACAATTCCAGTTGCTATCTTTTACCACCCACAGATCAGATGAATCTCAATTACCAATTATGATGGGTTGACTGTATGAGACTGTTATATATGTAATTAAGCTATTTTAATGTAATCCTCTAATCCTAAATTAATAGTTTCTCTACTGACAGAACATTTAGGAAGTCTTAAGCCATGAGCAATCTTCCATGATGGATCGACCTGCAATTTTGACTTTTGGGTTATGTATTGTCAGCGTCTATTTCTTATACAAGAACGAAATTTAATGTTCTTCAAGTGCTAGCTGTCCATTTAGATTTAAAGCTATGAAGAATCATTCCACTATCCATAACCACTTATCCTGTGCAGGGTCACCGGCAAGCTGGAGCCTATCTCAGCTGACTATGGGCGAGAGGCAGGGTACACCCTGGACAAGTTGCCAGATCATTGCAGGGCTAACACATAGAGGCAATCATTTACACCTGTGGTCAATTTGGAGCCACCAATAAACTTAATCTGCAGGTATTTGGACTGTGGAGAAAACCGGAGCAAACACACACAGACCATGCAAGTTTTACATAGAAAAGCCCCAGTCAGCTGCTGGGCTTGAACCCAGAACCTTCTTGCTGTGAGGCGACAGTGCTAACCACTGTGCCGTCCATGCCACTACAATCTCACTTATTTACAAACCTATCTAATGGATTAATGATTCTTGTGCCCTCAAACTAAAGACATAATCAAATTATACAGGTTATAAAGCACTGTATATGTATTTAACAAATTCATCTGACTGCCATCAATACAAAAAAAAAAAATTTCATTTATTGTGATGCCTATCAAATTGGAAGAGTTCTGCAGATTTAGGCTCAAATTTTTTTTTAGTTTTGGACAGGCATTACCCAAACTGATAATCACATCATCAGTTTTTCTTTGACTAATCAGACACAAGGTACACCACCACTCTTGCTGGAGCAGTTGGGGGTTGCGTGCTTGCTCAAGGGCACTTCAGCCAGTCCTACTAGTCCAGGGAAATGAACCAGCAACCTTTTGGTCTCAAAGCTGCTTTCCTAACCATTAGGCCATGGCTTCCCCACAAAGATAAAAAGATAGCATTTTATCTTGTAGTGTGTTTCCTTTTAGTCTATTTTATAGTCTTATACAAACCTTAATGCAGGTGGCATGGTGGTGCAGTGGTTAGCACTGTTGCCTCATGGCAAGAAGATTCTGGCTTCGAGTCCAGTGACCAATGGGAGCCTTTCTGTGTGGAGTTTGCACATTCTCCTCATGTCTGTGTGGGTTTTCTCTGGGTGTTGCGGTTTCCTCCACAGTCCAAAGACATGCAGTTAGGTTAACTCTAAATTGGCCAGATGTGTGAGTGTGTGGAAAGGAGCCGGCCACCTTACTACTACAATTCTGGCCAAGTCAGCCAAACATGATTCACCTAAAGCCCAGATCAGGTTCAGCAGTGATGATGACAAACCTTAACAACCTGCTGTCTGACTTTAAAATGTGTTTTCTTTTATGTATTTTAGTTTCCTTTCTCCATGCTAGCCTTCCATGCATAGAATGTCTTTACTTAGAAAAACATGAACATGTCATCTCACAGAGTTCATTTTGTTTACAAGAATTCAAGTGCTGTTCACCACAGAGTACATGCATGCATAGTTTACACAGTTTGCTTCAATTTTATGAGTTTAGTTACACCTAATAATTCATTAGGCTTATTTACAGTCCAGATTTTGGCAAATATCCTGGACCTTGGTGGGAAAAAAATGATAATGGTGGTGACTGGCAGCTATAGCTGACTTGTAATCAGCTTCTGGTATTTTGGCATAAGTTGTATATGACACGCTACCATGTTCACATACATTGGATTGCCAAGAGCAGCCACCCTCTAAAACCTATGAGCAATATGTTGATAGTTAGTAGCCACAATAAGATACTATGTTTCACAAACTTAGTTCCCAATAATTATAATTTACAATTGTTTTTGCTTCTTTCTTTCAGGTTACCTGAGCGAAAAGTCACCAGTTTTGACATAAGTGTTTCATAAAATCCCCTTATTCTTTTCTAAAAGATTTAAGCAATGCTCATGAATGTGTTATAAAGGACCTATGTGGGTACATTATCAATATATTAATACACTACATAACTGAAATGTATTAATCATTTACATGAACTTTATTTCAGAGAACAGCAATATTCAGCAGGTGAAGAATGGTTAAGAGGGTTTTCTTATATTTGCATTATTTTAGATTTAGTATCATTCTCATCTGATGGAGAGTGTGTTTCTGGACCAACGATTTGTGTTAAAACCACAGCCCTAAAACAGGTATTTATGAGCTCATGTCACAGATAAGGGGTAAAACCTATAGCAGGGGCGCTGCTAGAAATCTTGGGCCCTATGAAAGATTACAATTTAGCCCCCCCCCCTCCCCCCCGGTAAAATTTTCAAGCGCAAGCAACTGAATTTG
>JAODVO010000001.1:13450585-13463126 GCA_025400055.1 Notarius lentiginosus
CGCGCAGTATCCTCTAGTACCCCCGGTCTAACTTGACTGAACCATTTGTTTTCTGCCTGAATTCCGGTGTACGACCCGTGTTTACGTTTATCACTGATGTTGTCTTTTGCTTTCTCTCCATTGCATTGTTTGCTGATCGACTGACCCTTACTTGTTTCCAGATTAGGATTCCTGCTCTAAGTTTTGGCTCAGCATGCTGTTGGCGAAGCCCCCAGTCTCCCCTGCGCCTGCATCTGTAAGTGCCTACATTCTGACAGGATATTTTGCCTGACTATAGATGCAGTAGAGGAGACGAAGCAAACTGCACTCAATGCTCAAGGGCATTTGTTACATGAACATCAGCAGATGCTCAGTGACCTCAACACCAGGATGGTACAGCTTGCTGCTGTAATGTTGCATGCCTTCCTAACACGCCCCACATCTCCTATTGGTGCAGCTTAGCTCATTCCTCTTTCTGACAAGTTCTCAGGTGAAGTTTTACAATGTAAGGGCTTTCTGCTTCAATATTCGCTATACTTCTCTTCACTCTCCTGGGTTTCTGATGAGCAGAAGATTGCAAAATTTCCCACCTTATTTCACAGGTAAAATGCTACAGTGAGCCAGTGCTGTATGGGGGCGTGGTGGTGAACACACCACTTCCTAGGATCAGTTCCTTGAACTGTTTAAACAGGTTTTTGACTATGAATCCAAGGGAATAGAGGTTGGACAGTGTATCCTCCCTATTAAACAAGGAGACAGATGAGTCACAGAGTAAGCTCTGGAATTTCGCACAGTGGCTGCTGGTAGTGGTTGGAACGAGCCCGCATTAAAGGCTATGTTTAGCCAAGGGTTGTATGCAGAAGTACTGAGCAAAATGGCTTGCCATGATGAAGGTTTATCCCTAGACACCCTCATCGGCTTAGCCATCCATCTGGATCACCTAATCCAGAAAAGGCCCTCACTGTGAACCTCAAACTCTCCTTCTCCTTCCATCGACACTCCGACTCCCCTGGAGATCTCTCACACATGTCTGTAACAGTCAGACAAAGAAAGAAGACAGCGAAAAGAGTTATGCTTTTATTGCAGTGATGCCGACTATATCATCACCAAATGCCTGGTCCACCCACCTCGGGGAGTTCCGACCCATCAAGCCAACGAGCAACCCAACCTAGTGAGTTCTTTAACCAGTCCTCCAACATGATCTGGCAGGACTAATAACACAGATTATCTGTGTTATTAGTCCTGCCAGATTCAACTCATGTCCTCTCTGCACTTATAGACTCAGGGGCCAAGGGTAATCTCATCAACTGCTTGGTCGTCCAGTGACTCAACCTGTCCACTGACACCCTACAAAGACCCATTAAAATAAAGACCATTGATGGGGGGCCCATTGGAGAGGGTTTGATCACCACTCACACCGCTCCTCTCCAGATTCAGGTGGGGGCCCTACATTCCAAGCACATCTCATTGTTCATCACTCAAACCGCTAACCACATCATCATTCTAGGGTACCCCTGGCTCCAACTCCGTGACCCCTTAAGTTTCTGGCAGCAGAAGGACATCTTACAATGGTCATCAGCTTGTTTCAAAAATTGCTTACAAAGCCCTCAGTTAGCCATCTCATTCACATCTGTAGAGAGCCCTCTACCCAATTCCCTTGATAACGTTCCAGCCTGTTATCTGGACCTGAAGGAGGTGTTAAAGTAGAGGTAAGGCTTGTGGCTTACCCCCTCACCATCCCTATGATTGTGCCATCAACCTCCTCCCAGGTATGAACCCTCTTCATAACCGAATCTATCCCTTGTCCCTAAAAGAGCAAGCTGCCATGGAAGATTACATGCAGGAGGCACTAAAGCAAGGATATATCAGACCATCCACCTCTCCAGCATCTGCAAGCTTCTTTGTGGAGAAGAAAGGAGGTCTCTGGCCCCATATTAATTATTGAGGACTAAATCAAATCAGCGTGAAATATCCCTATCCACTCCATCTGGTAGCCACAGCCTTGGAACACTTAAGAACAGTGAAGATATTTTCCAAACTGGACCTCGGCAGTGCCTAGTAAGAATTTGAGAAGGGAATGAATGGAAAATAACCTTTTGCACCACCACCAGCCATTTTGAATACCTGGTGATGCCTTATGGCCTTTCTTCAGCACCCAGCATATTCAAATATCTGATTAATGACATCTTAAGGGATATGTTGGGCCAACATATCATTGCTTACATTGACTATATTTTGATTTACTCCCCAGACATGGAAAGCCATGTGGAACATGTTAGGTCTGTCCTATCCCGTCTGCTCGAGAACCACTGCTTTGTCAAGGCTGAAAAGTGCCAGTTTCATGTCGACCAGATCTCCTTCCTTGGATATATAATCAGTTCTGAGGGACTAAGCATGGACTTAGGTGAGGGACTAAGGTCTCTGCCATCACATCTTGGCCCAGACCCACATCAGTCAAGGAATTACAATGCTTCTTGTGCTTTGCACATTTTTACCAGCACTTCATAGGGGGCTTCAGTATGATTGCCACTCCTTTAACATCTCTGCTAAAAAAAAAAAAGTTCCCCAACACCTCCAGTGGAACCCAGCAGTGGAGGAGGCCTTCAACCGGCTCAAGGCAGCATTTACCTCCACTCCCATCTTACAATGTCCAGACCCTACCAAGCCAATAGTGGAAGTAGATGCATCAGAGATGGGAGTTGGAGGGGTGATTTCACAGTGCTTCGGAGAAAGGCCAAAGTTGCACCTGGTGGTCTTCTTTTCCAAGAAACTCACACCCATGGAGAAACTACAATATTGGTAACTGGGAGCTCCTAGTGATCAAACTTGCTTTGGAAGAATGGAGACATTGGCTGGAAGGGGCCACACACCCATTCATGATTCTAACCGACCATAAAAACCTAGAATACCTGAATACTGCTCAACATCTTAACCCTAGGTAAGCCAGGTGGGCCCTGTTTTTCACTCAGTTCCTATTCACTATATCATACCACCCTGACACTAGAAATACTAAGCCCGATGCGCTCTCCTGAATCCAAAACTCCTCAACCCATACCTTGGAACCCACTCCCATACTGCCACCAGAGTGTTTCCATACAGGCCATTACATGGAATTATTGATGAGAAAATTCAGCAGTCGCAGACCTCTAATATTCCTAAGAACACACACACCCTGACTCTCACATGTTCCACCTGACCTCAGAGGGAAGCTCATCACCTGGGCCCACACTTCTCCCACCACAGGTCATCCCAGCAGTCATCACACATATCAGCTTATAAGGAGCAAATATTGGTGGGAGAACATGATTTTGGACATTAATCAGTTTGTCTCCTCTTGTTCAGTATGCACACAGGCCAAGGCACCTCGTGCCCCACCTGCCAGAAAACTATGCCCTTTCCCAGTGCCTCAGAGACCCTGGTCACACATAGCTATGGATTTCATTACGGACCTACTACCATCACAGGGTAACACAGTCATCATGGTTATCAATCATCAACAGATTTTCTAAAGCCATACGACTTATCCCACTACCTGGCCTACCTACCACTTTTCAGACAGCTGAACTAATCTTCAATCATGTCTTCTGCTATTTTGGTATTCCCGAGGATATCGTAAGTGATCAGGGTCCTCAATTCATTTCCAGACTGTGGTCCAATTTCATGGAGAGATTAGATGTATCATTAAGTCTCACGTCCGGCTACCATCCACGGTTCAACGGCCAGGTGGAACGGGCAAACCAGGAGTTGGGTTGTTTCCTGAGAATATTCTGCATGAGAAACCAGAGGGACTGGGCACAGTTTCTGCCTTGGGCTGAGTATGCACAGAACTCTGTCAAATACTCCACAACTCCGTTAACACCATTCCAGTGCATACTTGGCTATCCCATGGAACAACACACCCACCCAGTTACCAGCCGTTGATGCCTGGTTCCAGAAAAGGCAGCGGGTGTGGAAGTGCACCAGAGGCTAGAAGTAGTGAATGCCAAATATAAACAATATGCAGACAAACACAGAAATGAGAGCCCAGAATACACCCCGGGAGATTGGGTATGGGTCTCCACAAGGGAACTAAGGGAACCAAACATATGCAATAAACTACAGGCACATTACATTGGCCCATACAAGGTATTACGCAGGCTCAATGAGGTATCCTACAGGTTAGAGCTCCCACCTCACAGCAGAATGGCACCTACCTTTCATGTCTCCTACCTGCAACCAGCCATACAAGGTCCTCCAGCCATGGACACTCCCACCCAAGAGCCCCAACCCCCAGACATCGGGGGCTAACCCATCTACCATGCAAATAAAATCTTAAACTCCCGCTGTAGACAGGGGCAGCTAGAATACCTGGTAGATTAGGAGGGCTATGGTCTTGAGGAACAAAGTTGGGTCAACTCCAGGGACATATTGGCACAGGATTTCCACAGCCAACACCCTAGCAAACCTGCACCAAGAAGGAGAGGGTGGCCAAGAAAGATAGTAGCTCCCAGAAGGAGCTCCTTGGGGGTTTCTGTCAGTAACAGCACTGAAAACCCTAGTTCGGCACTGCCTCCAAATATGGATGCTCCAGACAACAAGACCCAAGAGTCACAGCGCCCTCTATCACCTGACTTCTAATTACACCTGTCTCTCATCCGGCAATTACCACGCATGCCTATATATATATACTCAGCGCTCACTTCCCCACTTTGTGAAGTATCATCTAGTACCCCACGTCTAACTTTACCGAACTGTTTGTTTTCTGCCTGAATTCCAATGTATGGCCCATGTTTACATTTATCACTGACCTCATCCTTTGCTTTCTCTCCATTGCATTGTTTGCTTATCAACTGACCCTCACTTGTTTCCGGATTATGATTCCTGCTCTAAGTTTTGGCTCAGCGTGCTGTTGGCAAAGCCCCCAGTCTCCCTTGTGCCTGCATCATTGTGACAATTCTTGCCTGATATTAATTTACTTTGATTTTTTTTAAGGGAAAAACTCATCATATTGTACTTGTACTACTAGTTATCATGGATTTTCTCACTTAATGACTAGGATAGAAATACAAGAACAAACATCACAAGAAACAATTCTATCATTGACGAGTACACAGTCCTACCACATTGGAGAACCAATAAATATTCAGGTAAGTTGACTTGCTACTTAATACTTAGCATATCCATTTTTTCAAATAATTAATCAACCGATCGATCAATCAACTGACCGACCAACCACCATAAGACACGCAGTCCCACACTTTTATTTTCGACTCCCTCACAATACCGAAACTGGTAAATTTCACATCAATGAAAAAACAATGCATCAAATCTATTTTTAATATTTCGAGCTGAAAAAGCAGATGTGTACTCCCCAGTCATCTCCTTTATCATGATGATAAGTAGACAAAAACAGCTAAACTGTACCTGCAAAATATAGCTGTGTAATTCTCAGTATGAAACGCTGTGTAAAACCATTTGGGGCATTTGTGTGAGCAGGTGCAATGGGACTAAAAGGCTAGTTAATTAATAAGCTTTGAAATCACACCAAACTGAGAGAACAACAGCTGTACAGATAGACTGATGTAAATAAAGTGCATCTGTCTTTGAAAAGACCTCCAGCATATTTACTCTTAAACTTATGTTAAGTAAAATATTTGCAGATGTCAACAGTCAAACATTAATTTTCGGAAAACAAATAGTGTCCTAAAAAATGTATTTTTATTGTGGAAGTGACATATGCGATGATGTGGCGTAGTGGAAGCTTGGAACAACTTGGCTGTTTATATCCTCTGCTTAGATTGTGGTTTTGCTAGTTGAGATTGAATGAATTATCTAATGAAACGCTTTCATCTACCAACAAAGAACACTGGATAATCTTGTCTTCAAAGACAAGTGTCTCTGTCTGGATTTCAACACTGACTGGTTCATCTGTTTACACAGCAATATCCCTGTTTCCGGTCAATTCATGTTCCTAGCACATAAATAAAAGTAGCATGAAATAAAACTTCGGAAATTTCAAATGAGTGAGTTTCATGCAAAATGTTTTGAGTAATTCTCTTATCTGGAGTATAGTAGACTGTACCTGAAGCTCAATTGAATGCTCCATCTTTTGATCTGTTGGTGATTGTTCTTTGACATCTGTGTGTTCTTTGTCACCTGTATTTTCTTCCAGTATACGTTGAAGAGCCTACAATGCATCAGAATACTGATTCTAATTCACCAGGTAAGACACCGATAACATACTACCAAGGATGGATCCAGACCGATGCAACCGATGCATGTGCATCAGGTCAGAAATATGTGTGCACCATTTGGCATCAGTCACAGGGCACTGTTTACCACTAGCCGGCTACATGGGCTATAGCCATGCTCAATCAACAGACCAATGGTTCAGGATCTGACCACCTGTGGTAAGCGGTGATGCTTACCTGACCTAATTACCTGTATTCTCACAATGCTTTGTATAGCGTGACCTGAGACAAAGAATCTAGGTCAAACCAATAAAATGCTCCAGAAAGAGGACAAAATTTGAAATTTGCCGCGAATACTGGGCCAAGCTGCATTCATAGTGGGCAGTACCTGAGCTGTTTCAAAAGGACTTGGGGAGAGGGAGGTGCCTGTAAAGTTTGGCGGGGCTAGGACTTTTGGTGGCCAAGTTATGAATTTTTTAATTCCTGCGTGCGTGCGTGGCTGGAGCCAGGGTCATATTAAAGTTTTTGATGAGTCGCGCTCGCACAGGGCTTTGGGGGCAAATAACAGGCTGAGCCACAGTCGTAGTGGCCCATGCCTCGGCTGTTTCAAAAGGTCTCAGAGAGAGGGAAGTGCGTGTAAAGTTTGGTGGGGCAAGGACTTTTGGTGGCCGAGTTATGAATTTTTAAATTCCCGCATGCGTGCGCATGCTGCTGGAGCCAGGGTCATATTAAAGTTTTCGGCAAGTTGCACTTGCGTAGGGCTTTGGAGGTGAATAACAGATCAAGCTGCAGTCATAATGTGCCATAGCTGTATTCTTCAGTAAGGGCTCGGCGTGCTCTACGCCCCTGTGAGAATCCATAACGATCTGGTAAAATTAGTGAAAATATTTCTGCTAATGTGCATCTTTCAGATTCTTGGGCTGGATAATCATGTTAGAACAAAGTCAAAACTAACCTCCCGGTGTTGTTGTCTCTGTTGCCGTTCAACACTGCATCGGTGGACTTTTGGAGCTGAATGATGGGCAAATATTGTTGGCACGGCATCATCTTTTATCTTTTAATTATTCTGGAAGTCCCCATTAATCTTGCTTTTAATTCCATCAATTCATTGAAACAGAATGATTCAAAATGTTTGGAGCATAAGTAGGGTACCACAGGCAAATTGTTTTGAGGTCTTCTGATGGTATGAATCCATTTCTTGCAAACAGTCAGATTATTTTGGCAAGGTAAATGGTGAAAAGATATCTTGTCATCCTTCTTTTTAGTATCATTTTGGCATTTATATGCTGCACAATGAGGCATACTTTACTTATTTAAAAACCTATAAATTTGGCAAAAAATACTTGTAAAACTAGCAAAACCATGATGTAAGCAGAGGATACAAATAGCCGAGTTGCTCCAAGCTTCCACTATGCCACATCACTTCTGCGGGAGGCCCATCTGGTATTTTAATAAAAATGTATTTTTGTAGAACACTATTTGGTCTCCGAAAATGAATGTTTGACTGTTGAAATCTGCAAATATTTTAACTAAACATAAGTTTAAGAGTAAATTCACTGGAGGATCCCTTTAATATTTCTTAGCACGTACCAAAATATACTTTAATTTCAAGTAACAGAAACATCAGTGCTGCACCTACTTAAACTAAGATGTCAGATTGTCCATTAAATCACAGCCATATCTTTAGAACATTAGTAATTTTCTTACAACACAGAATATTTCACAAATACTTGGGCATACTTTTATTTTGAGAAAAAAATTGCACATGGATTATGATTTCATTATCTTAACCCCTTCGGGCATAACGTGTACAATTGTACACGTGAAGCTCCATAGCATAAAGTTCCATAGCATTTTACCTTGTGTCTAAAGGGGTTAAAGTGATATCTTGTGGCCAGAGTAAACTTAAATCAGGGAGGCAAAATAAAACACTTGTTCCATGGTGTTGGTGTGTGTGTATACATAAGTTTGAGCATAGATCTCTGATCAGTTGAATGTTTATCCAGACTTAGAGGAGCAGTTCTTGCCCAAGGTTTTCTAGCTCTTCCCATTTTTAAATAATATATGAGACATATGAATATCTTAGAAGGTTGAAATACAACAAACAGTGTCATTACAGTTACTACCTCCAACCATCTTAAAAAGACAAGGACATTGCTAAGTGGTTTGAGCCTAGAACGCACCGGGGGTGAGATCCACGTTGGCCTTGTCATTACAGCCGTGAAGCGAATCAAGTGTGCGTGTCACCTGGCTGGCGAAGTCCTCACCACCGTTCATGCATTCACGCTGCAGGTGCTGGCGCAGCTCACCAATGTCATACTCGTAACCATCGAGGATGGGCGTCTCACGGATACTGAGAGTGCCGCTGGCGTTGGCACCCTGGCACCGGGAGTTCCTCAAGCTCTCACGCGCCTGCCCACCCAGCAGCACAGATGGAATGTAGTGAATCTCATTAGCTGCCTCAGCGCTCGCGCTCTTCTGGGGCTGAGGCACGCGACGCCTCTTACACCAGCGCTTCCGCGTGTACAGGATCAGCACCAAGCACAAGATTGAAAGCAGCAGAGCAATCATCCCACCCTGCAAAAAGGACAGAGAGATAGACCATGCAAGAGAGGGAAAGGGAGAAATAGACAGGGAGAGGAAGAGACAGTGGAAGAAAGTGGGAAAAATCCCAGAGGTGAGTTAGAAGTAGGGTGTGGGAGTAGATGTGAAAAGATAGGAAGAAGAGTAGGACAGAAATGGAGAGAGAGAGACAATTGGAGGAGTGAGCAACAGATAATGAGAGACAGGAAGAAGTGAAAGTGAGAAAATGGGAGACAGAGGGACAAGGAATAAAGAATTAAAAAAAATAAAAATGAGTAGGTAAAATGTACAGGAGGTAGGATGAGGTGTGAGAAATTGACAAATATGAAAAGCAGGAGAGACAGATGGAAGGGACGAATAACAGAAGAGTAAAATCAAGGCCAAAGAGAGGAAAAACAGACAAAAGGGAAGACGATGGCAAACAGACAGTAAGGAGAGAGAGAGAGAGAGATCAGAAAGTGTGAGAAGAATAAGAAAAAGGAGAAAGAATGTAAAAGATGCCAAGCTTAGGATAAGCTAATCAGCTGATAAAGCACCCAAATTATTCCATAAACTGAAGTCCACTCTAGATATGGGAAAGGCAGCAATTAGGGATGTTATGTTGGAAACTACCAAGATCCCATTTCAAAGAACGGCAGAAAGCTGTGCTTAAAGAGAAGCACCTTAATCACTTCTCTTTTACACTGAGCTAGAACAGCAAGAGTACACTCAATTTGCATAAGTTGTTTGCCTACTTACCTAGTCAAGGGCGATAATGAATAGCACCTTAATGAAGGTCACTCATGTTGCATTTGCATGCGCATGGGGAAAATCGTGAAACTACCATAATTTATTTTGTTTTGTTTAAAATTCCTTCATGCTTTCAAAGTCATTAAGCTAGTTTCCTGTTTGTGCATGATATAAAGTTAAGAACATGACCGATTATACACCGGCGAGAGAGAACATGGGGAGAATGGATGGTTGAGGGGCTCAAGAATAAAGAGAATTTGTGATGCACATTTTTCCCCACCATCCCTGAAAACACAAGATAAAGTTTTCCAATTAGCTGGAGCCAACTGATGTTTCTTAGGTTTCATGATAGAAGCACAACTTTGCATAAACACAGCTTCAAAAACAGAAGTTTAAACAATTACTGTGTGCTAGACATGAAACAATACATTGTGTGACAAATCATGAAATAAAATTATGACTATTCAAATCAATTAGAAAAAAAAAGAATCGTGATTATCAGGCTGCGTAATCTTTGTTTTTCCTAGCTGTAATTGCATTGTTTAGACAGCAGAGAACATGATAACATACAAAAACAGGAATACACATGACTTCACCATAGGTGGAAGTAATACAGCTCTAATGCCACAAAAACATACTGAAAAACAGATGTAAAATGCAAAAGAGCTGTTGTGCGATTGACAGTACAAATAGATTTAACAAGAAATCAGAATTATTTTATTACAACTAAAGAAAAGAGAAGCAAATGCAGGTACAAATGTTCATAAAAGTTCATGAAGAAAAGGCCTATTTGCTATTAACTTTTTCATTTTTAATAAAATGAATACTTTTAGTTAACAGGTTATTATATTTTACTCAAACTTTTACAAATGTAAAATATAATTATTGTTGATTGAGAAAATGAAACAAAAGTCATGTTTTTGTTGTGTTTTTTGTTAAATTTAACAAAAATAATATTGAAGGTGATAAAGAATAGAAAATAAGTGTTACTTTTTGGAAATAAAATTTTCTTCTTTTTTTTAAATATCATGGGAAAATCAAACTGTGAACCCAATGTCATCAAACAAATCAAACAGTGAATTGGGTGAACCATTATATGCCTACTGTGTGCTTCAGGACTGCCAGTAAAACTGAACAGACTCCATGAAAGTTAATGAACACTTTTTTTTTTTTGATGGACACTGCTTTTTTTTTTTTTTTTACTTTTCTGGCTGACCTCACACATCAACACAGTGTGCACAATTTACATCTCAACAACATACCATGCAAGTCATTTGCTATTTGGAAAGACACTGTAATTTTTTTTTTAATTATGTAGTCACTCTGGCCAACTTTGATGGAATTATTCCCTCCTGGTGTTATTTGGGTGATTTTATTAAATTTTCACACATCAAGAGAATATTGATCTAGAGTTACAATACATTCATGCCATATTTCATTCTTCCTAACACACAAAGCATAATTGCTTGAAGCATTGTTGATAACCACTACTGAAAAAAGACAAGAAAAATATAAATCTTATAAGATTTATAAGAAAAATATAAATCTAAACAAGAAAAATTTAAGAGGGAGCATTCACAGAAATCAAAAAGTGAGCTTTTTCCCCCCCATATTTCAAAGTCAAGCCTTAAACTGTGTGAATTGTGCTCATATTGACTAGATGTGAGTTATACATGACTGTATACTCCAGTACTTCACAAGGATTTTGTTAATAAACCATGATTTAAAAAAATAATTAAGCAGAAATAAATTGATATTATGCAGAAACATATATCATTGGTTCATAAACACTTGGTTTTTAGGAAGTCTCATTTGGATGGATATTACATTATAGCTCATAATAAAATTTCCCAATGGTGGTTATAAATCTTACTTCTGAAACCTCATACAGAAGCACCATCAAAATTTCTACCTTCATCTTCCCTGGAGGAACCTGTGATGCTGCCAATAAAAGCACTGTTTATAGAGCAAAGCAATGTAGCATTGCCAATACAATACAGAATTTCATGCACTGAAACCCTTTGCACCTTGGTATTACAGAACCTTCTTATGCAGATATCTGTAATGCAGCTTCATCAGATTAAAAAAGAAACTCTCTGCCTTCCCTAAAGTCCTTCCTATGCACTAGTGATTACATACAACAAATGCTACGGGAGAAAACCCATCCCAACACAGTGTCCGCTTACAGCCCCAGAGTCAACAGCTAATCAGTTTTCTCTAATTTAATTTCCTTCCAATCTGTCAGTGTGCATTAGCCAAATGAGCAGCTTACAACTTTATGGTGGAGAAAATTAGGTAACACTATACACAGGAGTTAAAGGAGACTTAAAATTAGAGGAGACAGGACAGCGCTTTATGAAGGAGCCCTATTAAAGTAAAAAAAAAACCATCAGATGCTAGCAGCGTGGCAGCCTGTAATCCAATTAGCAAAGATCAACGCCAACCTGTAATCTGTTTGGTGGAAAGCCATGACATTCCACTGCAAATCAAAAAAGTCATTGATGCACAATGATATAACGACCAAACAAGAACTGTTATTACAAGTATCATGACCTCATGCCCAAGTTCTCTTTTCCCCCAAAATTCCCAGTTTTGGATTTCTCCTCACGATACATAAGAACCATTGTTTATGTATAAATAAATTGTATAGATTCTTATTTTTAAAATATTGTCTTTAACAGTCTTGTTTAAGAATCTCCAACTGCCCTGCACTTCTCACTCTAAGGTTTGATCTTTTTTGTACCATAAAAAAATAGTGGTCTTTGAAAAGTGCATTCTTTTTTGGCTATTTTGGTTGGCTGTCAACCACCATATCATATCATATCATATCATATCATATCATATCATATCATACGGTGGTGTAGTGTTAGCACTGTCATCTCATAGCAAGAAGATTCCGGGTTCGAACCTCTCGGCTGACATGGGCCTTTCTGTGTGAAGTTTGCATGTTCTCCCCATGTCTGTGTGGGTTTCCTCCGGGTGCTCCGGTTTTCCCACACAGTTCAAAGACATGCAGATTAGGTTAACTGGTGACTCTAAATTGAGCGTAGGTGTGAATGTGAGTGTGAATGGTTGTCTGT
>JAODVO010000001.1:13499026-13509853 GCA_025400055.1 Notarius lentiginosus
TAAATAAATGACCAAGTATAATATTCTTGTCTCATTTGTTTAACTGGGTTCTCTTTATCTACTTTTAGGACTTGTGTTAAAATCTGATGTGTTTGGTCATATTTATTCAGAAATATAGAAAATTCTAAAGGGTTCACAAACTTTCAGGCACCACTGTACTCTCTGGAAGGCAGGAGGAAACTGGAGATCCAGGAGGAACATGGGAAGAAAATCATGGTTCCACAACCAAGGACCATGAAGCTGTGAGGATGCAATGCACTGGTGTATAGCCAATTTGGTTGGACCTAAGCCAATTTTATGTTTGCCCAGTCGCTATTTCTATGGCCCAATTACCAGTGCACTTTTTGAGGCACATGCTAATGATGGCTTTATTTATGATCACCATTTTGTTTACTTCATCAAAATACTACAATCTAAATACAATTAACTAAATTATGTTATCTGCAATATATAAGGACAACCAAGTTGTGGCTAAGGTGTATGAGGCATTGTGTCACTGACAGTGCCAGCAATCAGAGTTCATGTCAGCCTCCAAATATGGCCACCACGGACTACAACTCCCAAGTACCTCAGCGCCCTCCCTCTCCAGAATTCTAATTTCCACCTCACCTGTTCATCATTACAGATTCATTAACCACCAGTACATAAAGACCTCAGTCACAATCAGTGTGAAGTATTGTCCAGTGTGTCCTTACCTGATCGTACTGAGCCTTCATGTCCTCGTGTTTAACTCCTGGTGACTTTGACCCAGTTTCCTGTTTATGTTAGATTCTGAACTTTCTCCTGACCTTTGATACGTTGTTTGCACATCGATCGAACCCTTGCCCAACACTGACTTTGATATTCGTTTCACAATTCAGATTCTGCTGCCAGTTTATGATGCACCCTCACTCTCCTGCAACTGCATCCATAAGTGCCTGCATTTCCCATGGGATACTTCGCTGCCATGGACACAGCAGAGGAGACAAAGCAAATTTCTTTCTGCACAGGGATGTCTGTTAGAACAACACCCACAAATGGTGAGTGACGAACATTTACAGATCACAACTCCCTGCTCGTGTCTCACAGGCCCTCCTAACACATTCTGTGCCGACTATGAGGTCATCATCATTTGTTCTTTGACCAGACAAATTCTCTGGTGAGGTATCAGAGTGCAAGGGCTACAAACACTTTGTGGAGTTATTCAAGAGAGTGTTTGACCATCAGCCTGAAGGTGTAGACATAAGAGAAAAGCTGCTGACTATATGGCAAGAAGAAAGAAGAGTGGCTGAATATGTCCTCAAGTTCTGTACTCTTAATGTTGGCAGTGGATGGAATAAGCCAGCTTTGAAAGCCACATCCTGCCAAGGTTTGGATCCACTCATCCTGACAGAACTTGCATGCTGTGATGATCAGGACACTTTGGACTCTCTGACTGACCTGGCTATTAGACTGGACAATCTCCTCTGCAACAGGCTTTTCTTGCAGCACTCTCCCATAAACATCCAGCCAACCCAGTCCCCTACTCCAATGGAAGTTTCTAACACTTGTATGCCCCACTCAGAGAGAGATAGGAGAGGCCAGGAGGAACTAAGTTTTTACTGTGGTGAGCCAGGTCATCTGTTAGTCCACTGCCCAATCAGACCTCCCAACCCAAGAAAGCATGACAAACTTGGGAAGAAAGCAAACACAATGGCCCCATTGAGTCACAAAGCCTCTTCTCTCCAGCAATTCCTCAAACTCAAAGTATTATTAAATCTCTGTGTCTTCCCATGTTCTCTCTGCACTGATAGACTCAGGGACAGAGGGCAACTTCATCAACCATGAGGTTGTTCAAAGGCTTGAGTTGCCCTCAGAAGAACTCCCACAACCCGCAAGTTTGAAAGCCATTGACGGCGGACCCACAAGGGAGGGGGGCTCGTTACCACTTGCACTACCCCTCTGAAAATTCAGGTGGGCACCATGCACAAGGAATGCATTTCATTGTTTATCACTCACATTCCCAATGAAGCCATCGCCATGGGGTTCCCCTGGCTGCAGCTCCATAACCCTCTCATCTCTTGGAAGAATAGGGAGATTCTACATTGGTCCCCATTCTGCCATCCAAACTGCTAGCAACTGCTCCAACTTACCCTAGCCTCTATATTTGTGGGGAGTCCTTCACCCGGAGGCATCAAACACATTCCAACCTGCTATCATGAGTTTAAAGAAGTCTTCAGTCAGGGAAAAGCCAGTGGACTACCTCCTCACAGACCCTATGATTGCACCATTGACCTCTACCCAGGTACCACACCTCTGCATTGTCATTTCTACCTGCTCAATCGCAGAGCAAACTGCCATGGAGGAATATGTACAAGAAGCACCACAACAGGGTTACATCCAGCCATCCACATCTTCAGCATCGCAGACTTCTTTGTTGAAGGGGGGGGGTCCTCCAACCTTGTATAGATTACATAGGATTTAACCAGATCATGGTGAAATAACCTTATCCACTACCACTCATGCCCTCAGCCCAAGAACAACTATGAGCTGCTCGCATTTTCACCAAACTAGACCTCAGGAGCACCTACAACCTGGTGTGTATCCAGGAAGGTGATCAATGTAAGACTGCATTTAGCACCACCTCCAGGCACTTTGAGTACTGCATGATGCCATATGGGCTCTTTTGCATGCCCAGCGTGTTCCAATGTCTGATAAATGACATACTTGGAGACATGCTTGGATGCTATGTGATTACCTACGTAGATGACTGTGGCAGCAGGGACGTGGCCAAGTGTTGGTCTGTGAATGGAGGGCAGGGCCAGGAAAGGTGAGTGGCAAAGTCAGTATACCTGTTGTCGATTAAATGTGTGTTTTTTGCAATAACGATGGGAGGTAGAAAATGAGGGAGAGTGTGAAGAGAGAGGATCTCTACCAACCAGAGCACATGTCTGTGTGTTGTGTGCATCAAGCAAAAGTGGAAAAGTGAAAGTGAAAGACTCAAAATAAAATCTGTGTTAATCTCATTTCCTGCCTGCCATGCTTCAGTATTCCACCCACGTCAAGGGCATACTACAGTGGTGTCAAAACCCAGGATACTGAAGCAGATCACCCATGGAGTCCTCCCAGCTCAAGGACCTCATCCATGCCCTCGGTGCTGCCCAGCAGAGCCAGCACTGACTGCTGATCATCCTCCGAAAAGAACAAGAACAAATGCTTTGAAGCCTTGCTGCTGGCCCAGCAGGAAGATCGCCAGGCATTCCAGCACCTGCTCACTTCGGCGGAGTCCTTGACCTCCACCACTGCAGATCCACCCCATGTCATGTTCACAAAGATCAGGTCGCATGAAGATTTGGAAGCTTTCATTGTGCTCTTTGAGCAAGCGGCCAAAGCATGGGGGTGGATGGTTGAGCAACACACAGCACGTCTATTACTGCTGCTGACTGGAGAGACAGCTCACCATGCAATAGCTCCCTGCTGACAGTCAGTCTGTCTATGCTGACTTGAAGCGAGCCATCCTGCAGCATGTCAGCTACTCCTCAGAACAACAGTGCCAGCGCTTCCGCATGGTGACACTGGAAGAAGTCAGCCAGCCATTCACATTTGGCCTACAGCTCTGGGACATCTGGCAGTAGTGGCTGAGGCCAGATGACTGCAATGCCGAGGGGTTCATCAACATGGTGACATTGGAGCAGTTCATCACACTGCTTCTGGAAGGAACAGCAGAAGGGGTCGAGTGCCACCATCCAGCATTGCTGGATCAAGCTATCGAGTTGGTGGAAGACCATTTGGCAGCAGTTTTGGCAGCAGGCAGACATTCTGCCTCTTCTCTTTTTCTCTTCTTCCTCCTCTCTTCCCTCTCCCTGTCCCCACCCTGTTCCCCCACCATGGAGGCAGGGGCCAGCCCCCCCAGCCAACTCACCACACCCATGGTACCCCCCTCCCTTCTTCCTCTTCTGTGTCTTCTGCCCCCCAGGTGAGCAACTCCCATAGCGTCAGTGCAGAAGTGAAGCCTGGGCTGGTATGGTGGTGCTGTGGGGAAACTAGGCATCTCCAGGGCCAGTGTTCTGCGATGGAGGTGGGAGCTGTGGCCCAGATCCCTGACACACCAGAGCCCACCCTCAATTAGGCCAGAGCATATCGTATACCAGCGAGTATATCAAGGGGATATGCATCACATGTTGGTGAATTCCGAGTGTAATCAGACCTCAATCCACCAAAGCCTGGTGCAAGGTGAGGCATCAGGGAAAGCATAAGTGGTGAAGGTTGTCTGTGTGCATGGGGATGTTCACGAATATCCACTAGTGTCTTCCACCACATCCTATTTCGGGGAGAAAAGCATAGTGTAAAGGCAGCAGTTAACCCGTGTCTCAACTGATTCTGGGAACCATTTGGCTGAGTTTAGAGGTTTAATGGAACTTATAGTAGTGGGCAGGTCCTGCAGTAATATGTCATGAGGGGATCCCGGTGCAGCATTGACTAGGGAAGCTGTCTCACGTCAGGGCGATACAAGGAGCGGGGAGCAGCCCGCCCCTCCTCCCTTTCTCGAGGATTCCCTCAAGAATTTCCCATTAGAACAGATGCAAGACTAGACTCTGCATCATGCGTTTGACCAAGTGAGAGTAATCAATGGTCAACCCATCCAGCCAAATCTGACACCCTCCTTCCTGTTCTTTCCAGTTATTAAAGATAGGCTGTATCAAGTGACACAGGATGCTCTAACTGGCAAACAAATAACTCAGTTGTTAATCCCAAAGGGCCATAGGGAACTCATATTCCATGTGGCTCACTTTAATCTAATGACTGGATATTTAGGTCAGGATAAAATACTAGCCCAAATAATGGCCCAGTTCCATTGGCCAGAGATTTGTGGGGATGCCCGCCAGTGGTGCGCAGCATGCCATGAATGCCAACTAGCAAATCCAGCAGCCACCTCAAAAGTGTCTTTGCGCCCTTTCCCTCTAATTGAGACCCTCTTCAAAAGAATTGGCATGGACTTCATCAGGCCATTAGATCAGTCAGCATGGAGATATCGCTTTATTTTAGTCCTGGTGGATGATGCAACGTGATATCCGGAAGCGGTGCCTCTCTGCAATATTTCAGCACACAGTATTTTGGAGATACTCTTCCGTGTTATCTCCCAAGTTGGGATTCCCAAAGAAATCCTGACCGACGAAGGCACTATGTTTATGTCACACAAACACTTGGGAACTGCATGGGTTATCGGGAATTAAATCCATCTGCACCAGTGTCTATCGTCCAAAAACAGATGGCTTGGTAGAACAGTTCAAACAAACACTGACTGTAAAAATTTAATTTGAAACTTTGTCAGCAAAGATGCATGTAATTGGCATAAACGGCTTGAGCCCGTTATTCGTAGTGCGAGAGGTCCCACAAGCCTCCATAGGATTTTCTCCATTTGAACTGTTATATGGGTGTGCTGTGGGAAAATTGGGAGGAGGGACCTTCAATGAGTAAAAATTCAATTCAGTACATTCCTGACCTGCATGCAAAGCTCCACACCTTCACGCACTTAACCCAAGAGAATTTACGACGGGCACAAGAATGTCAAGCCCAGCTGTACAACAGGGCCATGCACCTTAGAAAGTTCACCCTGGAGGATAAAGTTTTCACTTCAAGCTCCAAATTGGTTGCCAAGTGGCAAGGGCCCTTCAAGGTCACACGGCGAATCAGGAACATTGATGATGAGGTAAGGCAAATGGATAGGGGCAGGGCATTACAAATTACGAATGGCATTGTCATTCGTAGTTCTGGAGAAGGCAGAGCAGGGGCCAGAAGTAAAAACAAAAGTAACCACTCAAACCGCTCTAGTCCCCTGTGGAGACCAACTCTCACCGGCCCAACTCACGGAGGTTGCCAAGTTGCAAATGGAATTTTCCGATGTGTTCTTTCCCCTTCCTGGCCACACTCACCTCATAGAACACTCCACTGAAGCGCCCCCGGGGTGGTGGTGCATAGCTACCCATAGCACTTGCCCAAACAACAAAAAAAAAGGTGGTTCAAGACAAACTCAAGGCCATACTCGAAATGGCCATAATCGAGGTGTGCACAGTGACTGGAGCAGCCCAGTGATCCTGGTCCCCAAGACTGATGGGTCAATCCAATTCTGTGTAGACTACAGAAACGTCAACGCAGTGTCTACATTTGACGTGTACCCAATGCCTCACATTGAAAAGTTGCTCAACTGATTAGGGGCTGCTCGCTTTTATTCGACACTGGATTTGACAAAGGGATATTGGTAGATGCCCTTGGCTCCTCTATCCCAAGGGAAAACGGCTTTTTCCACACCATTTGGATTGCACCAATTCTTCACGCTTCCTTTTGGGTTATCTGTGGCTCCTGCTATGCTCCTGTGGCTCATGGACAAGATCCTCTACCCCCATGCTGTGACCTACCTAGATGACACCATTATATATAGCAATGATTGGCCGCGGCACCTAGAACACTTTAGGGCCATCCTGGAGTCACTGAGGCATGCGGGTCTCCCAGCTAACCCAAAGTGTGCACTTGGGCAGGTGGAAGTATGGTATCTGGGTTTCCACTTGGGTCATGGGCAGGTGTGTCCCCAAATTGACAAGACTGCAGCGATTGCAGCCTGCCCAAGGCCCAAGACCAAAAAAGGGACGAGAGAGTTCCTGGGGCTGGCTGGCTACTATCGCAGGTTCATACCTAATTATTTGGACATCACCAACCTGCTGACTGATCTCACTAAAAAGGCAGCACCAGATTGGGTCCAGTGGATGGAGCAGTGCCAACAGGCCTTCAAGAAGGTGAAGGCTGCACTGTGTGGTAAGCCACTTCTACACTCCCCTGACTTCTCTCTCCCTTTTATTTTACAGACAGACACATCAGACAGTGGGCTGGGGGCTGTTCTGTCCCAGAAGGTGGAGGGCAAGGAACATCCAGTGCTGTCCATCAGTCACAAGCTCTCAATGTGTGAAAGTAAATACAGCACCATCAAGAAAGAGTGCCTGGCCATCAAGTGGGTAGTCCTCACTCTCCGGATACTACCTGCTGGGGCACCCTTTCACTCTCTGTTTGGACCATGTGCCACTCCAATGGCTCCACTGCATAAAGGATGCCAATGCGCAGATTACCTGTTGGTATCTCACCTTGCAGCCATTCAAGGTTGGTCCACAGGCCAAGGGTGCAGACGGTGGTGGCGGACTTTGTCCCGTCAAAGGGGGGTTCCACTGAAAGCCAGATGGCTCCCTGGCCTAAGTCGGGCAGTGGGGGTATGTGGCAGCAGGGGCATGGCCAAGCGTCAGTCTGTGAATGGAGGATGGGGCCAGGGAAAGTAAGTGGCAGAGTCAGTACACCTGTTGTCGATTAATGCTGTGCTTTTTGCAGTGATGGAGGGTAGAAAAGGAGGGAGAGAGTAAAGAGAGAGGCTCTCTCCTGACCAAAGTACATGTCTGTGTTGTATGTGTCAAGCAAAAGTGGAAAAGTGAAGAAGACTCAAAATAAAGTCTGTGTTAATCTCACTTCCTACCTGCCATGCTTTAGTATTCCAGCCACGTCAGGGACATACAACAACATCTTAAGATATTCCCTAGATGAGCTGAGTCACCAGGCGCATGTGAAAACAGTACTCACCTGACTCCTTGAGAATCACTTGTACGTCAAGGCAGAGAAATGTGAATGTTACCCAAATCTTGTTCCAAGGTTATATCATCAGTGCAGGAGGGGTTAGCATGGACTCCAGTAAAGTAGCTGCAGTTACCACCTGGCCCAAACCCACTACAATTAAGGTGCTCCAACGCTTCCTAGGTTTCACCAACTTTTACAGAAGGTTCATCCGTGGGTTCAGTACCATCGCCACTCCTCTCAGTGCTTTACTCAAGAAGGGGCCCAAGGGCCTTCAGTGGAACCAAGGGACTGAAGATGCTTTTGCCCAGCTCAAGTCAGCCTTCACCACGGTGCCAATCCTCAGACACCCAGACCCTGCAAAGCCCTTCACAGTTTAGGTAGACACATCTGAAACTGGAGTGGGAGGAGTCTTGTCCCAAGGCTTCAGGGAAAACCCCCAAATTGCACCCTGTGGCATTCTTCTCCAAGAAACTTACACTTGTCAAACAAAACTACAATACAGACAACCACGAACACCTAGCAATTAAATTGGCCTTAGAAGAGTGGAGGCACTGGCTCGAGGGGACCACACATCAATTTATCATCCTCACCAACCACAAGAATCTAGAGTATCTTAAATCAGCCAAGCAACTGAACCCTTGTCTGGCATGGTGGGCCCTCTTCTTCACCCTTTTTCAATTCACCATTTCGTACCGTCCCAGCTCCAGTAACACTAAGACAGATGCATTATCCAGAATACACTCTTCTTCGACACCCAGTCAAGAATCCACACCCATACTACCACCCAAGTGTTTCATTAATGTCTTTACTTGGGAAATTGATAAGGAACTGTCCCAAGCTCAGCCTCACAACCCACCATCATGTCCTCCAGGTCTCACGTTCATCCCACCGCAATGGCGGGGTTGCCTCATGTGGGCACACTCATCTCCTGCCACAGGGCATCCCAACAGCCAACATACTCATCAGCTCATCAGAACCAAGTATTGGTGGGAAAATGAAGATGGACATCAAGTTCATCTCCTCCTGTTCCACCTGTGCTCAAGCTTGGTGCCCCGGACTCCACCTGCTGGTAAGCTCATGCCTTTGCCCACACCCCAAAGACCCTGGTCCCATGTGGACACAGACTTCATCACTGACTTATGGTCACAAGACCATACAGTCATTATGGTAGTCATCGACCGGTTCTTAAAAGCAGTAAGACTCACTCCCTTGCCTGGCCTACATACTAGTACTATGAGATCCCTGAGGACTTAGTGAGTGATCAAGGACTCCAATTCACATCTAGACTATGGGCAAAATTCACGGATAAACTGGGTGTATTGGTGAGCCTTACCTCAGGTTATCACCCTCAGTTCAACAGCCAAGTCACATGTGTAAACCAACAAACTTGATGTTTTCTAAGAGTGTTCTGCCTCGAGAACCCCAAAGACTGGTCATAGTTTCTCCCCTGGGCCAAGTATGTGCAGAACTCACTGAAACAATGCCACACAACTCACCCCATTTCAGTACATTCTTGGGCATCAGCCACCACTTTTCCCATGGGATGACTCCCTCACTCACATTCTGCCAATGGACACCTGGTTTCACAGAAATTAACAAGTATGGGACAGTGTCCATCAGTGCTTGGAGCAAGCAGCAAGGAGGGACAAGTTCTTTGCTGATAAACACCAAGGGGAGACACCCGTGTATGCTCCGGGTGATAGAGTCTGGGTGTCCACCAAGGACTTAAGGGATCCCAACACCTGTCACAAACTCAGTGCCAGGTACATCAGCCCCTTTATTGTCCTCGGTCACATCAATGAGGTCACCAACAAACTGGAGCTCCCACAATACTGCCATCTGCCGCCCATGTTCCCCATATCATGCCTAAAGCCCACCATTCCTGGACCTCTAGCTAGCAACACTTCCACCACTGAATGCCCCTTACCCTTGGAACTGGAAGGACAGCCAGTGTACCAGGCACACATGATCCTTAACTCTTGGCACAGACAAGACCACCTCAAATATCTGGTAGAGTGGGCGGGTTACTTTCTAGAGGAGCACAGCTGGGTATCTGCCAAGGACACCTTAGACCCGTTACTACTGTAACCCAAGAATTCCATGCCAAGCATCCAGAAAAGCCAGCACCAAGAAAATGTGGATGCCCAAGAAAGAATAATGCTACCAGAGTGAGCGCCTCGGGGGGTGTCACTGACAGTGCCAACAATCAGAGTTTGTGGCAGCCTCCAAACATGACCACCACAGACTACAACTCCCAAGCACCTCAGCGCCCTCCTTCTCCAGAATTCTAATTACCACATCACGTGTTTATCATTACAGACTCATTAGCCACCAGGACATAAAGACCTCAGTCAAAGTCAGTACAAAGTATTGCTCAGCATGTCTTCACCTGATTGTATTGAGCCTTTATTTCCTAGTGTGTGATGCTCAATGACTTTGACCCAGCTTCCTATTTACATTGGACTCTGAACTTTCACCTGATCTCTAGTGCATTCTTTGCGCATCGACCGACCCCTTGCCCGACAGTGACTTTGAGATTATTTTCACGATTTGGATTCTGCTGCCAGTTTGCAATTCATCCTGCTCTCCACTGCAACTGCATCCATAAGTACCTGCACCTCTGACATGTTGAAAGTCTAATGCTTTTTCAGCAACATGATAATATCCTGGAAGCTTCCATAAATATGAAAATTATCAGTTGAATTTTGAAATATTACTATTTTGTTTTCCTTTGTGATTGTACTCATTGCTAAAAATGTATAATTTTTAAAATTGCATGTTGTTGGCAGTGATATCAAGTTCAGAATCCTGGCATGACAACCCTAGTTGTGGCCAGGACCACAGTGTAGACTAAACTGTGTTATGCACCTCCTACATTTCTGAAATCATGTTTATGCACCTCTAAATCAAGTTTACACAACCTTAATTTGCTAGCATGAGCATTTTCTTTTGTTTTACCAGCAAAAAGCTAAAGTTCTTTCAAAATTGCACTGCATGATCAGCATTTACAGTCTCTAGACTGTGTGACCAACCACACTGTCTTTTAGAGCCTTGAAAAAGCTGTGGCACAGCAGTTATGCTGTGTCATTCAAAATTCACATTGATAACGTTCAAAAAATGTCATTCAAAACTCACATTGATAACGTTGCCCAGATAGCTTTCTTTCATCTCAGAAATATCACTAAGATAAGAAATTTAATGTCACTACATGACGCGGAAAAACTAGTTCATGCTTTCGTTACCTCCAGGTTGGATTAT
>JAODVO010000001.1:13717125-13732041 GCA_025400055.1 Notarius lentiginosus
CACAGAAAGGCCCTCGCCGGCCACGGGGCTCGAACCCGGACCTTCTTGCTGTGAGGCGACAGCGCTAACCACTACAGATGTTGCACGTGACCTAGAAATCAGCTGATCCCACGCATGGCTGAGTTGGTATGTCCCTACATCCCGATTCATGCAGCAGTCTGTCTTCCGGATCTATACGACCTCTTTTATCCAGCTGGTCTTCCTGTGTGCCTCTCATTCCTTCACCTTAACCCCGTCCCAGTCAGTCACATGGTTTTCCCTAAGAGCATGATCTGTGACAGCTGACTTATGTGTGATGGTCCCGTTCATGGGACGTAGGGGCATACCAACTCAGCCATACGTGGGATTTCTAGGTCACGTGTACCATTCGGCAATAGCCAAAGATGCCAAATGTTAGATGTGATCAAGATGTCAGCTAAGAAAGACATCGAAACGTCATAAGTAAGTGAAAATTTCTTCATTTGTGTAGAATAAGAACTTTTTTTAAGATTAGTAATCAACCAACTGGATGAAACTTTTCAAAATCACTTCAGTAGTTTAATCCATAAAGCAAAAGCAAAAAGTGTTTTTTTTTTGTTACTTCATGTCTTAAAGTAATGATAATGTCATTTCTCTTTACGTAGTTGAGTGGTTCATGACGTAGTATGGATTATTACAGTTGTGGAATATTTACTGTTTGGTCTAAAATGCATTAAGAAGGAAGAAACTCGTCCACTGATTAACTTTTGATGAGAATTGAAAAGCGTTCCAGGTGACTACCTCATGGAGCTGGTTAAGATAATGCCAACAGTGTGTAAAGCGTCATCAAGGTAAACGCTGGATACTTTGAAGAATCTAAAATATCAGGCTTTTTGTATTTCTTAACACTTTTTTTTTGTTTACCACATAATTCCGTATATGTTACTTCATAGTTTTGATGTCTTCAGTATCGTTCTCCAATATAGAAAACAGTTAAAATACAGAAAAACCTATGAATGAGTAGAGCAGGGGTGTACAAACTTTTGATTAGGGATTATATGTGAAATAGCACAGTCAGTCAGTAATTGCAAAATTGTACTTTGTGGGTTTGACACAAAGAAGTGCTACACTTGGTGGAAACTCAACGTTGCTCGTTACTAAGAGAACACACACCGTTCCTGCTGTGAAGCACAGTGGTGGGAGCATCAATCAATGGTCTTTAATGAGAGAAGACAAATATACATATCTTATCTTACATAACAAAGCAGAAGACAAAAATATACAATAATAAACACTAAAAAAATCATAGATGCCAAGAATCCAAAAACACTTAGCAAATTCTGATGTGCTGGTAATTAAACAGCTAATTCATATTTAAATGTGATTCTATTAAAAAATGTCTGCGAAGGTTCTCGGTCATCCAAGTCATAGTAAAACTGAATACACATCCACACCAAAACTCAGCTGACTTCAATGACTCACATGATGACAGAGAGAGTCAACGACCCACAGATCACCCTAACGACCCTCTAGGCTGCAAACACCGTTCACACCTGGCCCCCAGTGACCTACAGGATGACTCAACCACCCATGTGACCTCAACGACTCTCCGTCAGGTTGCTTTTTGGTCCACTAGAGGATAAAGACCTGGAACTCCCCACTAGTCAGACAGAACTGAAGAAGCCTTTTGGATGAGAGGTGAAACGTCTTCAAGTATTTCAAGCAAGTCCAGTTGCCTTCTTTAGCACCTATGGTTTTCAATGACCTGGATGACTGAGAACCTTCACAGACAGGAATCCTACAAATTTTTCTTCTTGGACTAATGCCACTACTCTTTGGCTAAGTTTTTGCTTCTGTTAGCTAATGGTAATGCTAATACTAACTGCTCACCAGCTCAGCTCTCCGTGAGTCCTCTCCCTGGTTGCCTTTCTCCTCCTTGGCTCACTTGGCAGGTGAGTCTTCATTCTCTTACTAACTGTTTCTCAGTAGTTAACCCTAACCCTCTCATATAATGAGTAGGCGTTGGGCTAACACTGGGTTCTGGCTAACGTGGCCTGCCGTGACAGTTGTGTAGTTGCCTTGCTTGGCTTTGAGATGTAACTTCTTAGTTGTCCGTTGGTGGTGCTTACTGGGCATGGGTCTCCCCATACTGGGCCACGGCCTCTGCTTACTAGACCTGGGCCTCTGCTTACTGGGCCTGGGCCTCTGTGTACACTTTGAAACGTGTTTATTTTTTCATCACTATGGACCTGGTTTATTTTCCTACTCAGTTGTAAATCTAAACTGCCATGCTCAGCTTGACCTGCCTGTATAAACCAACTGTAATTTGCTCAGAATTACACAACACCCATACTACATCCATCCATCCATTGTTCTTCTAACCTGTGCTACACATCTTCAATACCTTCCATTTGGTCCTCTCAACTGACCTGCTCCTGAGTCGCGTTGACCCTATCAGGGCTCATAATATAAATCCTGAGTCCTCAGCATCTATGGACAGTTCTCACTATAGCCATGTCTACTACCCTTTGGCCAATCTCCACTCAGTCTCCTTATTAAATTGTTGTTTGCTTACCAGCAAAGCCACCCTGCTTGTAGACAGTTTTGAAGAAAACATTCTTAACATGCTTCTGATCATGGAAACCTGGCAAACTCTGAACGACCACACAACTTAATCTGCTCCCTCCCTCCAGCGAGAGGTTTTAATTTGCCTAACCCTGTGTCAGGGGTCGAAGGCATGGCCTGACTGTTTTATACAACAATACACTACAAACTGTGACCGCTAACCTCCACAGTGTTTTTGTCATTTGAATCTCTTGCACTGAAACTTTCTGGCCCCAAACACCCTATTTGTTCTTCTCATCTCCTGACTTCCCCACTCATGTCTGTGGTCATATCCTTGATCTTGTACCTCTGGGCCTGATGTCTCTGTCTCTGGGTTTCTGATCACTATGTCATTCAAATCTGTTTTTCCTTACCAGTCACCAAACACTGACAAGATAAAACTAAAATCACCTCTCAAAATCTCAACTCTATCGATCTGAATTTCTTCTCGTCTGCCCTCTCTGCGTCCTCTCTCTCTCCTCAGTGCTTGACTTCTCCTTCCCTCTGAGATTCTCAGTGTACTACTCTGCCGTTCCTCCAGTTTAAGTATGCTTGCTCCTCAGAAGTATGTCTTCTTCTCGCTCCTCCCCAGTTCACTCTGGAGCTCCAGATAATGTACGCAGCAGGTCGGTGTTTGGAGAGTCTTTACAAAAGAACTGCTCTTGTTGTCCAATCACAAGCTGCATCTGATCACATTCACAAATACAAAACTGATTTTAATGCTGCTTGAGCATCTTTCCTGTCGTCTGTTTTTAGTAATGCCACCAGTTCAAAAGCCTAGATCACTTTTTTCTGTTATTAGTAAAATCATTCAGCCCTCTCTTACTGGTCTGAGTGGTTCTGCAGAACTCTGGGATTCTTTCCTACAGTTTTTTCCACGATAACTTCATATCCATTTACAACTGTTTCTCTAACATGGTCTCTTCCTCTCCTGAAATTCCTGTAGAGTGGTTTTCTCTCTATGCTTGCTATTTTCTTTCAGTCTCTCTCCTCCTCTATCTGTTGTTATTTAAAAACTGCCAGTTAGACCTTGCTCCCTCCCTTTCATAAAAAAACCCTGATCTCCATTATTGCTGAGCCCATCTTTCATCTGATTAACACATCCTTCAGCTCTGGTTTTGTCCCACTTGAATTAAAAACTGCAGCAGTCACTTCAGTATTAAAAAACCTGATCTTGAGCCTTCTGATTTTAGTAACTAGAGACCGATCTCTAATATACAGACTGATCTCTAATCTGCCTTACACTGTAAAACTTCTTGAAAGGGTTGTTGCCACACAGCTACAGTCCCATCTTGCCACTAATCGTCTTTATGAATTATTTCAATCCGGTTTTCGTTCATCTCACAGGACCGAGTCTGCACTTCTTCAGGTAGTTTATGACCTCATCTCCTCTGCTGATGCTGGGGCTCTGAATATTCTCCTTCTACTGGACCTTAGCTGTGCCACACCATCTGTCCTGAGCTGCTTCTCCCTCGACTCCAGCTGTTGGTATTACTGCTTCTGCCTTTTCCTGGTTGAAATCCCATCTTACAGACAGCAGTTTACTTCCATCTCCAAGTATATGATTTCCATGGCATCCATCAGATGTGGCGTCCCACAGGGTTCTGTCTCAGGACCTCTGCTGTTCACCAGCTACCTGCTACCCCTGGGCCAAATCATCCACCGTCATGGTCTGAACTTTGACTGCTACACAGACGACATGCAGATTTCTGTTAGTTGCAAATATGCTGTATTTCTTCTGTCTCTTATTTGTATTGATTTCCTTTCTGTTTGTGGCTCTGTTTTGTTTTGTAGTAGTGTTTTTTTGTTTATCATTACTCTGTAAAGTGTCTTTGGGTTGGTGAAAGATGTGATATAAATTAAACTTGTTGTTGCTGTTATCTGAGATCTTCAGCAGAGAAGACCTTCCTGGACTTTGTTATTGATATGATATGATCTGTCTCTGTATGACGTAGCATTTTATTGGGGTTATTTTTTATTATTTATTATGTTTGTGTTAGGGTTTATTATGTTTAAACATTGATGTTTCTCTGCATTCAGATGTTATGGATATTTCTTCTCACCTCATCATCGTGCACCAGCTCCTTCTTCACCACCTTCATGGCGTAAACATGTTCGTTCTTCTTCAGACGCACCAACAGCACTTTGGCATAGCTCCCTCGTCCAATCACACGCATCAGATCAAAATCAGACAGGGTCAGCGTCTCTGATAGCTGCAGCTTCTCCATTCCGTCCACCACGCCCTGTAATGAACACACACACACACAATTGACACAAACATGCTGTACATACATGAAGCACAAACTATCGTGTGTTACGCCTGAATATTAACTGAAGCTACATAAACTACAGCGCGATATTAAACAGGAGAGATGACGACATCGATACAGTTCGGAAAATGATGTTGTGAGTGCATAAATATTCACCCCATTACCGTGATTTAATTCTGGCTCAGTTTCCATCAAAGTAACAAGCAGAACACAGTGGAGCTGTGAGTCACCAAAGCGATCTCAGTATAAACACTCCTGTTCCTGGAACAGAGCCGGGTACAGATTGTTCTAGAGAACTATAAATCAGGGTTTGATTATATTTATGTTTATATTCCAGACTCTGAACATCTTGCAGAACTCGAGAGCGAGTAAAGAGGAGATTAGTCCAAGAGGACAAGAGAACCCTGAAGGAGCTGGAGCTCCACAGCTCAGATGAAGAAACTGCTCACAGGAAAACCACAACCTCAACACACACACACACACACACACAAAACCTGAACACACACACAAACACACAACCTGAACACACATCCACAACCTGAACACACACACACATACACAACCTGAACATACACACACACAACCTGCACACACACAACTTGAACACACACACAAACACACAACCTGAATACACACACACACAATCTGAACACACATCCACAACCTGAACACACACACATACACAACCTGAACCGACACACACCCTGAACACACACACATACACACACACACACACACACACACAACCTGAACACTCACACACACACATATATATATATACGACCTGAACACACACACACCCTGAACACACACACACAACCTGAACACACACACACACATATATATACGACCTGAACACACACACAAAACCTGAACACACACACACACACACACACACACACATATATATACGACCTGAACACACACACACAACCTGAACACTCACACACACAACCTGAACACTCTCACACACACAACCTGAACACACGCACACAACCTGAACACACACACATATATATATACAACCTGAACATTCACACGCACAACCTGAACACACGCACACAACCTGAACACTCACACACACAACCTGAACACTCACACACACAGCCTGAACACACGCACACAACCTGAACACACGCACACACACACACATATATACACAACCTGAACACTCACACACACAACCTGAACACTCACACACACAACCTGAACACACACACACAACCTGAACACACACACACACACACACACAACCTGAACACTCACACACACAACCTGAACACTCACACTCACACACAACCTGAACACTCACACACACAACATGAACATTCACACACACAACCTGAACACTCACACACACAACCTGAACACACACACGCAACCTGAACACTCACACACACACACACACAACCTGAACACTCACACACACAACCTGAACACTCACACTCACACACACACACAACCTGAACACTCACACACACAACATGAACATTCACACATACAACCTGAACACACGCACACAACCTGAACACACACACACAACCTGAACACACGCACACAACCTGAACACACACACACAACCTGAACACATGCACACAACCTGAACACACATGCACACAACCTGAACACTCACACACACAACCTGAACACACACGCACACAGCCTGAATACTCACACACACAACCTGAACACACACAACCTGAACACACACACACAACGTGAACACACACACACACACACACACACACACACACACACACACACACAGAGCTTGAAGAGCCCAGAGTTTAAATCCTCACACCATTTGTGTCCTCTTTAGCACAGTGTCTGTTTTAAATCAGTGTTTAGTTTCTGTTCAGTGTGCATCAGGAATATTGTCCATCTTGTTGAGACAGAAATCCTTTTTTCCTGAATGTAAAGTGACCCAAGTGGCCGAGTTGCTCTTCCTTACGTGTGTGTTGGATTGTTTCCCTGCTGCAGTGGCGCATAAACAAGTAAATCCATGTCAACTCCGGAGATAAAGCCAGCTGCTGTGACAGAGTTCCTGTCCTCACTAACCAGAGGGAGGACATTAAAGGCTCAGGGACCAGGACAGGGGACTGCAGTCTCACTTCAGGGAAGATTTTCATGACCTTTATCTTGTCTTTGATTTGAGCTTCACTACAGTCAACACTCTCACGTGTGCTCATCATCATCTTCATCATCTCAGCTCACACATGTTTCTTCTTCTCCATAACCTCATACTCATGTCTTCACCGACTTGGTCAAGTGACATCGTTATTAAATAAATGACATGAAACTCGTTACAGTAAAGACTTTAGGTGAGGGAATCCTCCATGACTTGTTCACTACAAGAGCTTCATAACACCTCTCGGTTACGTTCAGGACGTTGCATTTGATTGGCTGTGAGATTGAAACTTCGACTCGAGATGTAAATTGACTCCAGGAAGATTTCAGAATACTGGTGTATGTCTGGAATTTGGTGATTTCCCATCTTCTCACAAAAGCGACTGATTCTCTGTGGAATCTGATGAGTAACTGTCGAATCAGGTGAGTTAGAGCGGAAAAATCCAGAACTTGTGTCGGATGGAATCACAGCAGAACTGTTTAACTGGAGAAACAGTCGACGTTAAGGCTCTTTTATGTTCAGCGTAAAAGGGAATATGCAGGGAGCCTTCTGTCCGTACTCTGCGGTCATTTCGTCTGTATTTGTGAAACTTTTGAAAGCTAATGGATCTAGGCGAAATGGAGAGGTACCATTGGAGATCATGGGGGCGGTGTTGGCAAGACTTGAAGCGACATGACGAAATGGTTATGTGATTTAGTGAACGTCGACAACGCCGCTTCCACTGTTGCCTCTTCTTTTTTTTTTTAACAGGTGTGTTTGTTTATTACAATCTCCTTCACTATCGACATGTTTGTTGTTGTTTGACTCTAAGCTGCCCTCTAGTGGATGGATTGCTTAACATCCATGCCAGTGTAAAGGACATGTGAAAGTATGTTTTGGCAGTGACTATTGAGCTGCCGGTGGCACGGTGGTGTAGTGGTTAGCACGGTCTCCTCACAGCAAGAAGGCTCTGGGTTCGAGCCCAGTGGCCAACAGGGGCCTTTCTGTGTGGAGTTTGCATGTTCTCCCTGTGTCTGTGTGGGTTTCCTGTGGGTGCTGTGATTTCCCCCACAGTCCAAAGACATGCAGGTTAGGTTAATTGGTGGCTTTAAATTGACCGTAGGTGTGAATATGAATGGTTGTTTGTCTCTGTGTGTCAGCCCTGTGATGACCGGGCAACTTGTCCTTGGTGGACCCTGCCTCTTGCCTATAGTCAGCTGGGATAGGCTCCAGCTTGCCTGCGACCTTGCACAGGATAAACGGTTATGGATAATGGAAGGAGTTTGTAACACTCTTGTGGGTTAGGGAATGAGGAACTGGGAGACAGGCTTGACAATTCAAGGTACATTTTTATTCTTTGGTTCCTTTCATTTTTCAATTACTTTAATACACATGCACACACACACACACAAACATGGCACTCCATAGCTTAGTTCTCTCTCTCTGACTACGGCCATTGTAAAAACACACAGAGACACATATTATCAGACAGGCAGTAATTAGACACAGGTGTAATTTATCACATTACCTGTTGGTTGAACCTGACTCTTAGCTGACGTTCGACCATACTATCGCTGCCACATACCCCCACTGCCTGGCTCAGGCCAGGCAGTCATCTGGCCTGCAGCTGACCCCCCTGGTTGGAGAGGTAATCCACCACCACCATCTGCGCCCCGGGCTTGTGGACCACCTTGAACTTGAAGGATTGAAGAGCTTAATACCAATGATTGATCATTTGTATCCTTAATGCAATGGAGCCACTGGAGTGGGGCATGGTCGGGACAGTGGGTGAAAGGACGTCCTAGCAGGTAGTGCCAAAGAGTGAGGACTGCCCACTTAATGACCAGACACTCCTTCCCTATGGTGCTGGATTTACTCTCTCGCATCGAGAGCTTGCAGCTGATGTAGAGTACCGGGTGCTCCTTCCCCTCCACCACCTAGAAGAACACTGCCCCAGCTCTGTCCAGTCTGTAAAACAAAAGGGAGTAAAAGTCAGGTGAATGTAACAGCGGCCCCCCCCACAAAAATGCTTAAACCTGAGCAAAAGCCCATTTGCACAACTCTGTCCACTGGAGAACAAGACTCCAACCACACCATTTGACAGCGGCTGTTTTAGCACCATTAACATTAGTTTGTTCCTGAACATGACATATGAATGGGGGAATGTGCATTCTCTTTGTCAGGGAGTG
Source organism: Notarius lentiginosus (assembly GCA_025400055.1). Classification (NCBI taxonomy): domain Eukaryota; kingdom Metazoa; phylum Chordata; class Actinopteri; order Siluriformes; family Ariidae; genus Notarius; species Notarius lentiginosus. The sequence goes on from JAODVO010000001.1 coordinate 13,726,254, forward strand.
CGAAGTATTCTGTCAGAGATGGTTGGGAGACGGATGTAAGTGCAGAAGGTATGTTTATTAATACAAGTGAAGACAGGTAAACAATCCAGAACAGCAGGCAAAATCGTAAAACGGTGAAACAGGCAATATATCCAGGTCAGACAACAGGCTACAACTAGTTTCCAACTACTTGCGTCTACTTGCTATAACAAAATCGCAGGTAGGCACAAGACTGGTCTTGCATCGACGCATGATGACGCAGATAATGGCAGAGTGTTGCAGAGGGTCTTTAATAGAGGCAGGTTGACACAAGTGGATCATGATCTGTTCGCATTTCAGCTGCGATTCGCTTCCAATCGGTGCAAATAGCAGATTGACGCATGTAGAGGCAGGCGGTCATGCAATGCTTGAGCGACCATTCATGGGTTGAAGCAGTTTGGAGTGTCTGGAGAAGAAGAGAGGAAGGCAAAAATGCACCTTCACACGAACTCTGGGACTTCCACAATACTCATAGTTTATTAACTTACTACAGCAAAATTTTCAGAGTTAATTTCCCAGTATTATGCAGAAGTGTTAAAATATAGAGTTGAAATTACACTGTAAAAAGTTTATTTAACTTTAGGAAGTGATAAATTAACATTGCAGAAATTGGGACAAAATAAACACCAGCATAGTGTTAAAATTGACTCTCAGAGTTGATTTCACACTATAAAATTTGCTGTGTAAACTTCAACTTTACCATGCCTGGTTGAACGGCTCTATCCTATCATACATGAACAAAATAGAGGTCACACATTCCCTAAATATTACTCTTGAGTTGAGGAGCGAAAAGAGAAGGAGCTTATTAACAGACACCCATTTCCAGCAAGGTGCATGGCTCAACTAACAGAAAACACAAGCGCGAGCTGATGACTCTGCCTCTCTAGGTAACACAGCATGTATTAAAGACACATTTCACAATTTTGACTGTCACAATGTCTGACCACAACGAAGGATTTGGCACAAAACACCTGCGTCCACTCGCCACCTGACCAATCGCAGGTTACAGCATGCGTCTTTCTGCTGTCTGAACTGGGCAATAGGTTGAGCAAGGCACAAACAGGCTATGGTAGGCTTAGCAGAATTAAAGATGAGAAACAGGAAATCAGGGATCAGGAAACCAAACAAGGAAATAAGGCTCTGTAATGTGTCAGCAATGTAACTCAATACTTCGCAAAGTGCGTTTTCACAGTTTTTATATAGGCGTGCTGATTGCACCTTAATCCTGTTCAGGTGCGAGTCGTTTATGGTGTGCGTGCTGTCTGGAGCATGCCCGAGAGTCTATCTGATGCACGTGCCAAGGCACGCAGGTGTGACACTCTTGCATGAAATTAGTACAAAAATGTATGTAGATATAAATACCTTATGCCAAATTATTATGGCGTGTTACAAAAAATAAAGAAAAACTCAGAGTCCTCGTCTCCAATTTATGAGTCCTAATGCAGTTAGTGCATGAGTCCGAGTCCGAGTCATCAGTGCTCAAGTCCAAGTCTATTCATGAGCCCTTAAATTTAGGGCACAGGTCGGACTTGAGTCAGAGTCCTGGATTTGAGTACTGCAAGCCTGGTGTTTATGCACCTTCTTGAACCTCCAGACATCAAGGCATTGCAGGAGTCCAACTTAGAAGTAATAAAAGCATAAACTTCTTTCTGCATCATGTAGTGACTTTTTTTTTATTTTAACAATATTTCTGAAATAAAAAAAAAGGCTCCTTTCATCATACTGTCTGCATGAGCTTCAAATGAAGGACTGGAGTCAATAACAACAAGGTCTTTCATTGCTGCATAAGATAGAACTGAAAGGCCCCCCAGAATTCCTACATAATCAGAAAGCTTGCTTCTAGTTACCCCTGGTCCTAGTGGAAGTATTTATGTCTGTCTTGTCAGAATTAAGTAGGAGGAAATTATTCAGCATCCAGTGTCTAATGTCCTTTATAAAGTTGGTCAACCAGCCAGCAATTGGAACAGAAAGTTTTTCGATCCTGAATGGCATCAACCTGTGATCAACTGATCAGACTAAATATCGGCAGTTCTCATTCATTCATTCATTCATTCATTCATTCATTCATTCATTCATTCATTCATTTCTCATGCACCAGATGGTGCATAGAGCCAATCATGTTAGTAAGTGCTCTCCATTCTACTCTGTTCTGCGCAAGAGTTTTTGCATCAGTCAGGGACACATCACACTGCTCTAGAATCCTGGAAACTGTGTCTATCCATTGTGTGTGAGGAGGGCCCCTAGGTCTTTTCCATCCCTCTGCCCTTGGGTCAAAACTAAGAATAGCTAAGGTGGGATGGTCTTGGGTGCAGCGCAAGATATGACCATATCAGTGGACATGTCGTTGGGCAGCAAGACTAAAGGCTGGTAGCTTAGTTAGTCATTTCCCGTAGCTCCTCATTGCTGACATGATCTAGCCATGTGATGTTCTCAATCCTCCTTACAGCCATGCTATCAAAGCCATCAAGTCTGTTTTCCAGGGTTTTATTTAATGGCCAGGTCTCAGAGCCATACAACAGAACAGACAGGACTGCAGAATTGTATACTTGCAGTTTGGTAGCACGGGAGATTGATCTGTGTCTCCACAGTGGTCTCCATAATGACTGCATAACTCCTGAGGCAAGGACACATCTATGTTCAAATTCCGGTTTAAGGTCTCCAGTATTTGTAACTGTGGAGCCTAGGTATGTGAAACTTGAGACAAACATGATATTGTTCATTTGCAGTGGGGGAGGCTTAGGACCCTCACCAATGTACATGAGTTCAGTCTTTTGCCAATTGATCCTCAGGCCTAATTTTCTGGCTTCCTGCTCAAATATGTTCAGGGCATTACTCAGCTCTTTAATGTCTGAACAAAACAATGTGGTGTCATCTACATACTCTAGGTCAGCGAGGTGGTACCCTCCAAAGGATATTCCTGCAATGTTCTCACATACAACACTCATCAGATAGTCTATGACACAATGAAACAGATCTGGTTCAGCAACACATCCTTGACACACACTGCTGTTGATGGAAAATCACTCGTTTCTTTCCCGTTCATTTGAACACAGTTTTCAGCATTGGTGTATAATTGTTGGAAGAGTGAAACTATCTTGGAAGGTGCTCTAAGTGTTTTAAGAATCTTCCACAGTGATGCTTGATCTACGTACTGTGTCAAATGCAGCCTTAATGCATATACACATAGCCATGGCCTCACTTTCGTTTATAAATGCCTTGAGACCTCAAGAATGGCATAGGAATAGTTTTCAGCATTAACAATAAATCTAATATAATAATTTTTATGATTAAAGTGATTCATATAGGTAGCGGTCTGAGTGAATGACCTTGACGTCCGTAACGTCACAGCAGGAAGTCTATCGGTCTCATCGCCATTTCCGCTATACTAAAACACAGAGCTGACTGCAACTCCGATCCTCCATTTTGAGCTAATTTATCACCATGCCACATAGATGTGTTGCTGGCCAGTGCAGCAACATGACAGAAGGTGGATTTACGTTGCATTCATGGCTCAAGAATGTTCAAACTGCAAAGATTTGGACGCGTTTTGTGAGAAATTCACGGACACATTGGGCGCCTATGAAGTGGTCTCTCCTCTGCTCTGCACATTTTACTGAAGACTTGTACGAAACCTCTGATCTGTTGGAGCGTTGGCTATAAGCCCGTATTGAAACAGGGTGCAGTATTAACAATTAAAGAAAAATAAAACAAGTGTTTGTTTTTTAAAGTGAGTTCAGTTGCACCAGTCCTCCTGGAGCGTGAGCCGAGGGTTATCGCTAAAACCCGGGATGGGACATATTGCTCGGGCAGTGACCTCCCCACAGTTGTTGCTAAAACCGGTGATATCCCGTTCCATCCCGGGTTTTAGTAATTGCCTAAGCTGAGCAGTAATGGCGGAGTACACAGTATGGAGAGAAAAAGAGTGGACCAGCCGTCTTATTTCTAAACTGGATATTGCTGCCATCTCGCCCTTACAATGGAAGAAGCGAATGAACAGAGAACTGAAAGTCAGATTGTTTCAAAACAAATCAGCCACAAGATCGGCTTTCAAGAAGCGAGAACACAGATGGGTAAGCACTGACTCTCATTTGGATTTAAAAAAAAAAGCCCCAGACATGTTTACCTGCATTTAGATTAATACATGTAACTTGTATTGTGTGTTTAAGTAACCGGTATAAGATTATTTAATTTGCTTCAGAATGTGATTGTCTCGGTTCATCTGATTATTTAATTATCCTTTTACGTTTTATCAGTGAAAATACATGCGTGTTGCATAAGTTATAACACCTATCCTGTTTTAATGAGAGTCAACCCACAATCAATGAAGTCAAATCAGTCTTAGTTGAGCAAGTCGGGAATGGTATTTCTTACTTTCACCATAAATTTGTATTTATATGACTTTGGTCTACAGCTGTCAAGGGCCTCGGCCTTAAAACCGGTTACCACTGTGACGTCACTCACTCAGGACTGGCTGGCTCAGCGGGGCAGCTCGAATGCCAACTTTGTGGTAGATTTTAACTCTCACAGATGCATATTTTTTAATTTCCATTCATGCAGCCTACAAGAGTCAAGGATGGAGATACTAGCCACTCAGAAATTTATTTAAAAATCAAGGTTCTGCATATCTCCTTTAACATTGCTTTCATGACATCGATGGACATTTTAAAATTTTGACATGGATATCTGAAGGACAGGTATATTTTGTTCTGTCTTGCCATCTAATGGATGTAACTTATTCTCCTAAATGTAGATAGTCCAGCAAATATGTGAACAGTGCCGAGGTAACACATTTCTAGGTCAAAGATATGTCCTAAAGTTAAACATTTTTGTTACACCATCCCCACAGTGAAGCATCTTGTTACTTGCATCATATTATGCATTAAAATCAATAAAGTTTGCAAAATTATTTCCACATAAAAAACATCTATCCATCCATCATCTGTGGCCACTTATCCTATACAGGGTCACAGGCAAGCTGAATCCTATCCCAGCTGACTACAGGTAAAAGGCAGGGTACACCTTGGACAAGTCGCCAGGTATTCGCAGGGATAACACATCAAGACAAACAACCATTCACACTCACACCGACGGTCAATGTGGAGCCACCAGTTAACTTAACCTGCGTGTCTTTGGACTGTGGGGTAACCAGAGCACCCACAGAGAATCCCACACAGATATGGGTAGAACATGCAAACTCCACACAGAAAGGCCTGTGTGAGCCGCTGGGCTCAAACCCAGGACCTTCTTGCTGTGAGGCAACAGTCGTAACCACGACACCACTGTGCCATCCCAGATAAAATAAAACATAAAAGTTGTAACTGCCTACTTATTTACCCCCATGCTGTGATACCTCTATATTAGATGTGGTGCACCTAGTCTTCATTACTATGCCCCAAAATTTGTTCAGTGTTATGGGCTTTGTTTTTGATGTAGAGCTATGATATATAATCCCAAGTAAGTCCATTTTAGTGCCAGATTGAAATACTACAAGGTGGATAAATACTTATGCAAAACACTGTATGTGTATATACATTGTAAAAAAAAGCAAATAAATTGAAAATCTCATTATCTCTAGCCGCTTTACCCTGTTCTATATATATGTGTGTGTGTGTGTGTGTGTGTGTGTGCGCGCGCGTGTGTGTGTGTGTGTGTGTGTGTGTGTGGTTTATATATATACTGCATGCATATATATATATCTGTGATGACCTGGCGACTTGTCCAGGGTGTACCCCGCCTTTCGCCCGTAGTCAGCTGGGATAGGCTCCAGCTT
>JAODVO010000001.1:16061658-16072327 GCA_025400055.1 Notarius lentiginosus
ATTTGGTTAAAAATATGTACATTTTATTTATTAATAAATAAACTACCTTATTAAATCTAAATCATTCTGGAATTTAAAAATAAAAAAAGGCTTTTGCACTTGCACACACTCGAATATAAAATCATACCCACTTGCAACTGAACAAATTAACCCTCCAGTTATAGAAGAACAGCTTTATGGTTTCTAAATGTCTTTCCTATCTTTCAGTCATTCTGAAGAATGTCTGAAGAAAGTCAATATTGACTCCTTATTTCTTCACTCTTTTGCTCAATGATAAATATATTCATGTTTGCAGAACATAAGTTTCCTGTGTGGTTGAGGAACTTCTATTTTTTTTTTATAAAAGAAAAGACATACAAGGATAAATTGGTAATGTATTAATGCATTACCTCCACAGCATGAAGTAACGGAAACTGACCTCAAACATAAAGATAAGCAATCAGCTACCACCTTTGTAAATGATCTTCAACTGGCAGCTTCCTTCACCCGAGATCATTAATCAAGGAACTTACACATGCATATCTTCAGTTCACTGACCAACAATACTGATCATACCGAGGTAGTGCATGCATCTTTCCCTGAATTAAAATAATGAGATGAATTAAAGACTGGCAAAACACCTCTGCACCAGTCAAGATGAAGAACGGAGCATGCAAACTCCGACACGTGACAGGAGATGATAAATATTAGAAAAATCACTCACCTGTGCTGCTCTACAGCCTCGTTGTCTGGCAGTTCAGCACCGCACACATTGCAGCGCTCGTTTTGCCCGCTGCGCACTTCAGGCTTCATGCCAACTGCTAGTTCACCCAACTTGCTGAAGAACTCCCTCTGGATGAAGCTCTGTGGCAGGAGGCTGCCATAGGCACTAAAGTCCATGGACATGGCCAGAGCTGGAGACATGTGCAGGGTTGAGGCCATGGAGGCAGGCATGGAGAGCAAGGCCTCGCTCTTATGGTTGGGTGGCAGGCCATAGAGAGAGGCCAGGTGTTTCTCGGTCATACCTGGCATACCTTCCAGCCCCATCTGGCTGGCCTCGGTTGGGTGATCACCTCCCCCGTCCTCACGGACATACTGTAACCCACGGGCACTGGTGATTACGCTGCTTCTGGTGGGGGTGCCAGGCCCATCGCGGCTCTTATCGCCATCGCTGTTACGGTCTCCGTTGCTTGAGGTGCTGGACTCCATGAGTCTGGGGCTCTCTCGTCCATTGGCATCATCCACCTGCATCATCTCGGTCTTGATCTCTGGCATTATAGAGTGAGGGTTGCTCTGTAGGGTCTGCTCGGTACCCAGGCCGTGCTGCATGCTGCTCTGCAACAGTGACTGGCCGATGCTCATCAGGCTGTCCACTGCAGCTTTGGTTGGGCTCATTGTGGAGAGACCAAAGGAAGTGGAGACCGATGGGCTCTGATCTACGATGCTGGACAGTGCCAATGCTTGCTGGGCAGTGGATACATAACCGCCGTCCTCCGTGGAATGCTTCTTGGAGCCGGCAGTGCTCCTGCCATGCCTCCCTTTGTGCTCGTCTTCCTCCTCTGTACCACCATCATTCATGCTGACCTCCGCATCATTTTCGTCCGAAGACTGGATGGTCTCCAGGATCTTCAGGCATTGCTCCTCAAGATACTCTATCTCAAGTATCTCTGCTGCATACAGCAGGTCATCCAAGTCTTCCACTTTTGCTTGGAGTGTGGCAGTGTAAGCATACTCAAGGATCTGTTGGAAGGTCTTTGGCGAGAGAAAGTCGAGGGTATAATGCTGGCTGTTGCGGTGGAAAAGGATCTCAAACATCTTGCTGGTGCATGCCAGCACAGTCCGGTGGGCATGGAACTCCTGGCTGTCCACCATGATGACCACATCACACAGCGTGCCGGCCAGGCGCATCTGATTGGCCTTGTGCAGCAGCGCAGTGGGGTGGTTGGGGTTCTGGAGCTGTATCATACCCATTTTAGTCAGATCCATAACGTCTCCGTAACCCGCCAGGCCAATTCATGAGTCTCTCTCGCTTTCCACTCAGCAGTTTGTTCAGTTATCTTTGTAAACAAGATAAGATGAGTCTAGAGAGACAGACAGAACAAGAGAAGCCTCAGTTAAATATAATCAGGAATGTGTATTACATGCTCTCCATTGATCCATGTTACAATGTACCAGACTGCTGTTTTGTAATTTAAAATTCTGATCCTGATCGTCCAAACCTGCAAGATTCATGCATAAACGCCGGTAACAGGTTTTAGTAAAATGTCAGCGCAACACGCATACAACCCAGATCATCACAGCAAAACCAAACTACGGTAAATTACGAGCAAAACAGCACGACCTTCGTGTTCCAGTCTTGCAACAACGGTGCAAATCACCACCTATGCCTTGCAAAGAGCTAGTCAGGCCCAGTGAGGAGCCTGAAAATGTTGCATGAGCGCTAGGAAACCCTGCCTGTAACCATGCTTTTGTTTTGGTGTTCGAAGCTTGCTTCACAAAGCCGATCAACAGCCGCCTGAAATGAAATGGCATCTTATTCAGTATTCGCGTCACAGAGCGGGATAGGGAGCGGAGCATGGAGGGTGAGGCAAGCTGTTGCCAGGAACAGTTGGAACAGAGGATGTCACAAAAGCTCCGAGTCTGAGTGGCACAACGTGCCCACCTAAAGCTGGCTTTTAAAAATGTTAAAGTCGCAATGACTGCAGTGCAAAGAGCACAACACAAAGATGTTTTCTGAAGGAATTATGGATTGTTTTCAAAGATAACACTGAATAAAAAAAAAACCCACCATATCGAGGACAGCGTGTCTGTGCATAGAGAGGTTGTTTGGTTTGGTTTTGGTGGTGGTGGGTGTGAAACATTTTGATGTAAAATAAATACAGGATCATTTTTATATCAGGTGCTCTTACACATGTATAAGAGATAGAAATTTTATCACAGATATGATGACTACAGAATTAGTCACACGAATATTGCCACATCAGAAGCAAATCAAAGGTAAATATTGCTGTTAAAAAGGAGATCACATGCTCATATACAATACAGTACTGCGCAAAACTTGGTGAGAGATTTTTTTTTTTTTTAATCACTTCTACATTATCAACTCAAAAAAAAAATTAATTACAAAAGCCAATCAGGTTTCCAAACATGAGGTCTCCAGCACAAAATTAAACATTACAGAAAAATGTTTGTCAAGAAAGCAGCATATTACGTAAGAGACCACTTTTCAGATAATAATAATAATAATAATAATAATAATAATAAAAAATAATAAAAATAAGGCTGCTGCGTTTTGCTGTAGAAATAAGAAGCAAGGTGTGACGAAGTGTCCAGAAGAACCGTGGCTGGTTCTGTACGATGCCCAGTAAAACCTACAGCTCATTTCCTTATCAAACTGCACTCGTTGTACCGGAGACTATTTTTTAAGCAAACCAAATATTCACACCGTGTCCACTGTTTAATTGATGATTGTTTACTGCTGTTTATAGTATTTTTTAATGTAGAAACATTTAATTTCTTTGAAGGCATCTTTGCAGTACAGCATGCATGTGGCTAAAACTTTTGCAGAGTAACACACACCCATTAATATTCATCTCATCTCTTCCTCTCTCACTCATACATACACACACATGCACGCACACACACACACACTCATCTCATCTCATATCTCTCTCTCACACACACGAGATTATATTCATCTCACTCTCACAAATACATGTATATACATACACACATTGAGATTATATTCATCTCATCTCTCTCTCATGCACACACAATGTATGTACACATACATACACATTCATCTCGTCTCTCTCTCTCTCTCTCTCACACACACACACACACACGAGATTATATTCATCTCACTCTCTCTCATACACAATATTCATCTCTCTCTCATGCACACAATGTATATGTACACATACATACACACATTCATCTCATTTCTCTCACGCACACACGTATACACACACACACATGAGATTATATTCATCTCCCTCTCTCTCACACACACACACGTATATACATACATACACACATATATACACACGATTATATTCATCTCACTCTCTCTCTCACACACACACACTTGTCATCCCTCACACACACACGTATACGTACACATTATATTCATCTCATCTCCCTCTCTCTCTCACACACATTCATCTCATCTCTCTCTCACGCGCACACACAAGGTATACACACACATACACACACACGTAATACACACGATTATATTCATCTCACTCACTCTCACACACACGTCATTCCTCACACACACACACACGTATACGTACACAAATAGGCCTAGTAAACAATCCAGAACAGAAAATTGATCACCAGATTTAAAAATATAATTTTAAATCAAATCGCCTGCCAACAAACAGCCTTGCACTGGGGAACAACAGAAAGTTGTGTTTACTGCTTCTTCGTCTTTCTGTCCATTCTGGCAGGAAAGAGGAGCTGTCGGTTTTCCGTCACCAAGTCCGTAGCTGTACGCAGCAGGTTTCCGGATCTACTCATTTGCTCTTTGGAAATTAAATAAAACAGCCATGTAGACTGCTCTTAAACAGTCCTATCAATCAAACGCACTTATGTCTGCCATAAATTCCGAACCGATCCTAGTCGCTCTAAGGCCCTGGCTGGAGCCACAGAGGTACAGAGGGGGGATCTATAGCTGCGGTTGGCGGGCCCGAAAGCTTTCCCCATTTATGTTATTATCTGTCACCATATTTTTGTCTCTTAAAAAGCATTAGAAAAGCTAGCTATGCCTCCCTAACCAGATTAGAATTGGTTTTGGTCTTGGCCACCAGGGAGGTCGAGTTACCGACAATAAGATCAAAAACGAGCCAATTCCTTTTCTATTCTCATTCAAAACAAACAAAAGGGGGCTAATAGGCCCAGCATCTGTGGCCAGAGCCGTGCCAGGTCGATATGTGCGCTGATAGATGCGAGCTGCGCAATTGCTGGTTATTACGCTGCTGAAAGGGCCTTGCCTGGTTTAAGTGGTCAGTGGCCCCCAAAGCCTCTGATCATATCTGGCTGTCTGAGATTATCAGCCATAAAGCAGACCAATGTTCACTTATCGCGGTGAAGACTCTGCTCGAGAAATGCGGCGATAAGAATTATTGGGTAATAGCAGTGCGGTTGTATTGAATGCACCATCTAATCATCTAATATGCCGTTTTTACTGTAATCCACTTGAAAGAATAGCCAATCACGACAATTACTACATCCGTCACCTTCCCAACTGCAGCTCCCTGTTGTGGCTATACTAGGGTTATGAAAACTATATTTTTGAACGTTTCGGATCATTCAAGTCAATTTGAATGTCCAGTTGGCTCGACTTAATATATATGTTTGCTACTATTGCACTAATCAGATCCTGTTGAAGCCTGTGCTGGGTGATGTATGTGGATTTAAGTGTGGTTCGTAACTTATGATGAGGCCATCTATATTAGTGTGGGCTGTGTTCTGATGGAGCTCCAGCAAGTGTGTGTCTGGCAATGACCTAGCCTGCTTTACTCCAGGTCCCTGTACTCGGCTCTCCTCAGGGAACCATCACCTCTGTCCCCTTGCGTGATTCAATTCCAGGCTGATTTCCCTCCCTCGATGCCCGGGCCCCGGGCTGTAGCTACACCAGCGGCAACCTTGTCTTAACCCCTCATTCAGTGGTGTTAATTGTGTTAAGGGCTAAAATGGAAGTCTTGTAATGGGTAGGTCTGCTTCTCTGGTTGGGATAAAAGACTCTCCTCAGTCTAGTCCTCTCTCGTTATACAACATTAGTCAACTCCACAGCCCGGCGCAGGTGTGACCAGCCTCTAACTATGTTAGCGCACTTGTTAGTGGAGGAAATGTTCACCCCTCAGCCTGCCTATGTATCGATTCCCCTTGTAGCCTCACCTTTCTAAGCCCTTTGCCTTTCTGACCCCCTGACTGTATTTATTTACTCTATATGGGGATGCGGTGCGAGACCCTTCCCTTGAGCACTGATAGCATCCGAGCCAGATAAGGCATGAACTGCAGGTCTTTATGGTCTACACTCGTGGACTTTGCCTCTTCATCACATCTCTGATCAGTAGCGAGCACATCTGGAGATACAGATACAATCACCACAGATCCTGTCAGTCTGTTTGGTCCTCTAGATGGGACCGTTATCATCCAGTGACTAACATGTGGTTCTACGATGTCAAAAGTGAGCCATTTCACAAGCCATAATGGCATATGCCAAAAAAGCCAAAGGGTTAGTTACATGATTAAGTGCATTCATTGCGATGGCTTGGGGACCTACTGTAAATACTTCTAAGGAGGGAACCTTGGACCCCTCTTATGGGAGCCACATTAAGCTCAGTGTTCCCAATGGACCAGGGCCAATAAATATCATATCAGACTGGCTCCAACTGCACCCAAATCCCTGCTATCCCATTACTCTAAAAGCTAGGGCTGCTCTTTAACGCCATAAAGCACCCCCTTCTCCTCCCCTCTTCTCCCTTCCACCCTTTCTTACTCCCTCCAGGACAGGCTGTAAGATGTGTGTATCAGTAGGATGCATGCTCGGTGCTCAGCCTCGCTCCCGGGTCTTGGCCGACTGGGCCCGATGATGACGGAGGCTGCTGTATAAACGTCCTCATAAAAATGACAGCTAGACATATGTATGGATCCCCATTAAAATTTTACTACTAATCACCCGGCTGCTGCTTGGGCTGCTGACTCCCCAGTAGAGCTACACCACAGGGATGGGCTCTAAATGAAGACATCAGTGGCATTCTTCGTAAAAGACAGTCAACAACGGCTTGCTGGAAGCGTCCTGTAATAGGCTTTTTATTTCTCACTTGGTCACTGAGGCTGGAGGAATTTAAGCCCCAAGTTTTGTGTTCGGAGGATGTGAGGCTCAAGGTCAAAAGGACAGAGTGAATGAAACGACAGATGATGTTCTACAGTGGTGTCCGTGAATAAAATTGGCATTTTGCTTTCAATAATTAAACAACATAAAAAAATATATTTGAGGACAGACAGTTGATAAGATAATAATGAATATTTTATGCTTCTTGTAGATGAGTTATTTAAAAATGGCTTTCTGCCTTATTAATTTACGAAATTAATCACGCGGTGTCAAACAGTCTGAGAAAGTCCTGTGGTTTTGACCTTCCTTTTGGCCAGACCATGAGGTTAATGCAAACAGGTAGTAGTGTGACAGACCTAAGGTCAAAGGTGAAATGTTCTCGCTTTCTGTGGCAGCCGTCGACCGGAGACAGAGGGCAGAGGTATTTACTCATGAGACGGAGGCTTGCTGCGAACATGCTGGATTGAGCCGTAAACATTTGACAGGTGTCAGATGGGGAAGTGCACCTGTGAAACCTCCACCGCCATCTGTGCTTTCCCATGGTAGGAATTCAGACTGAATTAACTGTCTCCAAAAGCCAAACTCAACACGCACGCCTGTTATGACTGAAACTGACACTTGAATTAGTCTCTTCGGAAACACCATCTGATCAGAGTTAGCTTAATCTCAGTCAGCAGCAGCTAACTATGCCAACATGAGCAAGCAGGATGAAGCTGTCAAATTACAAGTATTATGCTGCTAACAACATGGATTAGGAGAACAGAAGAAGGAGGAGGTCCTTTTTTCGACTCATAGACACCGAACAGCTGGTAAATAGCACTGAATTTATGAGATCTAGCTCAGGATCTGCACTAACCTAACAATGATGACTTAAATAAAAGTACACTGTCAATCCATCATTAGGACAAGTAAGACTCAGAAAGAGAAGCGGAGGTAAAATGGAGATGCGACGAAGCAGGTCAGAGTAAGGAGATACCCTCTAAATGAACCCCTTTTATTAACCCCTCCTGCTGCCTCCCCCCGCATTCAGAACACCTCTTCTCTCTCTATTACCTCCATGGCCGTTTCATTATCTGACCTGAACTCTGCGTAACCCCCCCGTAGTCATTTTTTATGTCACTCAGGGTACAGGGTCCATGATTTAAACATGCAGTGCTCATAATTTGATTTCTTCATGGGGTGCGCCACAGAGGGGTGACGCTGAGGGTAGGGTCTCTGAGGTCGGTTTGGTAAGCGATAGCAGAATGATTTGAAGGGACTAATAAAGTAATCAGGCCGTTCGTTACATGGTAATAATATTGCTCCTAAAACACTGAGAACTATTACTTGGCTCAATGATTATCGAACGCTGAATAGCCTCCCACCTTTTTCCATTCTCATGACTTTTGCTTACGCCATTTAGCAGTAAAAAAGGGACATGAGTGCAGCCAAAGCACACGGCATGGTGCTCTTGCCTCTAGCCTACAGCTCTCGCCTAAGTTCCTGGATATGTCCGCTTACACACTTTGACAAGCCCATTTCTCTTCAAAGGGTTTATACAAAACTGTAAGAAAGTAACATTTCATCAAATTGTTATGTTTTTCGAATTTAGATATATATTTTTTTAGGACTTAGCTCCGTCATCTATTTTTACACAACTATTGTTTGAAGGGAGATTTTTTTTTATTATTTTGCTTTGAAATGCTACAAGATCCAAAAGCAAACTGCATATTATCATTCATTCTATCCACATTCACTGGATATGAGCAATCACATGCTCTGATTTGCTACTCTACGAGTAGGATATCAGCTCATGTACTATGAGTAGAGGAAAACAAAATGGCGGAGCGTGTTGCTGAACCAACCGAGGATGAAATAAAAACTCTACTCGAAAGCAAAACCCAAAAAAATTGTTAGCAAGTATTTACAAGAAACAGAAATAGCTAAAAGAATGTACTGTAGTTTGTTTGTTTTTTCCCCCCACCAATATCGCCTGTTCCACACTCCAGCCCAGTCGGTGGCAGTAATGCACCTTTAAGTTGGTTTGCCAACCTCCAAAAAACCCTAAAGAAGAACAAGAAGAACCCCCCCAAAAATAAAAATAAAAAAAGCAACAAAATATGGAATAAAAATATTTGATAGTAAGAACATATCTTTTTTTATTTTTAAAGAATTATTATTATAGCATTTATCACAAATTGCTACTGTCATTTCGCTGGTTTGTTTCCATTCTAAGCAGAAATGATTTTATCAGATGTTTTGTATAAAGTTTTTATTGATAGAATTTGCAAAAATAAAAATAAAAATGCTCTGTTTCTCAAAATCCAGTGAATGTGGAGAGAATAAAACAGTTATTCCACTCAATCTCGTTGCACAGGGATTATAGACAACTCGGTGCTGCGCGCCTCGTCACCCATCAGCTCATGTACGACTCGAGTTCATGGAATAATTGTTAACTGTATGATGATGTTTCCCCCAATCCCCGCCCCTGCCCCACCCAGGACACACCCTCTTATTTTCCTCTACACCTTGTCCCTTGTCTCTGTGGGTCTCGTACCAGTGTCCGTTTCTATTCACTCCGTTTAAAATCGATGGATTGTAAGTGTTTTCTCCCTGGTTTTCTCAGTTCCTTGTTTTTATCTCAGCCTTACTTCTTTTTTTTTCTAGTTCCTTGATATTATCTCACTCTTTATTGGTTCTGATCTTTGTCCGTGTTTTAAACCCTGATCAAAATCTCGTCCTCAGTTATATGACAACTCTCAAAACCAACCAAACAAACAAGAAACAACTGCCTACACTGTTTTTGTCTGCAGTTACGCAATCACTTCCTGAAAAGGTTGATGAATAATAACTTAGGCTCAGGATTCTGACGTCTCAGTCCTCCATGAGGAGTGAAATAATGCCTTGTTCCTTCTTTGTTTTTGTTGTGGGCTATAAACTGTGGGGTTTTTAGGGTGTTTCAGACTGGCGCCAGACATCCAGGAGTGCGTTTTATTTGTTTGTTTTTAGCTAAAAACAAAAACATGTAGGATATATTTTTTATTTTTATAGTTCATATTGTTGATATTTTATTCGTTTTGTCACTTTTGTTAATCATTAAATATTATTTTATTATTTAACATTTAAAAATATGTAATAATTTTTTAAATTTAATTTTATATTTAAAAAATTAGCTACATTTTATTCCTTTATTTCTGTTTTTAACTGATTTTAATTTTATTTGGTTCAAACAACTTTGTTTTTAAAACATTATCAGCTATGTAACACTCAAAGGAGTGTTTAAATAAAATGTATGCTCTCTTTACATTTCTGTGTGTGTGTGTGTGGATTTCTTTGCCTCGAAACTGTACTGCTAAATTATTTTTTTCAGTGCTCAGCACATACAGCGACTTCCCTTCTTGCTCTTGCCTCCAGTTGTTTTTCTTCCTCGTTCTGTAGAGCAACAGGGAGCTGAATTGCGATTGGTCGGTCTGGGTTTTACAGGAGCCAGTGAGAAGGCGGGTTCAGTGTTCAGTACTTTGTGTTTAGTCTGTGGGAATGTAGGTAAAAAGTCTCTTGTTCAACTTGTTTCTCTCAGCCCCTGTAGCACGAAGCCAGGAGGAAGAAAACATTTTGCTCTGTGCTGTTTGGATGTTCCAGTTGCTCTTGGCAGCAGTGTGTGCTCATGCAGTCAGCATGTGACTGGTGTGGTTCTGACACAATTCTTGTTCATGTTCTCTTCGGTGTGTAAGCAAGGAACAGATCGTGTTCATGTCCCAGCTGTGTTTGATCACGCAAAGGAAGGAAAGTGCACTGCACTGCAAAAAACTGAAAACTGAATTTGAGGAGAAAATTCCTTAACGCTAGTGAAGTTATCTTGCTGCACGGACA
>JAODVO010000001.1:16905683-16916995 GCA_025400055.1 Notarius lentiginosus
AATTGCCAAAGCATTTTCTGATTTATTTATTAACATAATTACTGTGATTGGATGTAAAACTTCCTACTTCAAACTGTAGTATGTCTCTGACGTAAGAGGAATACTGGAGCGCATACAGATAGGAAATTATGCCAACACAGACTTTATTTTTACTATTTTTGTTGCTTGTCAGCTTTACTATACTCATTCACCTATTCTCACACAGACACACAGAGGTGCTCTTGTTGGGAGAGCCTTTGACTCTTCACTCTCCCTCCTTTTTTCTGCTCCATCATCACTGCAACACACACACACACACACACACCATTAATTGACAACAGATGTAATGACTTTGCCCCTTACCTTCCCTGGCCCCGCCCTTGATTCACAAACCAACCTCTCAAATGCAACCAGTAATGTGACTCATTGCTAATTAAAAATTGTCATTACTGTTAATGGCCTTCACCCTTCCCCACCCCCCTTCACACCCGATGACCTGGTCTTGGTCTTGACTCCGTCTCACCCTGCTTTGGGCTTGATCTTAACTTGGTCTCACCCCTCAAAGTCTTGGTCTTCTTTCAGTCTTGATACACTTAGTGATCTTGAAAACAACACTCAGAGCCAATCCCCAAATTTAGTCAGCATCCATCTATCTTGTGAGATAATGGGTTGCACATTAGTAGCAGTCAGTCTGGTTGAGAGCAGCATCTGGAGTGACTCAGCAGTCTGATCCTTGCGTGACTTTTTGAGCTTTTCCTTGCCTGATTTGATGCCTTCATGTATAGCATGGCTCCACACAGATTGCAGGTGAACTGGGAATGCGGATTGGGGACCTGAGTTTCTTGTCTTTGCTGTCTCTGCTTCCTGCACTGTCTTCTTTCCTCTGACTGTTTGAGCTTTCCCTTGCCTGATTTGATGCCTTCATGTATAGCATGGCTCCAACATCTGCAGTCACCAGCAAGTAGTTCCCAGCTATCTTGGTCAATTCCAGTGAGTTTCATGTCGTGCTTGCAGATGTCTTTAAAGTGCAGTGCTGGATGGCCTACAGGGCAAAAACCAGTGGCCAGCACTCCGCGTAAGATGGCCTTAGGAATTTGACTGTCTTGCATACAGTATTCGTGTCCCAGCCAACGTAAACAGCGCTGGCAAAGAAGGAAATGCATGCTTTGGAAACTGGCTTGCTGCAGCACTGCAGTATTGGTGATTTTATCTTGTCATGTGATGCTGAGGATCCATTGTAGGCAACGAAGGTGAAAACTTTCCAGGCAGTTTTCCTGTCTGGCATAAGTAGATCAGGATTCACTGCCATCGATCAGCATACTCAGGATGCAGGCCTGATAAACCTTAAGTTTGGTGTTCAAGGTTTGCTGGTTGTTGTCCCACACTCTCTTGCTTAGTTTGGCCAACACATCTGCTGCTTTTGCAATGTGCATGTCGATTTCTCTATCAAGTGACAAGTTGTTGGTGATGGTAGAGCCCAAATAAGTAAAGTGGTCAGTAACATTAGGAGTTTCATTGTCAATTCTGAGTGATGGTAGTGCAGGGACATCCTGTCCCATGACTTTGGTTTTCTTAAAGTTGATAGTTAGTCCAAACTCCCTGCAGGCATGGGCAAATTGGTTGATAATGGTTTGAAGACCCTTTTCAATGTGCAAAATCATGGTGGCATCATCCGCAAACAACAATTCTCTGATGAGTACAGAATGAACCTTTGTCTTGGCTCTCTGCCTGGCCAGGCTGAACACCCGACCATCACTTCTGGTGTGTAGATGGACACCCTGTGTTGAATGTCTGAATGAGAAGTCATGCAGCAGTGAGAAGGTACCCAACAGAGTTGGTGCAAGGACACAATCTTGTTTTATGCCACTCCCTATTGTGAAGGGCTCTGACACTTCCCCATCATAGCTGACCACACCCTGCATGTCTTTGTGAAAAGAGGTGATGATACTAAGCAGCTGTGAAGGGCAGCTGATCTTCAGCAGATGGAACAGACCATTCCTGCTTGCAAGATCAAATGCCTTTGTGAAGTCTATGAAGGCAATGTAAAATGGCATCTGCTGTTCATGACACTTCTTCTGCAGTTGACGAACAGAGAAAATCATATCTACTGTAGATCTATTAGCCCTAAATCCACACTGAGATTCTGGATAGATGGGTTCAGCAAGAACTTGGAGACACATCAAGACCACATGGGACTTTGCCAACTATGCTCAGCAAGGAGATACCCCGGTAGTTGTTGCAATCACTGCGATTGCAATTATTCTTGTACAGAGTGACTATTTTTGCGTTTTGCAAATCATGAGGTACCCTGCTTTCTCTCCAGCAGAGACACAAGAGCTTATGTAGTGGCTCCAGTAGAGCTGGCTTCCGACATTTGATAATCTCTGGCGGTATGCCATCCTCGCCTGGCGCTTTTCTGCTGGATAAGGCATCTATAGCTTTGCTGAGCTCTTCCACAGTGGGCTATGAGTCCAATTCCTCCAGGATGGGAAGGTCCACAATGCTGTCAAGCGCTTCTTGGGAGACAAAATTCTCTCTCAAATAGAGGTCCAGGTAGTGCTCAACCCATTGGCTTGTGTCTGTCAGTAATCACCTCCCCAGTCTTGGATTTTAGGGATGAGGTCTTCTTTGTTGTTTTGCCAGGTGCTTGCTTAATGCCCTCATACATGCTCCTGATGTTACTAGTGTCTGAAGCATGCTGAATGTTATCTGCAAGTTGGAGCCAGTAGGTGTTTGCACAGCAACATGCAGTTTGCTGGGCCTTATGGCGAGCAGCTCTCAGTGCTCGAAGGTTATGCTGACTGGGATCACACTTGTAGCTGATCAGTGCACTACGCTTAGCATCAATGACTGGTTCTAACACAGGAGTGTTCACTTCAAACCAGTCAGCATTCTTGCACTCTTTCTTGCCATAAGTCTTGATTGCAGTGGTGTAGATGGTATTCCGAAGAAACTTCCATCTACCTTCCACATCAGGAGGTTTGTCACTGGTCAAGGACACCTTAAGTCATTCAATGAACAAGTTTTTGTCTGGATAAGCAGTCTTGCTGATGTTAATTCCTGGCTTGCATCTTTTCTTGGAATGGTAGAGTTTGGTTTTAGCTTTACCTTTACCTTTGAGGCAATCAGAGAGTGATTAGTGTCACAATCAGCACTGTGGTAAGCTCTAGTGTTGCAGACATTACTAGACGTGAGTCGCTAAACAATGACCAAGTCTAACTGATGCCTGTGGTTCATAGTCTGTGCCAACCCTTGCATTGAAGTCGGCTAGAAGAAAGATATGCTCTATTGCTGAGATTCCTTTGATAACACTGTCGAGCTGCTTGTAAAACTGATCATTGACTTCAGGAGCAGCAGTTCGTGTTGGTGCATAAATGCAAACAAGATTAGCAGCACCCTCATGTGTAAGGAGGTGCAGGGCAAGGATTCTCTCAGTGTCACCCACTGGAGGTTCAATCATGGGTAGCAAAGTGTTCCTGATGGCAAAACCAACACCATGTTCCCTGGTTGCCTCTGCACTTTTTCCTTGCCAATAGAAGGTATAGTTTTTCTCCCTTAGAGATCCATTATCTGGGAGACAAGGCTCTTGCAGGACTGCAGTGTCGATGTGCAGTCTACAAGGCTCACTGTCAATCACTGCAGTCTTGTAAACATCATTGATTTGTTGCAGAAAATCTGACAGTCCAGAATGCAATGTGCACACATTCCAGCTTGCAATGCGAAGAGCTGGAGTCTTCGTTTTCTTCCATTTATTGCCTGCTGCATTGTTTAGTGATCCACTTGTTAAACTAGAGGTGCAAAGTTACAGGCACCCACTGAAACAGATCATGACGGGTCATAATGCCAGCTTGAGGCGCCACCGCTGCCACCCCGGCTGTGACAACCTTTAGTAATGAAGCCCCAAATATGGCACTACTCTATTAGGGTGCTGGTACATGTACATGGTTGCAGTAACCTAAAAGTGCTGAGTAGATGGGTCATTTGCCCATGCATAAACCAAATTTATACATGGTGTTGATGTCCTACTGCTCGTGTTAATCAGTGTTCTCACTGAAGGATCCACTTCTATAGATTGGAATGAAATGACCAATGCGAATAAGACAGATAATGCATCGCAATGCAACATCGTACATTCTCACTCTGCACTCAACATCTGGACATAGTGCTCCATCTGGTGAGACTAACCAGATATGCTATACAGATATGTGGCCACACTCAACCTGCTTGTGATGCAACATATTATCAAGAAAGTGTGCTAAGAAGTTTGGACATAGGTTCTCAATGAAATCCTTGCATTGTGGCATTGTGAATTCTGCCATAACCATCTCTGTGAAAGAGTGCCTTGGTGGTAAGTGCTGCATAGAATCATCCAATCTAACTCAGACCGCTAACTCCTGATTTGAAAGGATAACATCCTTTTTATTTTCCAAAAACAAACAGTTTTATGATCTTATTATGCTTATCATTTCAAGCTGGACATGGAGCTTTGTGGCTAGCAAGGTGTTTGACATCTGTATGCAGTCTGTGCAGGAGATATCCAAGACACAGCATCTTTTAAATGATCAGTGCTGAGGGAGAGAGCACATAGGTGGTTTTTAGCTTCCAAAGGATTTAGACACCATTGACATGAGCATTAGTCTTGCTGCATGGCTTCTTGTACTAACCAGTGTGTAGCTGTAAAACCATGGTATTTAGGTTCTGTTGTTGGCTCAAATAATCTTTATCTGGCCAGTTTGCATTGCGTGTGTTAGCTATTAACGTTATTAACATATAAATGTCTTGTCAAAGTTATCATTCCAGGTAATGTTTGAGAGAACAGGGATTGGCTATAGCGGTCATTAACTGGCTTTACTGACTACTGTATTTACACAGGCATATTGGTTCCCTGGTGAAAGGTGTACCTTCAGTAACTAAGATCATTGTGTGATTGTGTGCACTGACTCTCTCCTGTACTGTTCATTGTTAAGTTCTTTGTTTACTGTTGGTTCTTTCTACTTTAACATCAGTGAATAATTTATGATACTTTAAAAAGTGGGTTGACCACCAAAAGGAATGAATTGACACTAATCGCTTCTGGGTTCCTATGATTTTTTTTTTTGTCAGCATTTAAAGACTTTTAAACACTCTCTTTCACTCTTTTCTCTTGTAAAGTGTACTCTTACTGCAATCATGTGAAACTCTGCCCATCACAGTGCCATGTGTGTGTGTTACAAGATTAGATGTGATCTGCAAACACAAACAGTTCAGTCATCCTGCACATCATGGATCGTGCACTAAAGGTTTTGCTGCTGGCCACCCTGATTCTGCTGGTTTCTGCCCAGAATGGCAATAGACTTTTGTCTGATGTAGAACAAAAATATGTAGACAAAGCACTGGAAAAGGCAAACCAGGACTTTGGAGGAAATTATCACATTGCATTTCAGTCACTCGAAGGCATCCAGAATGTAAGTTCTGTCAGCATTTTGAAGAATTGTCTTACTTGTTTAAGTGATATTTTGAATATAATATGGTCATTTATATAGTTTCCAACGGGGTTATTTACACAACCCCAATTCCATAAAAATTAGGACACTGAAGTGTAAATAAAAAGAAAATGCGATAATTTGCAAATCCTTTTCAACCTATATTCAATTGAATATAATCCAAACTCATTAATATTCAAACTAAATTTTTTTTATTGTTTTTGTAAATATAAACTCATTGTGAATTTGATGTCTGCAACATGTTCCAAAAAATCTGGGACAGGGGCATGTTTATCATTGTGTTACATCACTTTTAACAACATTCAGTAAGCATTTGGGGGCAGCACGGTGGTGTAGTGGTTAGCACTGTCACATCACAGCAAGAAGGTTCCTGGTTCAAGCCCAGCAGCCAACGGGAGGTCTTTCTGTGTGGAGTTTGCATGTTCTCCCCGTATCTACGTGGGTTTCCTACGGGTGATCCAGTTTCCCCCACCATCCAAAGACATGCAGATTAGGCTAATTAGTGGCTCTAAATTGACCGTAGGTGTGAATGTGAATGTAAATGATTGTTTGTCTCTATGTGTCAGCCCTGCAATGACCTGGCAACTTGTCCAGGGTGTACTCTGCCTCTTGCCCATAGTCAGCTGGGATAGGCTCCAGCTTGCTTGTGACCCTGCACAGGATAAGTGGTTACAGATAATGGATGGAGTAAGCATTTGGAAACTGAGGACACTAATTGTTAAAGTTTTGAATGTGAACTTCTTTCCCATTTTTGCTTGATATATGACAATTTTCTCAATACTTTGGGGTCTCTGTTGTCATATTTTGCGTTTCATAATGCGCCACACATTTTCAGTGAGAGGCAGGTCTGGACTGTGGTCAGGCCAGTTTAGCACCCACACTCTTACTATGAGGCTACACTGTTGTAACACATACAGAATGTGGCTGGGCATTGTCTTGCTGGAATAAGCAGGGACATCCCTGAAAAAAATCTTGGTCTGGATGGCGGCATATGAAGCTCCAAAACCTGTATGCACCTTTCAGCATTAATGGTGCCTTCACAGATGTGCAAGCAGCAGGGGCAGACTTATGCATAGTTATATGTTGTTCATATTTGGCTTTTGTTTGCTAGTTTATATTTTGACTATGAGAGCACTATGGAATCAGGGTTTTGCAGTGAGCTATCTACTATCAAAATGTGGGATAAAAAAAATACACGACAGACCATTGTGGTGGAAAAGCTTAAGACTCGAGGATGTCAGGAAGAAAGCAGACAGAAATAAGTTTATTGTAATATTTCTTGCAAGAAGGCTCCTCCGAATTAATTTTACCCAGAAAAGCATTCTCCATTTCCATAGACCCTGTTTTATACTTGCCAAAATATCAAGAACAAAACTTGCATATCAGATATCTTCTTAATCTCAGGGTGTCCAGCCTTGGCACCCCCTCTATCATTAACCCACTGTCCCGACACATACACATGTTTATACTAAACTAGAAAATAGAACACAACCACATTCTTCATCTTATATAAACATGACACACAATGACTGACTCAATGCAGACAGCTGGTAACATCCTGAAATTGATTATTTTTGTAAAGTAGCACAGTCCAAAGTGTGTCATTCTGCTTAAACCACTGTTATTGGCCCATGATTATGAATTTAAATTCAATTAAAAAAAAAAAAGACAGATGGCCCTTTTTAGCTGTTTATAGTTACCTCATGTTATGGAACCTTCACAAGACAAGTTAATTCCTATTATCCTGTTAGCAGCTCTAAACAGGCATTTGCTCAACAGCGTCTCCTTTTTTCCTCTCCCTTGAAGTTAATATGACAAAAATGCAGCTGCTTGTGTGACTGAGAAACCAGAAAGAGCATTTTTAAATATACTTATTATTAGCATTCCAGTGGATTAATATAAAGCTATTATTGATTTTATAGTCAGAAATACTATCAGGGCCATGCTGTTATAGAAAATGTATGCACACCTTCTGATTCAAGAACGCAGTATTGCTGTGGTAGATCATAAAATTATATAATAATGGAGCACAAGAAAGAAAAAGTATCTTTCAACCAACTAGCAAATTAAAGGCTTATTTATTTAAAAACAGCAGCATCAACCATTAAAATAGGCAGTCAAACAGAAACTAACCAAATCCGTCAAGATATTGTTCTGATTATACTAAATGCATTTGGTGTTAAAGTCTAGCTTGAAAGGGGCCAGCTCACCCTTCCCAGAATCATCTGTGGCAAGTAGTTGCCATTTTCGCAACAACTGATATTGTAAAACAATCCGCAACAATCCAGTGACATTAGTCATAGATCATAAATTGTAAGATGTAATTGAAAATATTTTGTCAAAGTAGTTATATTTTAAATATTTTTAACTGATCCATTCCTTTTTCATATCGTTACTCAGCTATAGTGGACCAGAACTGGCCTCAGCTGTCTCATGGACAGCCACAAAGGAAAGAAAATATCAGGCATATTCTACTGAAAACTTCCATGTAGGACACGTTGGTGAAAAAGTAAGAGATGGATTTTGAAAGGATCACTGACAGTGAATTTGCAAAGGTTTTGCTGCTCAGAGAGCTTATAGAGTAGCTGTCACGTGCTTTCAAAACAAAAACAATGAACTGGATTCTGGGAAGGGGGAGTCAGCCACTTTAAATCCATGCCGAATTCACACTGAAACAAAGAGTGGTGAATGGAGGGAAGATGATGATAGAGGATGAGAAGGAGGATGTTTTGAAACCCTGCTTAATAAATAAATAAATATTCAGCTGTCATGCACACACACGGAGAGACTGAGGGGCAGATACTGGAAACAAATGTTGTTGGCTCTTCACTTAGAAAGTTTGGGCAAACAAAATCAAAGCAGCAAAGTCCAAGATCAATAACAGGCATGGGTCAGGCTAGCCGCAAACAATAACCAGAGACAAAATCCTGGGCTGCATTCCAATAGTCCATCCTATGTCCTTTCCTGACCACTTTTCCTTGGCCTCCATGGAAAACATTATGAGATCAATAAAAGATGAGAAAGAGAATTCCTAAGGATGTAGGCAAAGACAATTGTAATGCGAAGAGAATCCAACTGCACTTACACTAGGCTACCCAATTATGTCGCGGATGATACTATTGATGTGGGTCTGCCATGTGAGATGACAGTGTTACTTAAAATATTACTTCCTTACCAAAGTTGGAATTTAAATAAAAAAGGAATATAGACTACCAGTCACAAAACTGAAACAAAATGATTCTCATTATGACAATGGCTGCTCACACTCACCTTCTTTTCTATTCACATTCATATCAACATGAATCCCAATTATTGTATAATTATTTAAGATTTAATTATTGATATAATTATTTGTTTACATGAATGGTGTGCGGATGGGGAGTCGCTTTAAATGTTGCTGCCAGAAGAAATTGTGGAACGACATCATCTCCTTTCTTTTCATAAAGAGTGGTCAAGTGTACCCACTGCTCAAGGAGATTGCAATGAAGCACCTTTTCCCAAAGATTCCACCTCAATCCTGTCTGCTTTTCCTTAATATTTAGAGAATTTGAATAGCTCAGCATGGTGTGTAACGAGAGGCAGGAGTGTGTGGTTATCAGGAGTGAGTGAGGGTATGCAATGAATGCTAGGAACTGGAGTCCCGGGCTGAACTCGGAAGTGTAGTGAAGCAGCGTTGCATTTGTAAGGTGCACAGTACCCAGAGCAAGGGCGCACTCATGGCAATACTTTCTTACCTATTTACTTTCTTTATGTATTGTTTTCCTGTTTCATAAGGATACATTTATTGGTTTGTTTATTTAATTGCAAAAAGAGCAATTCCATGGTGTCTTTAATCTTCTAAAAACCTTTTCTTGGCATACCCAGTCACTTGATGTATCATTGATTACATTTATGGGTGGTAAAAGAGAGCAACTGGACTTGCTTGAAGATTCTTGAACACGTTTCACCTCTCATCCAAAAGGCTTCTTCAGTTCTGTCTGGCTAATAGGGAGTCTCAGGTATTTATCCTCTCATGGATGAAAAGCAATCCTAAGGTGTCGTTGAGTCATCCTGTTGGTGTGGGTCACTGGGGGCTGGGTGTGAACAGCCTAGAGAGTTGAGGGAGGGACTTCCAGAGCTTGGGGACCATGGCGCTGAAGGACCTGCCACCCAGGGTAGAGAGTCTGGTGTGGGGGGCAGCAAGGAGATTCTGGCTAGAGAATTTGAGAAAGCGGGATGGAGTGTAAGGGGTCAGAAGGTCACGAGAAGGTCAGGAGGAGCAAGGTTCTGGAGGGCTTTGAAGGTGAGTCGTAGGATTTTTCCGGAAACTCTCGAGACTGTTGTGTGTGAAAACCCCAGGAGATCAGCAGTTTTTGAAATACTCAAACCAGTCCATTTGGCTCAAACCAACACCCAACAACATTGTGCTGCTGTTAAGCGACTGGCTGATGAGTAAAACAACAGGTGTATGGGTGTTCCTAATAATGTGGCCAGGAAGTGTATGTATATATTTTGGTGTGAGTAGTATACACAGGATGTGTGTGCAATTTCTGTTCTTCCCTCAGATGAGACCCAAGCAGCCGCCATGTCCAGCGTGAAGTCAGTGTTCTCTCGGAAGGCTGTGGTGCGGATTCAGCTCCTGAAAGATGTCGTGGGGGAAGATACGTTCCGTATCAACAACAAATATGATAGCAGTCGGACACCTTTACCCGTGTCTGAGATCATTGAGCGAGCTCAGCGACTGATTGGTCAGGAGGTGTCATATGACCTGCTGGGCAGCAACTGCGAGCACTTTGTCACCCTGCTACGATATGGCGAGGGTGTATCTGAGCAGGTTTTCTACATGGCATTTCTATGTGTCTTCAAATACAGAAACTGATGTATAGATTCCTATTAGATGTCCTGGACAAGAACAGAGGTTCTACAGTGCCTTACAAAAGTATTCACCCCCTTGAACCTTTCCACATACAGTATTGTACTGATAAAACCTGGAACGTAAATGAACTCTTAGATCTGAAGGGTCCTGATATTCTTGCTAAGGTTCAAATTGCTTATGGTCTATCAGATTGGATAGAAACTTTTGATGAACAGCAAGTCTTACCACAGTTTCTTAACTGGATGGAAGACTGGGCTTTGACTGGGCCATTCTACCACATCTGGGTTCTTGGTTTTTAACCACTCCAGTGTAGCTTTAGCAGTATTATTAGGATTGTTGTCCTGGTGGAAGGTGAAGCTCTGTCCACTCTCATGTTTCTTGCAAGTCAATTGGAAAAAGGTTTTCTTCTAAGAATGCCCTTTGTTTCAATCCATATTGTCATCAACCCTGACCAGTTTCCCAGTCCTGACATGATACTGACATGATATCATGCTTCAGTCTTGGGATGGTGCTCTCAGGGAAATGAGCAGTGTTTAGTTCCTATGAAACACAGTGCTGAGTACCGAGGCCAGAAAGACCTTTTCTGGTTTCATCATACCAGAAATCCTCCAACATTCCTTTTGGTAATGTGGGATTACAAGTTGAGGAAGGCCATTAAATTAAATTATGCGATTTTTGATGTCAACTGATTGCAGCAGAACAAATTAGTTAGGCCCTGGTCACATTATAGCTCGCGATGGGTTTGCGAATACTTGGTAATGAAAAATTGGTCATATCGCCACCAATTGTGTGATGCATGGCAAATGTTCTCCAAGCTTCACGAGTTGTTTTTTTGGTGTTTCTCCACCTCATGAGTGGCCAAAATCCATCCATCCATTTTCTGTAACCGCTTATCCTGTGCAGGGTCACGGCCAAGCTAGAGCCTATCCCAGCTGACTATGGGCAAGAGGCAGGGTACACCCTGGACAAGTCACCAGGTCATTGCAGGGCTGACA
>JAODVO010000001.1:19863688-19875040 GCA_025400055.1 Notarius lentiginosus
GCACTGAGTACAAGCAGGGACTCCGGCAACTAACTATGACAGCATAACTAAAAGGGGAGAGCCAGAAGGTAACACAGACATGAGGGAGCCCCAGGACATAAAGCAGCCAGCCACTACACCATCAACAAACTCGAGTGAGCAAGCGAGTAGGGGACTGACAGCATCCATACATCCCAGTTTATCAAAACACTCTATGTCTGAGAACCCTCCAGATCTACACCTTTAACTCATAAACACCATGAACAAAAGGCTTGACCAACCTGACATGTTTTCAGCCGAGACCTAAACGCTGAGAATGTGTCTAATTCCTGAACACTACTTGGAAGGCTGTTCCATAACTGGGCTTTGTAAGGAAAGGCTCTGCCCCCTGACGTAGCCTTCACTATACGAGGTACCAGCAGATAGCCTGCACCTTTTGATCTAAGTAGGCGTGGTGGGTCATAAAGCGATGAACATAAAACATAGTAAAACATGAAAGTCATCAGTGTTTTAATACATTTATTTTTAAGACTCCTATCAAATTTGATGTGTGTACAAACACAATTTTCACACTTCATACCGTTGCTTGTGAATATCATTTCCTGTTGTGGTTGGATACCATCAGGGTTTTTGTACACACCGTGAATATTTACTGTCACTGTGAGTCACTGCTGTAGTCCCAGCTGGCACAGTAATAAACTGCTGTGTGGCTTGTCTTCAGTTTTGCTATCTTCAGAGCATAATCATCATTCTGTACCCTCGCACCAAAGTCCTTTGCTTCAGGATAGTTATCAAGAACAGATGAGCTACCTTTTTTGATATACAGGATCCTTATGAGAACTTCACCATCTTTCTTTAGGTACCAGTGAACATACTCTGTGGATAAACCAGTCACTTTGCAGCTGATAGACACACTTTTGCCTGCCTGTTTTGTCAGAGAGAGATCCTTTTGCTCCAGTGTCACTCCCAGAACAGCTTCTGTAAAAACATTAGTGTGTAAAATTGCCCTTCTGTTTTTTCCCTCGTTTTCATTTTTATTCCATTGCTACAGTACTTACCTGTGACCAAAGAGAAGAGAACAACATATATGGCTATAAACATGTTGATTTAGTTGTAAATTATAATATGCTCTCAGTTCAGCACTCTTTATTGCATCTGTATCTGTTCCATTAATGCTTCTTTGCAAGATGTGTCATTTCTTGATAAAGTAATGATGTCATTTCCTGGGACGGGAATTGGCCACCTTGTCAGCCAACATTAAACCATACTTGATGTATTTGTTATTTTCTTATTACTGAAGAAACAATATGACCAAAAGTGCAAGACATTTTATAATATATTATATTAGACAAGAATGTATTTTATAAGACAAGTTATTTGAACTAGTTTGAGGAACGGGAGGACCCAAAGGCAATTTGACACTTCATTTTCATCTTTTATTCATGTTTTGGTGATAGTAGACAGTTACCTGGGTTTGAATAGATGTAGTTAAGAGACTCCTGTAATGTTTCTGTTGTAGCTGTGTAACATCAGGGATTTTGTACACATTGTACATATTTACTGTAACTGTGGGAGCGTTCCCAGCTGGCACACCAGTGAACATAAGTGGTGGATAATCTGGTCACATTGCAGTTGATGTACAAACTTTTCTCCACTTCGTTTGTCATAGAGTCATCTTTTTGCTCCAGTGTCACTCCAAGAACAGTTCCTGTCATCAACATTAATCAGAAACCCCCCCAGCAATTTTGGTATTTTGTTTTCTTTTTTCCCCTCTTTTTATATTTTTATACTATTTTTTATGTGATTTGATACCTGTGACGAAAAATACGAAAACAGCATATATAGTAAAAACAATTTGATCTGAATGTAAAATAAATGCTCTCAGCTGAGCACTCTTTATTGCACTTTTTATTATTCTATACAACATGAGTCTTTCCTTTATAAAGTGATGTCATTTTCTGGGTTGGGGATTGGCCACCTTCTCAGCCAACATTAACCAAGATTTGGCATTTCCTCATTTACTGAACAGAAAAAAACAATGCTAGAAATAATGCAAGACATTTGGCGTTATTAGTTGTGCTGGGAAGATGTAGAATATTTAATTTCTAAAGCTTGCTTGCCAACTTTAGCATTGCTTCTGATCTTGGTCCACCCTGTGCATTAATACAAGGGCAGAATTCCCACTGAAGTAAAATATGTATGCTCAATACAATGTAGATCGGTAAATAATGGCAATTTTACGTTAAACGTGAGATATATAGATATTTCTAAGTTGGAACGGTATGGAAAATGCAAATAAACCAAGAATCAGTGATTTCTACATTTACTTTGACTTGAATTTCATTGCAGACAGTCTGAACCCAAGATATTTCATGTTTTGTATGGTCACCTTCATTTCATTTGTTAATATACATCCATTCCTGCATTTCAGACCAGCAACACATTTCAAATAAGTTGGGATGGGAACAATTTCGGGTGAGTAATAAGGTAAAACAATTAAATAATGATGTATTTTGAAACAGCTGATGTCAAAAGGTGACTGTAATCATGATTTGGTACAAAATCAGTATCCAGAAAAGGCCTAGTCTTAAGGAGCAAAGCTGGACCGCGCATCTCCAGTTTGTCAACAAATGCTTGAAAAAATTATTGAAATGTTTGAAAACAATGTTCTTCACTGAAATATACAAAGAGATTTGGATATTTCCACCGTCTATGGTGCATAAAATCATCAGACAATTCAAGAACCCTGGAGGAATTTCCGTGCGTAAAGGGCAAGGTCACAAGTCTAAGCTGAACACCCGTGACCTCTGATCCCTCATACGGCACTGCATCAAGAACTGTCATTCATCTATAGCTGATATAACCACATGGGCTCAGGATTACTTTGACAAACTTTGTCAAGCACTACAATATATAGTTACATCCATAAATGTCAGTTAAAACTTTACTATGCAACAAGAAAGCCTGATGTTAATCGTGTCCAGAACTGCCGTTGACTTCTCTGGACTTGGAGGCATCTGACTGATCAGATGGCATAACAGACTCATCTGTAATCATGTTCTATCATGTTCTATTTCTTTGGCTATGTAGGCTGTACATGTTTAGCCACTGTGGAAAAGGGAAACAGGGGTTCTGGAAGGAACCAGTGGTGATTAGCAGGTATTTCATCTCATCTGATTATCTCTAGCCACTTTATCCTGTTCTACAGGGCCGCAGGTAAGCTGGAGCCTATCCCAGCTGACTATGGGCAAAAGGCGGGGTACACCCTGGACAAGTCGCCAGGTCATCACAGGGCTCAGCAGGTATTTGTAAATACTAAATGATTGTGCACATCAGAGAACAAAAGAGTAAATTCTAGCTTTATGGATGTTGAATCTTCAACACACATTAGTTCACTAGGAATAATTATTCTATTTGAAAATCATAGTTGATTTGATGAAGACATGAAATTTTAAAAGTTTTTGAAATCAAACTGTTTCAATAAATTTGGTTATGATTCGTTTGTCAAATGTATTTTTATTCTACCTTTATGGATGTTAAATCTTCAAGACACAGTAGTTCAATGGGAAGAAGTCTTTAATTTTATTTTGATTGTTAAGTTTATAAAGAACTTTCAAATAAACATATCAGTGTTTGATTAAATTTAGTTAAAAGACTCCTGTAGTGTTTCTGTTGTGGTTGTATACCATCAGGAATTTTGTACACACTGTACATATTTACTGTCACAGTATGTGCGTTAACATACAACATAGTAAAACATAAAAGTCATCAGTGTTTGAATAAATGTAGTTTTAAGACTCCTGTAGACTTTGACGTGTGTACAAACACATTTTCACACTTCTTACTGATGCCTGTGAATCTTATTTCCTGTTGTGGTTGGATACCATCAGGTTTTTTTGTACACACCATGTATATATTTACTGTCACTGTGTGTCACTGCTATACTCCCAGCTGGCGCAGTAATAAACTGCTGTGTGGCTTGTCTTCAGTTCTGCTATCTTCAGATCGTAATTATCAGACTGTATCCTCACACCGAACTCCTTTGCTTCAGGATGGTTATTATCAAGAACAGCTTTGCTTCCACTTCTGACATACAGGATCCTTCTAAGACTTTCACCATCTTTCTTTTGGTACCAGTGGAGATAATTGCTCATGGATAATCCAGTCACTTTGCAGATGATATACACACTTTTTGTCATGCTCTCGGGCTCACCTAACACTCTGGAATCCACTTCCCACAATCCCACTCACACACCTGACACTACCACGTGCACCCAATCCACCAATCCAGAGCCACTTCCTAGGAGTGGCTCCCCCGAGTTCTAATTGTTATCACCTGTACGTTTTTGTTTATGTCTGTATTTATACCCCTCTGTTTGTTTAGTTCTTTGCACAGTATTGCCTCCACATTTTTCGTAAGCCTACTGAGCGTTTGTACTTGATTGCATTTCCGTATATGACCCTTTTTGCCTTCTGGTTTCTTTCCATTTCACCTAGCCCTTCTGTTTGTTTGCTTTTTTCTCTCGCTTCCCAGTTTCTTGATCTCCACCTGTTTCTCAACTCCAATTTGCCTAGCCCTTGTGTTTATTTTGCTTGTGTTTTCCTGATTTCTGGTTCTTGGACTCTCGCCTGTTTCATGACCATGATTTGTCTAGCCCTCATTACTCAGTTGGTTTTCCTGGTATTGACCTGTCCTGGTTATTGTACACTGCCTTCTCTCACTGTGTCTATTAAAACCCTGAGTTTGTTCTTAATCTGCGAGCATCTGGCCTGTCATTGCCATGTTACAGAATACTGTGCCAACATGCAGATGGCAGATTACACAGAGCTACAGGTGGCGCTACGCAGTCAAGGACGGATGCTTGGACAACATCACCAGCATTTTGACTCCGTGACCCAGTTCATCCAGAATCTTACTCAGCAGCAGGGTGAGCAGCAAAAACAGTTCATACAGATTGCCAAAAGCATGAAAGAAATCATAACTCAACTCCAACGACTCAGCCTCCCCAGCACAGCCAGGGTCACTAACCAGGCTACTCCCCCCACAACAGGTACCTGTTCATTTGCTGTCAGCAAGCTGGATAAATTTGATGGCTCACCGAATCAGTGTAAGGGATTTTTTTTTTTACAATGTTCTATATTTTTTGAGAATTCCCCCCAGAGCTCAGACAAGGCTTGCATCTCCTTTATTTCTCGCCTTATGGGCAAGGCTTTAGACTGGGCTACCGCAGTTTGGCCCATTGTCCAGTTCAACACTTATGACAATTTCATTTAAGAATTTTAATGCTGTTTCCAATCATGACAATGAGGGTTGCTCTCAAGGGGAATCGCTCAACTGTTTACGTCAGGATAATTGCTCAGTGTCGGACTACACCTTGGAATTCTGCACTCTGGCAGCTGGGAGTGATTGGAATGAGCCAGCATTATTTGTAACATTTTCGCAAGGGTCTGAACCCTGACATACTAGCAGAGATGGCATTCAAAGACGACGGCCTTTCCCTAGAGAGGCTAATTTCTCTCGCCATTCACCTGGACCAACTGAAGCATGGGAGAGGTCAGCATAAATCCCCTACAGCCCCAGTTGCTGCACTGGCTCCTAGTTGCCCATGTCCACCGCTGACCCAGACTCTTCAGGAGCCAGAAATCCCCGAGCCCATGCAGTGTGACTCCTTCCGTTTGTCTGCAGTGCAGAGGCAATGACATCTCCATCAAGGACTGTCTTTATTGCAGAGCGGTGGGGTCACCTCTTAAGTGACTGTCAACTCCGTCGATGCAGCACTTTGGCATCAACCCCGGGAAATGTGGTGAGTGCACCCACTAAGGGGTTGGTCTCCAAGTCCTTCCTCCTGCCTGTGACTGTTTACTGCCCTCTATCTATGTGTTTCCAGCATTAATCAATTCCGGAGCTGAGGGGGATTTCATCCATGCCGAGCTGGTGGAGCAACTCCAGATTCCCGTGGAGCCATTGGAGTTGCCACTGAGACTTACGGCTGTCGATGGGGACCCAGTTGGAGAAGGACTTGTTACCTGGGTCATGAAACCCATCAAGATGACTGTCAGTGCTTTGCACTCTGAACAGATTTGGGGGTTTTTTGTGTTAAATGCTTGTGAGTATGCTATTATTTTAGGTTTGTCTTGGCACAAAAAAACATAACCCTGTCCTATCCTGGTCTGATTAGGAAATACTTTCATGGTCCAGTTACTGTTATGATCATTGTCTCACGCTTCCCACAGCCCTGGTATCATCTACCACTATAGAAAGGCCCAGTGACAATGCCATAGTTTCTGTACCCCTCAAATATAGTGATTTTGCTAGAAGTATTTAGTAAAATGAATGCTACCAAGCTTCCCCCTCATAGAGAATGACTGACTGTTCTATTGAGTTACTAGATGGTGCGGTCCCACCTAAATCTAGGTTATACCTACTTACTCAGGTAGAGGAGAAAGCTATGGAGGAGTATATTCAGGAGGCCTTACAACGGGGTTTCATCAGTCCTTCTACTTCCCTTGCTGCTGCAGAGTTCTTTTTTTTGTCAACAAGGAAGACGGGAGACTTGTGTTTCATCTATTTGGTATCCCAGAAGACAGTGTCTGATCGAGGGCCCCAATTCACCTCACATCTGGTCAGCATTCTTTGAGAGACTGGGGGTTAACGTCAGCCTCACTTCTGGTTACCACCCCCAGTCTAATGGTCAATGTGAGAGGCTTAATCAGGAACTTGGAAAGTTTTTGAGGCTTTACTGTCATGAGAACCCAGCCGATTGGTTGAAATATTTGCCCTGGGCTGAAATAGCCCAAAACTCGTTAATCAGCTCTGCTACTGGCTTCACCCCCTTTCAGTGCATGCTGGGCTACCAACCTTCCTTAATGCCATGGTCGGCCACACCTTCTGACAACCTGGCTGTGGACAGTTGGATGCAACGGAGCGAGTAGGTCTGGGAGCAGACCCACCATCAGGTTGAGAACGCCCTCCACTGACACAAGAGGAAGGCAGATCACCATAGAAGGGACACCCCTACCTACCTCCCAGGGGACCAAGTGTGGCTGTCAACCCAGGACTTTAGGTTTCCTGAGAGAGGGAGAAAGTTATTACCCAAATACATAGGACCATTCAAAATTCTCCAGAGGATTAATGAAGTTACATATAAATTGGATCTGTCAGTACATTACTGTGTTTCTAACTCTTTTCATTCATCCTACTTGAAACCTGTTGTCCCAGGTCTGTTGAATGAGGCCACACCCGATGTCTCACCCCTATGTCAAAGGTACCCCGGTGTATGCGGTCCACCAGTTGCTGGACTCCAGAAGGAGAGGTGGGATTCTGCAATACCTTGTGACTGGGAGGGCTATGGGCCTGAGGAGTGTAGCTGGGTTCCTACACGAGATATCCGGGGTTGGTGGAGGAATTCCATCAGCATTATCCAGGGGAGCCCATGCCTCAGCCTTGGGGCCATCCCAGGAGCCATAGGTCCAGCCCTCCCAGCAGTCTGCACAGCAGTGGTCCCAGGGGTCATCTGCAATGACGACCCTCTGTCCAGCACCATGGCAGTTCTGAAGGCTCACTCAGGAGTGTTCCCGGCAGCATGGGTGGTGGTTGTCATGGTCAGCCTTGTCCCTCAGCCTCCTTGGACTCCTTGGGGGGGGGACTGTCATGCTCCTGGGCTCACCTAACATTCTGGACTCCACTTCCCACTCACACACCTGACACTACCACGTGCACCCAATCCATCAATCCAGAGCCACTTCCTAGGAGTGGCTCCCCCAAGTTCTAATTATCACCTGTACCTTTTTGTTTGTTTGTATTTATAACCCTGTTTGTTTAGTTCTTTGCACAGTATTGCCTCCACATTTTTCTTGAGCCTACTGAGTGTTTGTATCTGATTGCATTTCTGTGTATGACCCTTTTTGCCTTCCAGTTTCTTCCCATTTCACCTAGCCCTTCTGTTTGTTTGCCCTTTTCTCTTGCTTCCCAGCTTCTCGATCTCCGCCTGTTTCTCAACTCTGATTTGCCTAGCCCTTGTGTTTTATTCTGCCTGTGTTTTCCTGATTTCTGGTTCTTGGACTCTCGCCTGTTTCAAGACCACAATTTGTCTAGTCCTCATTACTCAGTTGGATTTCCTGGTATTGACCTGTCCTGGTTATTGTACACTGCCTTCTCTCACTGTGTCTATTAAAACCCTGAGTTTGTTCTTAATCTGCGAGCGTCTGGCTTGTCACTGCTGTGTTACACTTTTGTTCATTTCTTTTGTCATGGAGAACTCTTTTTGCTCCAGTGTCACTCCCTGAACAGCTCTGTAAAAGAATAATAAAAATAAATTCAGTAAAACAGCAATTCTGTTTTTTTTAGTGATCTGATACTTACCTGTGACCAAAGAGAAAAAAAACAGCATATAAAGTGATAATTTTTAATTATAGTTGTAAAATAAATACTCAGTTCAGCACTCTTTACTACACCTGTTTTTGCATTAATGTGAGTATAGAACATGAGTCTTTTCTTTATAGTGATGTCATTTCTGGGGGTGGGGATTGGTCACCTTGGCAACCAACCCAGAGTTGGTGTATTAGTTGAAACTGTTTACCATTAAACAGTGAACCCTGTTGACTACTTTGGGATGAATTTTCTGTTGATACAGGCCACTAGTAACACTTTTGTAAATGTGTTTTAAAGTTTCAAATAAGAAAAGGAAATAATTTGATAGGAACAAAAATGAACATTTTCCTTTCTACTGAGAAACACTTCTGTTGAATCTTGTTACTTTGAGGACAAACTGCCCTAAGAATATCTGCTCTAAATATATACAGGCATGGACATGAATATTTGGATTTTGACAGTTATTTTTTTAGTTGTCTACCATAGAATATCGTAGAGTTGAATTAAATATTGAACTCCTTTACTTCCAGAGTTATGACTCACACAAAATGCGTGGCCATATCGCCCCCATCCTCTCTCAGTGACACTGGTTTCCAGTCCTGTCCCAGATAAAGTTCAAAATACTGCTTCTCCCCTTTAAAGCTCTACATAACCTGGCTCCTCTCTACCTCAGTGAACTCCTGAGCCCCTACTCTCCTTCTCGTTCTCTTCCTGCAACTTACTCTCCCACAAACCAGACTATCCACTTTGGGAGGCAGGCCCTTCAGTGCCATGGCCCCCACGCTCTGGAATTCTCTCCCTCAATCTCTGTCATTGCTCTTCTTTTTCAACCTTAAAATCTGATTTAAAGACTTGTCTTTTCCATGAATACTTCTCTTCCTCCTCCTCTGTTTAGTGTAGCATTTTTCCTGTAAAGCATCTATGAAAGGTGCTATATAAGTTCAACCTCAAAGTGCAGACATCATTCAGCTTTAATTTCAGGGGATTTATGTCCAAATCATGTGAACTGTGTAGGAATTATAGCAATTTTGATGTGGTCCTTCCTGTTTAAAAGACCAAAAGTAATAGAGCCATGTACTTTTTGCACGTACACTTTTAGGGTTGACCCAAAGGCATTGCTTCTAGCTGAATATTAAAAAAAAACTGTTCACAGAGCAAGAAAAGTGGTTTATGCCCAGTGGACTGCTGAATTATACTGACCTGTTCATATGGGACTGCAGGTCAGGTCTGATGGGTAGTAGGCAAGAAATGGACATCAGTAGCATTAATGACATCCAACCATGATCTGTTCTGCAGGAATGAGGTCATCTATACACAATAAAAAGTCATTTGTACCTTTACAGATGTTAATTCTTGAAGACACAGTAGTCCACTGGTAATAATTGTTCTGTTTGGAACTGTAAGAGTCATCACTGTTTGAGTAAAATTAGTTTTAAGACTCCTGTAGAGTTTGGCATGTGTACAAACGCATTTTCACACTTCATACCATTGCAATCATTCTCTGTTATGGTTGCATACCATCAGGGTTTTTGTACACATCGTGAATATTTACTGTCACTGTATGTTAATGCTGTCCTCCCAGCTGGAGCAGTAATAAACTGCTGAGTGGCTTGTCTTCAGTCTTGTTATCTTCAGAGCATAATCATCATTCTGTATCTTCACACTGAAGTCCTTTGCTTCAGGATGGTTATTCTCAGGAACAAGTGGGCTACCACTTTTCACATACAGGATCCTTCTGAGAGCTTCGCCGTCTTTCTTTTGGTACCAGTGAACGTAATCTGTGGATAATCTGGTCACTTTGCAGCTGATATACACACTTTTCTCCACTTCTTTTGTCAATGAGAGATCTTTTTGCTCCAATGTCACGCCCAGAACAGCTTCTGTTGAAAAAAAAAAAACCTATTAATCTGTAAAACAGCGATTCTGGTATTTTATTTTCTGTTTTTTCCACTCATTCTTTCTCTTTTTTATATTGTTTTTATTGCTGTGATATCATACTTACCTGTGACCAAAGAGAGACATATAACAGCATATATGCTTATAGACATTTTGTTTTGGCTGTAAAAATAAAGTATGTTCTCAGTTCATCACTCTTTATCGCACATGTTTTTGCAATCATACTATTTTAGAACATGAATCTCATTTATATAGTAATGATGTCATTTCCTGAGGTGGGGATTGGCCACTTTGTCAGGCAGCATTCAGACAGACTTAGTGTATTTTTTCCTGATTGTTATTACTAAATATAAAATCTGTGCATGTGCATCTGTCCACTTCCAAAGGATGTCTGCCCACTTCAGTATTGCTTACGAACTTGTGCCGGCCTGATGGTTGAAATAAAATGCCATGATGATGTTGTCAGTCTACACTAGTATGTGTGACCCCCTTTAGGGCAAAATAGCATTTGCCTAAAAAAAAAGGAAAACAAGTTTCAGTGTTCAAGAGAAGAGGAGCTTCAACTATATTATCAGTTGTGCAAGTCAGGAACTGTGGTAATCACAAAAATTCAACTGGATGGTGGATTTTTAAAATGATTCTGTAGTAATACACAGTAAACAGTTAAAGAAACAGAAAAAACATATTACATTTCAAAGTCATCCTGTTAGAAATTGGTTATCTAAGGTTCACATGGCTGATGCTTCCTCTGTTGATAATCTTCAGTGTGGAGCAGTGTCACAAAAATAAATAAACAAACAAACATTTGCAAAGTGTTATATTTGGCACCTCCTTGCCAGGCTTTTTAATCTTTGGTGGTCAAATTTTTTCCTTTTTTCATTTTTAGCTGAAAATTGAAAGAGCCTGTTTGACCACTTTCAGCCATTTTCAACTTTTTCAGTGACCTCTCTAATAAATATTTTATTAAATATATACTTGTATAGGGCGGCACGGTGGTGTAGTGGTTAGCGCTGTCGCCTCACAGCAAGTAGGTCCGGGTTCGAGCCCCGTGGCCGGCGAGGGCCTTTCTGTGTGGAGTTTGCATGTTCTCCCCGTGTCCGCGTGGG
>JAODVO010000001.1:22471322-22482924 GCA_025400055.1 Notarius lentiginosus
CCAAAACATTTTAACTGCATTATTATACTTCTGCCATTTGCTTTTAGTCCATATATTTGTTCATAAATTTATATATAATATTTTTATGCCTAATAATTTTCTAATTACCACAAATGGTTAATTGTGACCATAGAATTAAAAATTGTTGTCTTGAATGAACAACTCAGAAAAAAAAGCATGCTTACATTATTATGCTTTCTTATTTAAAACCAGATGGGTGCGTAATTAATTATACATAATTCATATACAAATTCAAGACAGATTAAAACTGATTTGGTATCTGCTGTTACTCCTTCTTTTTGTCATGATGACAACAAGGACAACCTATGATGATGAGGTCTGAGAGCTGCCATGACTCATGTGGAGGAAAGAACTTGAGAGAAGACAGAGATATGTGGATGAAGAGACACCGGTACCAAGAGAAAGGTCTCAGCAGACCATTGCTTCAAGACATTCATTTTTAATTTAGATGAAAGGAGAGGAAGAAAACAAAAAGATCATTTGTTCTCTATCACCTAGCTCTTTCTCTCCTCCTCTGTGTAATCATCAGCTAAATGAGAACCTAAATCTTTAATGCCTATAGCCATTACTCCTAATGAATGGGTGGACGTGTGTGTGTGTGTGTCTCTGTCTATGTCTTTATATCATTGTGGGGAGCAAATGTTCTCACAAGCATAAGATATCTGAACTTTTTTTTATGAAAACAAACACAAAAGATACTGAGGGTTCAGTTTATATGTAGGCATAGCAATAATTAACAGTTGAAGGTCCTCACAAGGATAGCAAAAAAATCATGGGTCTGGGCATATGTGTAAAGAAAATGGTGAACCATCTGAAAGCCATCCATTACCACTTATCCTATGCAGGGTCGCAGGCAAGCTGGAGCCTATCCCAGCTGACTGTGGGCAAGAGGCAGAGTACATCCTGGAGAAGTCACCAGATCATCGCAGGGCTGATGCATAGAGACACACAACCATGCACACCTATGATCAATTTGTAGACACCAATTGGCCTAACCTGCATGTCTTTGGACTGTGGGGGGAAACCAAAGCACCCAAAGGAAACCTATGCAGACGCAGGGAGAACATGCAAACTCCACACAGAAAGGCCCCCATCAGCCACTGGGCTCGAAACCAGAACCTTCTTGTTGTGAGGTGACAGTGCTAACCACTACACCACCATGCCGCCCCATCCGAAAGCCATTGCATTTTATTTATTGTGTGAATCAGTGGAATGGATGATGGCACAAGAATTTGATTTCACAAAGCTGTGAGTTTTCTAAATCTGATACAAGGTCCACACTTCAGTTCTTTTCAGTCCATTAATATAATTGCAGCCTAAGCACTGAGCCAGAATAGATGTTGCCTAAAGCCAGCAGCTTTCCTTCTCAATTTCACCTTTTGTTTAAATAATCTCCATAAGTGCCATATGGTATTGCACACACTTTGTGTCACATAGTGACTCAATGGAAGGTGTGAGTGTGTGTTATTAAATGCAACAGACCCCTCTCCCCCATGACCCCCTGCCCACACACACTGCTGCATGTATGTGCGTCTTTGAAAACTGTGTCTATATAAGATCCTGTACAAACACACAATAGTGAGGCCACATTCTTGGATGCAATTTAAGAAAATTCATATCGTGAATATGTGTGTTTCACAGTGTTGGGGTTTTCAAGGACAGGATAGTAGGTGAGAAGAGAGAGTGACTCAGCCTGTCACTAAACTGTAATTGATTTTTGGAGTGTGTTACTGAAGTGTTAATATGAATGAGGTAAATGCAGTATCAATGATTTCAAGTGAAACTCTCTTGGGTCCTACTAAAGCAATTTGCACTTGATTATCACAGCTGGATTCAGACTGCCAGGCTGTTAAGAGCCTTAAAATAGCAAGAGTCTTATTACGTTTTATCAAGTCTATATGCTTAGATTACTGGAGCTGTGAATTATTTAAGTACAGTCTTCTTACTAAGTCATTGATTGGATGGGTTTCTTGAGGAGATATGAGATTTACATTAGTTTACTGCATTGCCAAGTCTGTTTATCAGGCCCTCAATAATATCCAGACATCATTGACAGAAGGTCGCAGCACATGAAAGTATGGACCCATTTGACAAAACAAAGACTTTCTGTACAGAAGGACATACAATATCTGCTGATGATTTATTGCACATGTATCCAAAACACAGACGCGTTTGAGACAAAGAAAGGGCCACAACCGTAACACCAGTTTTTTGCAACAACAAAAAAAGATTTTTTAGCAGCTGCCACCATCTGGTCTTTTCCATAAATAAATATGGGTTCTCAGCGCTTTCATCAGTGCTTGCTACGACTGCCTTGGGTAGTGAAAGTTTTTTTTCCCCTCCCTTCCATCACATCTAAATTTATGCCACAATTTGAGCAGATGCGAGGTCAATATTAAACTGGATAGACAGAACTCAAAGTGTTGAAAAGCAAGACTAAAAGAAACAGAAGGTGTTGAAGCAAAACGTCAAACGCAAAAGTAAGAAGTGATTATATCATTCCTTCAAACACATATACCTGAAGCAATTGGGAGCGTATATAATGCGTCGGAAGGAAGGTGAAACACTGCGTGTGAGTGTATGCCTGCATGCCTGTAGAGAGTGTGATGTCACAGTTGTCTCCTGTTGGACATTATTTATTTGGTCACACAGTGCAACATCTGCTATGGTCAGAATATTCACACACTTTTCTTTCTCACTATCCCCCTCCTTTATTTTGTCCTCGGGGACAGTAATCCAGATGGTAGCGGTACGTACTGCTCACTAATTATATTGACCATTTTGTGCTATATGTGTTTAGCAAATTCTGCTTATTCTCTTTATATTTCACTCATAGAGGACCTTTGATGGTTATATATGTTAAGAAGACATGGTTTCAGTTCTTGATGGCATGATTAAAAAAAAAAAAAATCCTGACCAAATCTTTGATTTCCAGTGTCAATCTGAGACGAAAATAATCAATAAAAGTGCTAGAAAAGTGTTTGATGACAGTCTTAGGATGGCTAAATTGTTATAGGTTGGTTAAAATGGTGCAAAGTAAAATATTATAGAAATCTTATGGAAACAGTTTAACAGTGTGAGCCTACAATATTGTTTTTACATAAAAATCTCTTGAGTCACATATACTGTATTAGTGACACTCTGTTCAAGAAAACTTTGTGATATTGTGTCCAGTCTCAAAATCATGAGCGATTATCAAGGCCTCAGGTCTTTCTGCAATCTCACTGCCAGAACACTCAAGTCCCCCTCGTCCCCTCCCCACCCTCAGCTTCCTCCAGTAGGCAATCCTTTGTAATTGTATTTCTTTTAATATTCCTCTATCAAACCTAATAAACCTTTGTTAAACATTCACCCTTGCTCCAAATTATGATCCTAGTTAAGCTCTAATAAAGACACATTGCATGTGCATCCATCTGGCTTCCATGTTTAACAATCACTGAGCTGTTGGTTTTATGGCGTGATATTCTTCCTGGATTCATTTTAAGTAATGCAGTGTTCCCCTGTAAATTACTCTTTCAGCTGTAGATGTAGACTAATTAGCTTAGGCAATATCAAAATCCTTTATGTTTTTGTGAAAGATAACCCAGAAGTCAAATTAAAACCTTAACCAGAATAGACACTTGTTCATTAGGAGTCTTTACTCTGGTAACACATCAGATGTTCAGGTGTTTATGAGTGTGAACATGTTTGTGGGTTTGTGGGAGGTGTGTGTGTGTGTGTGTGTGTGTGTGTGTGTGTACTGCACCTGAAAACCTGAAAAGAATTAATTCTACTCATGCAGCCTTAATTACTATTCAATCAATAAGAGAGTTTAGGTTATAGGCGAACATCTATGTTCTGTGACCTTGCCTGACCATCCACAAAACACTAATAACTATACTGACACAAATAACAGGCAAGAACATTTTATTTTGTAATTAACAATTAACATTAGTTTTAACATCTGGGTGTATTAAAACTTTGGAGAGCTGCACATAAGTGAGTTAATGTAATCACTTTAACTACAGCATCATTTATCTCTATGAACAAAGATGCCTACAGTACATTTCACTTGGTACTGTACAGGTACACTTCTGTTTATCAGTACAAATGCATGTAATTTCATTATAATTACTTTCATTTCTCTTCAGGAAAGTGTAAAATATGAGCCCCCAATATTAAATAGTTAACAACTGTTGAGTTACTCGGACTTAGCCTTTTCTCCATTCAATTACCTCTCCTAACATCTGTCTCCTTGCTGTTCAGTGATATCTTACACTCAGAAAGTATGTGCATGAAAGAAAGAAGAAAAAAATAATGAGGATTGTGGTGGAGCAGGCTGTGTCCTCTGAGATGACAGGATTGTTTTACTGAGTGAGGTTTAATTGCATCTCATGAATCCAAACAGTAAATGATAGCAAACTACCATGAAACATTGATGGCATTTTAATTGAAGGCAATTAAGTGAATTATAAGTGTGCACCAATACCAAGTCTCTGTATTAAATGCAAATAGCAGTTTCATAATTATTTATGAACTTCATATGATTGTGAATGTTGTGGGGACAAAACATAGAGAGGTGGTAATTTGTCTTAAAATTGTACTGCCACAATTTAGAAGAGTTGCAACAATTTTTAACACAGCACCAAATCCATGTGATACTTGTGGATTTAGATATTAATTATATGTCGTGATTTTTTTAATGCTTTATCAGAAATCTATAGTCCTAACAGCTGAAAATCAAGATTTACAGTGTTTCCCAAATGTTTGAAATATACTTGGATGTAGGTTAGTTAATAAGGGTGTGGTCAAGGTATTGTTGGGCCATATTTTCTTTTTAATTCATAGCAGTTTATATTACTTTTATCTATTTTTCACATACTTTGACAATAAATATATTATGTGACTATGTTAAAGTGGTTTATTATGAGTAGCTGAATAGTGACCAGACAATGTTATACATTCAGTAAATGTGAACCAGCATGGGAAAATAGCTGACTACCATTTTGCTTGACACATGACTTCTATATCCATACTACTGTTTGATAAGCAACACTAAAGTCTACACTGACACCTTTCTGTTTTAGCCAGCATTAACTTTTTCAGTGGTTTGTGCGACAGTAGCT
The DNA here is from genome assembly GCA_025400055.1 of Notarius lentiginosus. NCBI lineage: Eukaryota > Metazoa > Chordata > Actinopteri > Siluriformes > Ariidae > Notarius > Notarius lentiginosus. The sequence goes on from JAODVO010000001.1 coordinate 22,476,449, forward strand.
CTTCTGTGGGATTGGACCATGTGGGCTAGCTTTCGTGCCCCATGCAAATCAGTGAGCTTTGGCCACCCATGACCCTGTCACTGGTTCACCAGTTGTGCTTCCTTGGACCACTTTTGGTAGGTACTAACCACTGCATCCTGGAAACACCCCACAAAATGTGCCATTTTGGAGATGCTTAGACCTAGTTATCTAGCTGTAACAATTTGGTCCTTGTCAAAGTCACTCAGATCCTTACACTTGCCCATTTTTCCTGCTTCCAGCACTTCAACTTTGAGAACTGACTGCTCTCTTGCTGCCTAATATATCCCACCCCTTAACAGGTGCCACTGTAATGAGATAATCAATCTTATTCACTTCACCTGTCAGTGCTCATAATTTTATGGCTGATCAGTGTGTGTGTGTGTGTGTGTGTGTGTGAGAGAGAGAGAGAGACTTTCTCTCCTGCCCTGAACCTCAAACTGCATTCTTGTCACTGACAAATTGACAGCTAGGTGTATTATTGTATTGCTGAATAAAAAATAAATAAATAAAAATAAAAAATAGCTTTGTGAATAATTAGCTTAATATAATTGAAATCTAAACTTTAATTGAAGTAACATTGTTCTCAGAAAATATATCTCAAAAGCAGCATAGTGATGCAGTAAGTAGCATTACTGCTTCATGGCTCCAGGGTCCCTGGTTCAATTCAAGGCTCGGGTTACTATCTGTGCAGAGTTTAGCATGTTTTCCTATTGTCTGTGTGGGTTTCTGTTTTCTTGTGGGATTCTCTGGTTTCCTACTACTTCCCAGAAAACATGCATGTATGGGTATTGTCCACATTAAATTGCATCTAGATGTGTATGTGTATGGTGTCCGATAATGGTGCTGTGATGCAGCATGTATTCTCATACCCAGTGTTCCTGGGACACAGCACCACATCTTTTGTGACCCTATCCAGTATAATGTGGGTACTCAAGATGTATGAATGAAAGAAAATGCATTTACCATACACTTTAAACTGCTGATTTCCCAGGATTTTCATGCACAACAAGTCTCTAGAGTTTACAAGGAATGGTTCTAAAAAGAAACAAACAAAAAAAATCTTCTACTTAGTAGCAGTTCTGAAAAGAGAAGTGCCATGTTGATGAAAGAGGTCAGAGAAGAATGGTCAGTCTGGTTTGAGATGACAGGAAGGATATGGTAACTCAAATAACCACTTTTTACAACCATTGTGAGCAGAAAAGCACCTCAGAACACACACCATGTTGAACTTTGAGGCAGATGGGCTTCAACAGCAGAAGACCATATTGAGTTCCAATACTCTCAGCCAAGAATAGGACAATTGGAGATTGGAAAAGGTCACTTGGGTGCATGTCAGTGCAGATGTTTACAATGGAAATCTGTGATACGTGATACATGCAACGGTCCCATTACATGGATCTGAGTAACCTCTGTTTTAGCCTTGTCTACCATTCATCTTGTAACAACTTTACAGGAGTGGTCACTGAGGAACTGGAAACAGGCACTGCAATTTGAGGTCTGCTTTGACTTTATTGGCACTTTTCAGTGACTTTTGCTACTAGACACACACACACGATGGGGTGACAGCTCTCTCTCTCTCTCTCTCTCTCTCTCTCGTTCCTGGCTGTTTGAAAGACACACATTAATAAACAGCCAGTAATTAGACACAGGTGCACCTCGTCACACATTACCTACTGGTTCAACCTGACTCCTCACCATTCACAGCCGATGCTCGACCACACCCTTGCTGCCACAAATCTCCAGCATTGAGCATGACTCAGCTTTGGTTGCTTGCCTCTGAGCAGAAGAAGATGACACAGGATTGTGTAATGATACAAGAAAAGTGTTTGATATTCATAACTTTGATAACTCAATGTGGTAAAAAACTGACTTGATTTAAGCATATTGAAAGGACCAATGTACCTTGAACTTACTCTCACCCTTGAACCTGTGAGAGTGGAACCATCCATGGTGGAGATCCATGGTGGACAACCAGAATGTTTGCCTTGTGCATAAATGTGGATGTGACCTGCATCTGTTTTCAGCTTGAGACTTATGAATATGGATGACTCACTGTAGATGAAAGTGTACTGCTTCCCAGGTATTTTAGATACTTCTCCTCCTGACTTCTGAAGGTTCACCAGATCATTAAAATAGTGGGGGTTGGTATCCTAGGACACACTAGAACAGTTTGTACCCTGTACAAGAGTAGGCGAGGGAATTCTCCATTTACTCTGCTCAGGAGAGATAATGGTTTAAGTCATGCTGGTTATCAGATCAATACGAGTTTAGGGATCTTCCAATTTCTTGATTCAGCTGTTCAACTTATTTGGAGATGGTAACTCGATGAAAGACTGACAAACCACTGCAAAGACTAATGTAAATTGCATTCTCTTATCAACAATGATGTAGACTGGGATCCCATAATACCTAAATACCTACCCAAACTCTGCTTATCTTTGCTGCTTCTCTCGGGATGTGAGGAGTTTGGGCAGAGGTATCAGACACCATAGTTCTGAGAAACTGTCAGACAATGAGGATGGTGGTGAATCACTAGTAGATGAAGTCTAGTAGTAATGTTAGAACAGGGAAAGGGTTCTTAGAGTCCTGAGAACAGATGGCAGGAGATTCTAGGTTTGGACACAACTGAGCATTCTTTGATGCCACTTGTGATACCATTGTTGATATCATGATCAAGGGGGACCACCAGAATTTGTTGCTTACTGTTTGTCCAGGGGACATAATTCATCTCTAATTTCCCATTGGATGGGAGCTAAGATGTAAGTTGTTGGAAAGATGGTCTGTTCCATTTTATATATTCAATGTTTCCTTCATAAATTCTAGAGAGAGTGCCTGCCTTTGAATTCTTGGCTCCAAGTCTGTTTTTAAGGGTAAATTTAAACAACACAAAAAAGGTTGCCCATTATGCGTGTCAAAGATTAATTTTCTTTTTTTAAGTTGTAGTGGTTTGTCAGGATGAGGAAGGGGTGCCCTGCTAATTCCAGGCAGTGCATCAATTCAAGACTGCCTATATGCCTTATGCTATACTATAATGGTAATAATGAGTCGAGATATCAGCTTGCAATTATGAATCATTCCTTAAAGACTTGAAAGATCTGGGATTTGGACTTGCTCTTGAGCAATGATGTGGAACAGCCACTGAACTGAAGCCCTGGATTATGAGTAGAATCATGGGAGAATCTCATGTAAGAAAGCTACTATGGCTTCATTGATGACTGATGATTTTCCAGGAGGTGATTTCAAGGAGAACCATTCAGAAGTATTGCATCTGTTCCTGTTTAGAAGATGAGGATATGAATCAGTATAGTCCACCACTTTTTTTTTTAGAAACTCATAGTATTCTGTCTAAGGTTGAAACACAAAAGGGACATCAACCAGTCCATAGTACATAACTCAATATTCATAGTGACCAGATGTTCTGATGGAGACTGTCTTCCACTCATCCCCTTCTCTGATGCAGAATAGATTGTGTAGACTGCATAAATCTTGGGCCCACTGTACCTGTTCCAACACTGTTGCCATTAAAGGTAAAGGATAGCAATACTTTACTGGAGTCTGTAACTTCATTCAGACCTCTGTAATAAATGCACTTTTATCCACAAAGAAGAAGTCTGTAGCTGCTGGTGAAATGGAAGGACCCCTAGCCCCCCTGCACATACTCCTTAATTGTGCACGTATCTGAAACTGACAGTGGATAGGCCCAACTGTTTGGAGATTATGTTCCAGGCAGGAAGTCTATTTGCTTTGCTTTTGCTTTGTGACATGGTACATTATCATACCGGAAATAGCCATTAGAAGATAGATAAATTGTGGCTCTGAATGGATGCACATGGTCAGCAACAATACTCAAATAGGCTATGGCATTCAAGTAATGATTGATTGGTATTAACAGGCCCAAAATGTGCCAAGAAATTTTCCCACAATATTACACCACCTCCACCAGCCTCAACTTTTGCCACAAGGAAGGTTGTTTCCATGGATTCATGCTGTTGGTGCCAAATTCTGACCATACCATCTTTGTGCCTCAAGATTCATTAGATGATGCCAGTCTTCGACTGTCCAGTTTTGGTGAGACTTTATGCACTGCAGCCTCAGCTTTCTGTTCTTGGCTGACAGACGTGGCACCCGAAATGGCCTTCTGCTGTGGTAGCCCATCTGCCTCAATGTTTGACATGTTGTGCACTCTGAGATGCTTTTCTGCTCAAAACATTTGTACAGAGTGGTTGGTACCCATCTGGCACCAACAATCATGCCACAGTCAAAATCACGGAGATAAATTTTTCTCCCCATTCTGATGGTTTGGACATTACCCAAAGCTGCTGGCCCATATCTGCATGATTTTATACATTGCACTGCCACCACATGATTGGCTGATTTAGATAATTGCATGAATGAGTAGGTGTACATGCGTTTGTAATAAAGTGTTCAGTGAATGTACATTTCCTATGGTACCTTGTGATGTTTGTTCTATTTAGACCTATTTGTTTCTGTGCAAGAGAGGTGGCATAGTTGATTAACTCTCATTCTCCTTTACCTTTATCAAGTCTTATTATCTGGTAGCTACATGACCAAAAAAGAAAGAAAATAATTAAGCAAATTGTAAGTCATAATAGCAGGTGGGGAAATGTGGAACTGTCAGTGATTCTATGGAATTTAGTTGGTTAAAGGCTGTGAGAAAAGCTTCTATGGTCCATATTCATTCATTCATCCATCCATCTGCTTAGGTACAGTAGATTTATTTATAGTACCTTAGCACTAGTAATGTTAAATTGGACTTGTACAAAACACTGACCTTTCCTGATTCTTCCTCTCGCTATATATTACTTTCATTTTCTTCTCCCAGCACCCACTTGTCATCTCTCTCTCCCTCTCTGTCCCTGTCTCTCTCCCACCCACACAAAATCTCTCCACCACCAGTGTAGCTCTTCTTCTCTTCTCTTCTCACACCATGTCTGAAAGAGTTGCATGACCAAACACGCATTATATTATTCAATTATTTGTTTGTTTAATGTCTAAATGTAGTTGATCATTTTCAAAAATAATTCTAAATATGTTATGATGGATCTTACAATTAAACTGAATTTTATTCATAGATATTTTCACTGACCTGAAACATTTCATTAAGCTTTCACCTTTGTTCTGTCTCTTAAATCATAAAATGCAATAATACCTGGTGTGAACTATTTGTAAGTACGTGTCTCGTTCTGTGCATTTTTGTTTTCGAGAAAAAACAAAGAGAACACAAATGAGCCATGCACCCTCTCCCCACTGACACAGACTAACACTACAGAGGTGGGGTTCACCATGTACCAAGAAGTCAACAGATGGCAGTGACACCATTGCCTAGCAACCACTCATCAAACTGTCCTCACACTGTTGTGTAAAAGTCTACAGATCGAATCAGAATGCTTATGAATTCCCATTACAGTATATTTCAACCCAAATGCTCACATACCTTTAAAAACAACTGAGAGGTGTATGAGGGATACAGGAAAGGAGGAAAGATATGCTTATATAAAGTAAGGAGTCCTGGAAGAGACCAATAGGAGTGAGCAGCAGGAAGTTTCAGGGGAAGAAGGAACAGAGTTAATTAATACTCTAAATATAGACAGAAGTATACTCTGTGTGCATACGTGCTGTTTCTGTTGTGTGTATCTGTGTACATGCATGTGTGTGTGCGATTATATGATTAGTATGAGTGTGTAATGAGTCAGAGATGTCCCAGTCTCCCCGGCAGGTTGCTGTTGTGTGTGTGTGTGAGAGAGAGATAGTATAATCAACCCAATAGAACAGCAAGGCTAGATAGATCGAGTGATGAAAGAAAAACCTTGCTTACACAACACTGGTATATATACTAATTTCATAGTGTCCTCTGTATTGTCTGTTAACTGATTGTTCATATATGAAAGGACTTTTCTAAGTTTGGATCCTTGTAATAACTAACATTCATCTTGTACCCAGATCTAATAATGTCTCTTTGTAGTGCAGTCATATTGCATTTAGTTTCATCCAATCACTGCAATTAGCCTCAATTATACACAAAAAATGAAGCTGCAATCTGAGGCTGCCATTCTGGGAGCAATGCAGAAGCTGAAGATTTGAACGGAGATCATAATGTGTTTAATTTGACTTACCGCCTGTTTAGTCTTTGTTTGAGCCAGTTTATCTTCTCAGATGTTTTCCAAGATGAAACAGTAGAGTATTTCTTTCTGATGTAAATGTAGGAAACACTTTGCAATACTCTTTAGTATCTCACAGGTAATAATGCAGAAAATAGGCAGGAACAATTTAGTAGTTCTTGATTAACTCTTGGGCAGCACGGTGGTGTAGTGGTTAGCACTGTCGCCTCACAGCAAAGGCCGACGAGGGCCTTTCTGCGTGGAGTTTGCATGTTCTCCCCATGTCTGTGTGGGTTTCCTCTGGGTGCTCTGGTTTCCCCCACAGTCCAAAGACAT
>JAODVO010000001.1:24044240-24065200 GCA_025400055.1 Notarius lentiginosus
GTAGTCAGCTGGGATAGGCTCCAGCTCGCCTGCGACCCTGTAGAACAGGATAAAGCGGCTAGAGATAATGAGATGAAATGAATGACACATTGCACTTTTCAACTGCTCATAGTTACATTAACATCCATGAGACTTGAGTCTTCAGGACAGAGGATTTTGTACTTTTTTTTTGTTTCTCAGTAACATGACAAGTAACGTGTTTTTAATCATTAATTTCAAGCGAGAAAGAGAGAGGAGAGAGGCCGGTGAGGAAATAACTGTATTTACAGGAACTAAGTCCCGTGTTGGGAATTTTACTGAATTTTACAAAGTGCTGACACTGAAGACTCCTTCCATAAACGCTCAATAAATGCATCCTATGATATGGGACACTTCACCATATCAATGAGTATATGCTTTTTTTGTTATATAAGAACATGTATATTATTAGGCTTAGGCTATTAGCTCATGCAATTCCTCGTGAACAAGCTGTTGTATGTGTTATATATGTTATGGAATAATAATGTACTAAAAGGAGTCCATGAAAATATACACATCTTTTATATTACACTTGCAAATATTCAGATCCATGCTGTTACAGAAAAATGGATCAACATCTTGTGATTGAAAAATTCAACCGCTCTGTGGTATATAATATTTGACTACGTTTGGATATGACATCGCAGCACACAACATGTGCATGCTGCTTAAAATTCCAACACCATCGATGTAAAATGCCTTCCCACATCCCTGGATCCCTCAATTCCTGGGCATTACAGAGAGCAAGTTCTAAAAAAAAAGATACTGTTCCTGTATGAACATGCAACATAAAATTCAATTCATAATGTGATATTTGTGTCATTAAATAGTGTTCCACCCATCATCAAATTTTATAACAAACTGCAAAGCAAAGTAGTTTCCTCTTTCCCTGTGTTTAGTATCCCTCATGTGCAAGTATCTATCTAGCTATCTACAACCCTTATTTCAAAAAAGTTGGGACGCTGTGTAAAACTTAAATAAAAACAGAATGCAATAATTTGCAAATCCTTTTTGAAGTCCCTCCCATGCCAGGACCTGGTCTTTCCAGACAGTCTCCCATTCTAGTACTAGCCAGGCCCTTAAGGCACATATGGTGGTGCCGATCACAGTTTCTATAGCCCTTGACCTCTTGCCTATTACATAGCTAGGGTTACAGTGGGGGGGAGCTAGCCATCTGGTAACTGCGAGAGTTTGACTCCCTACTTGCATCTGTCAAAATCCTTTTTGACCTATATTTAATCAAATATAATACAAAGACAATGTTCAAACTGATAAACGGTATTATTATTATTATTATTATTATTATTATTATTATTATTATTATCTAATGGCTTAAAGATAAGAATGGCTTAAACAACGTATAACAGAGTGGCTTTCACAGAGTCCCGAATCCAACAGAAGATTTGTGGACTGAACAGAAATATTTTGTACAGTCAAGGAGGCTCACAAATCTGACAGAGTTACATCAGTTGGTACATTAGGAATGGGCAAAAATTCCAACAAAGTATTATGAGAAGCTTGTGGAAAGCTACCCACTGGAAACCCCACTGAAACTTGACCCACTGAAAAGCTGATATAGTCAATTAAAGCAAAAATAATCTGCCTCTAAGCTATTATTTTGAAATTACCTCTTATGGAAATAAAGTAAACCCTCACAAAGGAAATGCATGAAACATTGAAATGTATAGGAAGTTGTAAAAGTTGTGGAAAAAAATTGGGTGTAAATGTCTTTGGACAAGGTGTGTGTAAACTTTTGGCCTCTAACAATTAGTATGCAATTAATATGCATGTATGTGCACATAAATGTGTACTTGGCAGAAAGTAAACGTGTTGACATGATCTTGAATATATTGTGAATAAATTTAGACCCATTTTCATTGATTAATTATGGTATGCAATATCTTTCATTAAATAGATTGCTTACAATATTTTGTGCAGTAAGGACCATAAAAAAACATTACCACACTATATAATGTAATGACGTGTTTAATTGCTTATTTGGGGTGGAATCAGTACCTACTAGATACTCACCTATTAGAATATATAGGCTAATAAGCTTTGCATGGAAATAACTTGACTTACATTACGTGTGTGTGAATGTTGCTTGGGAATGGGTGCAAAACAGTATGATCATCTTTAAGTTTGACACCTTATGCAGTGCATGTTGCTCTAATTATTATTATTATTATTATTATTATTATTATTATTATTATTATTATTATTATTATTATGTTTAAGTTTTAATTTAAACTTGCCTAATTCACAGACATAAGAAGCAATTGGTCATTAATTTCATCACTTTATTCTTGAAAACCAATACTAGTGTTATATCACTGGCTTTCTTTTGGAAACTAAAAAAAAAAAAAAGTTTTTGAACACATTGTTTATTTCTGTTTGTCTCAATTCACCCTAATTCATTTTTGTAGTAAACCTGAGTTTGTGAGTTTACTTGAATAAATGTTTATCTGCACTGGTCTTCCATTGAGAACCTTGTGTTTGTTTGGGTTTTTTAATTAATTTATTTATTCATTTATTTAAACTGATATTTTAGTTGATTTTTCCCATTGTCTTGAATGTGTGAATGTGCTTTTGTGTGGATTTCAGATAAGCAAGTTATTTCCTGCTTATTCCCTTAAGGTCTATAAAATTTGGCTATAATTTGCTTTGCAGTTGTTATTCATCCCTGTAAGTCTGTTGTCTGTCCTTTGAGTCTTTACTGCACTCTTACAACATTCAATCCTGTTCTGTTCCTTGAAACTTTGTGCCAATCCAAACCTGATCTCTTTTTCAAATCTTTGTTCCCTTTAATTTAAATTTTTTGTTTAATTTGCTCCTTAAATATCCTCCTTGTAAACGGAAGATGAAGAAGAGACGGAAAATTCTACAGAGACATCCATCCTGAAAACCCACTTGATTCGAGATTCTCCTGCCCTTGCAAGCCCAGATTTACTCTCTGAGGTGTCAGAGATGAAACAAGATCTGATCAAAATGACTGCCATTCTGACCACTGATCCTTCTGAGAAGTCAAACTCTATGCATGGGGGTAGTCTAGAGAAAGGGGTGGAGGAGGTGTCAGGGGAGCCTTTTGAAATAGTGGAAAAGGTAAAAGAGGATTTGGAGAAAGTCAATGAAATTCTAAGGAGTGGGACGTATGAAGATAAGGTTGTTGAAGAGTCAGCAGAAGCAGAAAGTCGTCCATATAGAAAGGATGAGGAGTGGGTTCTTCTTTCAGACTGTGAAATTGAGGAGGCCAAAATGATGGCAGCTTTTGAGACCCAAGAAGCACTTCTTAAGGATATTCGAGGTAGCCGAGGGTCACAGACACAAAAGGGTATAGATGGAGACCAAAAAGAGTACTTTCTAGATGCACCAGTGTCATCTGGAACTGCAGTGCAGGAGAGTGTGCTACAGGAAAAGTTTACCGAAGTTGTTTTGCGCAAAGGTGGCAAGAAAATTGTACCAACTGTGATCAAAGATACTAAAGTACATGTGGCTGAAGTGAAAAAGCCCATTCGTAGAAAAGGGCCTCATGGACAGAGTGATGAATACAGTGTGTCCACTTCAAAAACGGGTTCTGTTAGTGAGAGAACAGAAAAAACACATCGAGATGATGGCCTCTTACATGCTCCCTCAAACCAAAAAATGTCACCTGTGTCTCCAGTAGTTGAAGAAACACCCATTGGCTCAATTAAAGACAAAGTTAAAGCTCTTCAAAAGAAGGTGGAGGAGGAACAAAAAGTCCGCAAGCAGACTGGCAGCAAACCCTCTCCTGGGTCTTCAGAAAAAAAATCATCTTTTATTAAACAGCAAAAAACACCGACTGCTAAAAAAACACAAGCTCCCATAAAATCACCAAAACATGAGTCAGAGAGACTAGAAGAGACTATGTCAGTAAGAGAACTCATGAGGGCTTTTCAGACAGGTCAAGACCCTTCAAAGGGAAAGTCTGGACTTTTTGAACATAAAGCAAGTTCTGGTCCAAAGCACACGAAACCAGTTCAAATAAAGGAGACTCTGTCCTCACAGTCCCAGTCTCAAGCATCAGCACATGGACTAGAAGTGTCACGTGAAACTATAAAATGTGTTGGCCCACAGAAAACAAAAGAATTTCAGATTAGCACAGAGATACAGCATTCTCAAGACTTAAGTTCCATTGTAAGAGCAGAACCAGAAGACAGTGTTCAGTATCAAGAACTTAAAATGCCAAAAGTGCAAGATGAGGTTACTTCTGCCTTACAATCAGCAGAGCCTACAGTCAAGACAAATTTGGCTACTCCGTTAACCCAAGCTTTATCTAAGGACACTAGAGTGTCTCAACTTTATAGTGGCCCAGATCCACTTGATGACAGCTCTGACAGTCACAAAATTGAAGGGCTAGCAGTTTCTCCTTGTGCCAGTGTAGGCGAAGCCCACATGAGCTCAGAAGACAGTGACAAACATGAAGGCATGGCAGAAACTCTGGATACAAGTCCTGAAAGCCTTTCATCATCACCCAAACAGCCAGGTCAATACATAGATGGAAAGCTCTCAAAAGTAGAAACAGTTACAGCCAAAGATGAGACAAGTACACTATCTAACTCCTCTTCCACTGGTGCAAAGACAGCTGATGATCAGGCATCTACAGCGACTCTTGGATGCTTGTCTGTGAAAAATGCAGTGGATTATCCCTCAAAAAGTGAGTCTCTGTCTGCTTCTCAGGGCAAAACTGTTAAATTTGTTGGTGAAAAAAATTCTGTTGATGAAGACATTCCTTTGACATCATCTAAACCACAAAAATCTCGAAAACTGATGAAAAGGGTTTCTGAAACAATAGACAGTTTTTTGAGTGATGAAGAACCATCAGATGGTCAACAACTATCAACCTCAGCTGACTACCTGGCTACAAGGGCTGATACACAGGGTTATAGTGGTTTAGTACTGCCTCTTAGACATCAAGATTCAGAAACCATTAGTCCAGTAGCTGATGATTCAATAACCATTAGTCATAAGGACTCATTAGAAGGTAGCCCCCTTATGGAAGACAACTCCTCCCATAAATCCCCAGACTCAATTGAACCTAGTCCAACCAAAGACTCCCCATGCTGTGATTCTCTAGAAAGCAGCCCTGTAGAACAAAAAAGCATCATGACCTTGCCTCCTACAATAGAGCAACCCAGTGTGACTACAGGGCACCCGACATCCTCCAAAGCTCCTGAGATACCCCCAGAAAATTTGCATAGACTCCCCAGAGACCAGGAGGGTAGTGCCGACGATGACAGTTGCAAGCAGACATCTCAGCTGACAAGTTCGGGTAAGAGTCCCTTTTCCCCTGACACCCCAAATTCTGAAGAGGTAAGTTATGAGCTCAATCCCAAAACCCCAGACCCTATGGTCCTGTCCATGTTCCTAATTTCATCTGCCATACCCAAGGTTGCAGAGGGAAATGTGTTGGAGTGTGTCATAACCCAAAGGAAATTCACCCCTGAGGAAGAGATGTTTAAAATGGCTGCCAAAATAAAAACATTTGATGAGATGGAGCAAGATGAAAAAGACAGAAAGGGCAATAGCAAAGATATCTTCTCTCAGACCATGAATGAGTCTGAAAGCATCATATTGATTGGGCCTGAATCCAAAGTTGAAACAGCTTCAGTGGATGGCCTTGGGCCTACTGTGACAAAACAAGGGTCAGAGGTAGCACAATCTATTGAACCTACTATTAAAGTACAACCTCCCTCTCCTTTTCCAGCAGGTGTACATGAGATCCCTCAAACATCTGAGGACATGGCCCACACTGCAGCATCAACAGATGAATCAGCAATGGAGGGACCTCAGTCTGTCTCAGAAAAGCATACTGCAAAAGCCCATCAGATCCCTCTACAAAAAGAAATGCAGTCACATAGTATGAAAGAGTTAGAACAGACCAATAAACAATTGCTTAGCAATGAAGAGATGGTCAATATACCTCCTGAACTAAAAGAGGAAAGCCAAAGAAAGTCAACTGAAAGCAAACATGATGATAAGGGTGGAAAGCAGAAAGATGCATCAGACTACGAGGGAGTTTCTAGCAAATCACATAGTCAGATAGAATGTAATATAACAAGTGATGTTAACTGTGATCACATAAGGCCTGCAGGGACATCTGATCTAGGTTTAAGCAGGGAAAGTCTCAGGGCTGAAACTGATTCTTTGCCTGGTATTATTAGGCAAGCAAGAGAAACATTTAAACCAGAAATATGTATTTATGATGACACTGAAGATGATGATTTAGATGAAGAACTTCCTAAAACAAAGTCTAGAGGGGTAACTGCAAAAACTCTGGCAGACAACTGGAATACTATACGAGAAGATGATGATGCCTTTGCAGCAAGAGTCAAAGAAGAGGAGCAAAAGATTTTGGGTCTGGCAGTAGATCGACAGTCCCAAGGTGCAACTCCAGACACAACACCGGGAAGGACACCCACCGAGGAAGGCACACCAACAAATGAACAAAACCCTTTCCTTTTTCAAGAGGGTAAACTATTTGAAATGACTAGAAGTGGAGCAATAGACATGACCAAAAGGGGATATGAGGAGGAAGGCTTTGCTTATTTTCAAGTAGTAGAGCAACCAATCGAAGAGGCACTTGTAGAGGATAATATGGAAGAACCTAGTGCAGACTTTACAGGAGCAGAAAGAGAGGTTACCATAAACCTCACTGTGCAGATTAAACCAGAAGATACTGAGGAATTTTCAAAAGAGCCTACAGACATATCCCTTCCCTCCACATCTGAGGATGATCAATCAGATATAGTTTCTAAGTCCGATGCCTCACAGTCTACAATCCCCATTAAATTGGCTGTTTCTGCTTCACCTAAAACAAGTAAAAACAACATTGCAAAAGAAGCTGGAGAAATAAAAACAGAAAAGGTAGCTGAAGATAGTTCTTCAGAGGCTGATCTTGGTTCTTCAGAAACTATCATAACTGATGTCCAGACAGCAGTGTCAACAGTAACCAGATCAGTTTATTCCCAGCAGAACCAAGAGTCCTCAGATTCTTCCCCAGAGGATGAGCAATCAGTGATAGAGCTACCCAAAGCTCCAGAAAAGACATCCCACACTTCCAAAATGATATCAAAGTCAAAAACAAAGCCTGACTCTAAAGGTAGCACTGCATCTACTAAGAAAAAGTCCTCCTTCTCTAAGGAGGAGGAGAAGCCAAAATCAAGAATCCCTATAAAAGCTATTTCCCACAAATCGGATACAGAACATGATTTATCTGTGAGATCTCCTAAGGAGAAAAAGTCTAAATTGCCTGTAAAACCTGAAACAAGGAGAAAATCTGAGACAGACACAGGTCCCTCTGTAAGCTCCAGAGTGACCAGGTCTATCAAAGCCAAGAGCTACTGTGAAAGTGATTCTACAAAGAAACCAGCAAAAAAGGACCAGGGTCGTCCAGCAGGTACTGAGCTGCCCAACAAGTATAAGACATTACCATCAAAGCTACCTGTCAGGGGAAAGCCTGGTCAACCAACTCATACCACTACAACTTGCAAAAAAGATCAGCCATCCAAGAAGCGCAAGAAGTCGATTGATTTTTTTGAGGAGATTAGTGATGAGGCAGCTAAGCTAGTGGAGAGGTTAGCCCAAGCAGAAAAAGAGAAAGAGGAGGCAGCTGCCATGTCGGACGATGAAAGCAGCACCATAGATGTCTCAGTAATAGAAAGTGAGCCTTTCCCTGACATGCAGATGCCTCTTCCTGAGGACCCATTGGTCATTAGGCCTCGATGGGACGACCCTGTTGAGACGCAGATGGAAAGAATCCCTGCTGATAAAGCCCAAGTCCAAAGTCAAGGTATCCCCATCATAAGGGGCCCATTCTCTCTCTCTCATCTGCCTCAGCACGTTAGCAATGAAGGTGCTGCCTCTCTGTCTTGTAGCTAAAGCTTCAACTCTTTCTGGTGCTTTTGTGACGTTTGAATTGTGTTTGTGTCTGTCTTCTTTCCTTGTACGTGTTAGAGTATTGTCAATAATGATTTTGTTCATTGATTTTATGAATGCTATTTGTATTAGAGAGTTAATCTTCAGAGCATGCTGAAATGGCCGCTGCCATACATCTAGACGTTTATGGACACACATATGGAATGACGTTTGCCCTTTTGTATAATTCCCTAAGTTTACTGGCAAATTACAATATTTTCCATGAAACTTCCTGCAGTGCACTGTAGGTCATAGTATACACCAGAACAAAATAAATAAAAACCTTTACAGTATTCTTAGACAATGTGTTCTGACATTAAAATGTAGATTGGAAACCCTACCTAATCACAGATAATTTAACTAATCACAATATCGCTGATATTCTATTTCAGTGTTTGATAAGTTTTGGTTAGAATTCAAACATAATTCAAACACATTGAAAATAAATACGAAAAGTAGTTTAAAGGCAAGAGAAAGCCAGTGATTGCATACAGATGGGTGACAAATTAAAGGGGAAAAAAAACTGGTATCTGTATTATTCTGTGGGAGATATTTTGCTAGCATGGTTTGTGCTCACTTTAGAGTGAAGAGTGGGATGGGATGAGAGTGATCTCTTCCAGGATGGCAATGCCCCATCCACAGGGCATGAGGGCTCACAGTGTTTTAAAAATGATGTAAATATTATACTTTGGTCTTAGCGGCCACCGGATCGCAACCCAATTGAACATCTCTGGGAGATTTTGGATCAAATGTGTTAGATAGTACTTTATACCACAATCAGCAGAACACCAACTCAGCAAATATCTTTTGGAAAATGCTTCTTCATCCCTCCAGTATAATTCCAGACACTTGTGTCAAGTCCCGTCAAACCTATTCTAGCAGCTTGCAGTGGAACAACACTTTATTTTTTCCCCTTTTCATTTGTCACCTACTTGTATTTCATTTACATTTTGTGTACATTAGTGGTGGATATGATCTTTTTTTTTGTTTGTTTTTTGTTGTTACTGCTTCTGTTCAAAATTATAGGGACCATATTTTCTTAGTTATTTAGTATGTGTTTTGGTGATGGCATATTATGTGTCTTGACCATGGCATTTGCAGTGGATCCACAGGATGAGCTTGACAGGAAGGAAGGACGATTGGCTGTAATGGCTGATCATCTTGGTTTCAGCTGGACAGGTAAAAGCAGCATTAGTATGCTCTGGTGATATCACAGGAACATTGACAGAAACATCCATACACCATCCATATCCCCTCTACCTCTAGCAAATTTTTTAAATCACGCATTATGCGTGTGCTCTGAAAGGTTTACTACTTGCTTTCAGTCAGGTGGCAGATGATATAATCTGAACACACAGTGGGTTGGATGGCTTTTTATTCTGTAATACACTATGTACAATTTAAACAGAACTCTGACATCAGTAAGTGAACATAGCTTTTCCTCCCATTAAAATTCAAAAAATAGTATTTGCAGTTCTGTCTTTTCTTTCAAACATTGCTGTGTTCTCTACTGTTCATCTAGAGCTGGCTCGTGAACTTGAATTTGATGAAGAGCAGGTCAATCAGATAAGAGTAGAGAATCCAAACTCATTACAAGACCAAAGTCATGCACTCATTAAACTATGGACAAAAAGAGAGGGGACAAATGCTACAGGTAGGATTGTTAATCACTTTCTAAAAGGGAACAACAAAGTCACTTTGGTACAATTATTACAAGTATTGTATTGAAGACTCGTTTAAATGATTATCTCACTGGTTCTACTTTTTATTTGCCACTAATGGAAACCAAGACATTGTTAAATTGCACTGTGTGTCATAATGAAAGATGACTAAAGAAATCTGTCTTGATTTGGAGTGGATAATATTGTTATTAGACATCATGGAATCAGGCATACTGTAGATATTGTTATTTAGCTTTAGGATCATAAACAAAATGCATATTTAATGTGTTGAATCTTTTCAAATTCTCTACAGAAAGCATTTTGATCTCAAAGCTCACGAAGATTAATCGTATGGACATTGTACATCTCATTGAAGCAAAGATCGTACAGTCCACTCAGGACCATTCATCATATACCTATGCAGATATGGAGCAGTCTATATCACTGGACCACAGTGAAGGTAACCATAACATCCACTTTGACAAATATGAAAATAATATTTCTAATTTGAAAGAAGATAAGATTAGGCAAATCTAATTGCCATTGAATCCCTGGGTGAGATGAGAATCTATTGCTAACTTTGTAACTCACAATGTTTTGCCTTCATTTTTAAAGCTAGAATTACAACAGTGTTATAACCCCTCCAGGTTTCTCAGCTCTTCACGAGGACATCGACAGTCCTAGGCCAGTCCGCCACACAGAGCTCACTTCAAGAAGGCCAAAGTCTGAGGGTCAACCTCCATTAGTATCTGCCGAGGATCTCTCTTCTAGTGTATCTTCGCTCAGTGATACCCAGAAAGAGAAGTCACAGCTGCACACAGATAAAGCTGAAGAGTGAGTCATTTGAAAAACTCAAATCAGTCATTTATCAAACCAAAACTATTTTTAAAATCCTATTTATTTACAGGGTGGCTGCAGGCTCAACACTGTCTGGTTTTGAGATGATTGGTCTAAGACAACAGTTCCCTGGCACTGTCAAAAAAGTAAGTCCTTTCTTTACCCTGTACAAAACTACACCATGGAGGCTCCAGTCTCAACAATATGGCCCAGTTTACAAAGAAGGAGCTGTTTCCAAACTACCATCAAAAATTCCAGCACAGCAGTTAAATCCCATTAATGATGAGGCTTTACAAGAGTTAGGAGCAGCTGGGGGTCAATCTGAGCACACCCCTATTGATACCTCTCCTGAAGAGAGCATTACATCCACTGAATTACCAAGAGACTGCAGACAAAAGAAAATAGAATTAATAATGACAGATTTTGAAGATACCTTGTTGGAATCTGAGCATAGTGAGGCAGATTTCAGTGAGCTCTCTGTGGAGCTCAAACAAGCAACTGAGGACTATGGTTCCCATTATGCATCTTCTGTGTCACTTCCATTCTTTCAGCCATCAAACCAAAAGGTTTCTCACAAAGTCACACTAGCACAAGCTTCATCAGTAACAGAAAATCCACATTCTGAGATGGACACAGCAATCCCAGAAGCCAAGGCAGAACCTGTGTATGAACTGCCAAGTAACCAAAGGCTAAGTGATGAGTACATGAAGCATCATGTTGAGGAGATTTCTGATCAATTCTACAAAGCCCTCTTCAGTGAAGATGACGTTTTGGCAACGGCTCTTGGCAAAGATGTTAACGTAGTTACAGAGAGTTTTGAATCATCTGAACATGAGGGTATCACTGTGAACAAAGTGGATGCGGCAGAGGCCTTAAATGTTGATCAAGTTGTTTCTATAGCCTCGGAAACAACCAACACAAATATTTCCACCAAGGAGCAACTTCAAAACATTAAGATAGTTTGTAGTTCACCTCTGAAACAGCTGTTGCCTTGGCATGAGGGTAAAATTTCAGCAAGTAATATTGACTCTACACTTGGTCAGATGTCACTTGACTCAGCAACTGGGCAGACAAATTCTTTATCAAATCCTATCATGGATGAGTCAGATTATTTAAAGTTCAGCACCAGATTTGAAGTACACACACCAGAGTCTAAGCTTAGAGCAACAAATTCCCAGTATGAAGCAACATATTCTAGTGTACTCTCTAATTCAGTTTCTGACAATAGACCTTTCATGCAAGATTATTTGATGTCTTCAACCGAGTTTCGATCATCATCACCAGTTTCTGTATCTGAATATGAAGCTGATTTGGAAATATCTTTGCACGAATATAGATCCTTATCGCCTGAATCTACTGTTTCACTACCACCAGACTCACCAATTCCATTTGAGTACAGATCAGGCTCACTAGATTCATGTATGCTGATAGATGAATTAAGAGAATGTTCACCTGAATCTGCAGCATCAGGTACTGAACAGAAACTACTCTCTCCTGATTCTCCTGTACCTGATTTTAGACCACATTCACCACTACCACCAGTTTGGGAATACGTAGCACCAGAATTTACTATGCATGTGGACATACCTAGGATTTCTGCTGACTCGGGTCAGTTGTACGCTTTTGATGTGCATGAATCAAACATTCATTTCAGTCCACAAAGCTCTTTAATGGTTACTGACGAAATAGATAGACCAATTTCACCAGGATCATGGACTGAATGTAGATCATTTACACCTGAATCAGATGGATCTCTTTTTCCTGGGTCCTTTACCATTGACACATTAGACAGAGAACTATCTCCTGAGACTCCCTTGGACTCTGAGCATGATGCTTGGGATTCTGATGTCTTTGTGGATAGATCATCTGGCCCTGGATCAACAGTATCATTGAATGAGTGTATATTATTTTCTTGTGATTCACCAATACCCAGTTTTACACCAGAAGTATCTGACTATTTTACGCAAGTGGTGGGATCTATATCATCATCTCCTGAATCTGAGATTTCAGATTTAGGGGATGAATTGTCATCAGAATGGTTGTTTGAAGGGCGACCATCATCTCCTGAATCAGCAGCATCAGTCAGTGAATGGAAATGTCTTTCACCTGACTCACCGCTACCTAGCTTTGTTCAAAATCTGTATGAAATCATATCTACAAAAGAATGCAGATCTGCATCAACAAAATCTGATCTTTCAGAAAGAGAATGTGAGCTTATTTCTCCTATAATATTTTCAGAGGAAGGTCGACCTTTGTCACCTGATTCATTTTCATCCGTAAATGAACATATACCTCTTTCACCTGATTCCCCAATACCAAGCTTTTCACCAGCTTGTGAATTGTATACATCTTTAGGATATCACTCTGAATCACTTGAGTCAGATCTTTCAGACAGAGAGGACATATTGATCTCACCCACGAGAACACTGTTTGATAATCGGCCACCTTCACCAGATTCAGCATCATCACTAAATATCCCTGGGCCACCTTCGCCAGATTTAATATTACCTGAATATAAAAAGAAAGGGACAGATTGTGATATATTATTGAATGTCAATGAAATATCTTCATTTCAAATAGAATCTTCAAATATCCTTACATCTGAAGCTGAACGTAAGTTGTTGCAAAGCCATTATTTCAGGCAACAATCCCCTGAGACTTTGGAAACTGATAACCGCTTAAGCAAATGTGATTTAGAGGGTCTGTTACTTCCTGATTCTACCAAACCTTTAAGCAAACAAATAGCAATCATGGAATCTGAAAAGACATCCAATGAATATGCCTCTGAAAATATCACAAAGCCTCTGACTTTATCTGCTAAGGTACCTATTAAAAAATGCCGAAAAATAAAAAAGTTATCAAAAAATGCAAAACACAAAGAAGGGAATGCCCATCTCACTGACCAAGTTGAATCTACTTTGACACATAGACTTAATAGTCCCAAGGACTGTAAATTAAGTACATCATTAAAAGGAGCAGATGATCAAACCTTAACCACAGATCCATGTGACTCTGTGTCCAGTCATGAATCAAAAGCAGTTGGGTTGTTAGAAGCTAGGCCTATCCAAATCCAAAACCAATTTAATCTTGAAACAAGCTCGATCAAGGAAAGTGAAATTGCAGCCACCAAGAGAAATGCTCACAACTTTATTAGTAAAGTAAATGATCCCCAATACAAAGGTAAAACATTCTGCCCCAACCATGGTGATTTTGAATATATTGTAAAAACAGATGAGAATAGACAATTATCACCTGATTCACCTATACAGCAGTTCAGATCATTTTTTCCTGAGAGTAGTTTGCGGATTTCTGGACACAGATCATGCTCACCTGAATCAATATATTCTAATTCAATAGAAACTGAATCATTTGCTGGAGACCTGCTTGATGTAGAGCAAAGGCCAGAGTCACCCGACTCATTTCAATCAGAACTTGAATCTAGACCCCTTAGCCCCGACTCCATCCCAGAATATCGGCCTATTTCAAGTGAATCTATAATCTTAGTGTCAGACGTTAGAGGATCTTCACCAGATTCAGTTAGTGCATGCAGACCACTATCTCCAGATTCGCCAATACCACAGTACTCAGTGATGTTTTGTGAACTACTGACAGTAGCAGGATGTCGATCGTCTTCACTTGAATCTTTAGCATCAGGTTCAGATTGTGAATTAAATAATTTGAGTTCCATAAGTTCGGAGTGTAGAACTTCACCTCAATCTATAGCATCATTAGCAACTGATGAATGCTTACCCCAAGATTCACCGATACCAGAATTTAGATCTTTTTTTCCTGAGCATGCACTTCCAAGTTTTGGACATAGATCATGCTCACCTGAGTCAATATATTCTAATTCAATAGAAAATGAATCAGTTTCTGGAGACCTGTTTGATGTAGAGCAAAGGCCAGAGTCACCTGACTCATTTCAATCAGAATTTGAAGAGAGACCCCTTAGCCCTGACTCCATCCCAGAGTACAGGCCTATGTCACCCGAATCTATGATCTTAGCATCACACTTTAGAGGATCCTCACCAGATTCTGTTAGCTCATGTAGATCACTGTCTCCAGATTCACCAATACCACAGTACTCAACCATGTTGGTTGATGTAATGTTAGTAACGGGATGTAGATTGTCCTCTCCTGACTCTATGGTTTCAGATAATGATTATGAGGTTAACATTCTCAGTACTGCAGATTCTGATCATAGACCATCATCTCCTGAATCAGTGGCATCAATAGATGAGAACACACAATTATCACCTGACTCGCCTATCCCAGCATTTCGACCATATTTCTTTGAGAGTGTTCTTCCTTTTCCTGAAAGTAGATCATGTTCACCTGAATCAATATGTTCTAATTCAATAGAATATGAACCAATGTCACCAGAGTATGTGATCTCAGTGATAGATATGAGAAGCATCTCGCCAGATTCAGTTAGCTCATCTAGACCACTGTCTCCAGATTCGCCAGTACCACAATATTCAACAATGTTGGCCGAGTTACTGACAGTAACAGGCCCTAGATCACCCTCTCCTGAGTCTATGGCTTCAGATGAAGATTATCAGTTTAATGTTCTCACTGTTGCAGATTCTGATCACAGACCTTCATCACCTGACTCAATCGCATCGGTAGATGAGAACACACGATTAGCACCTGACTCACCTATCCAGGCATTCACACCATCTTTCTCTGAGAGTGCTCTGTCAATTTCTGGACATAGATCATGTTCACCTGAATCAGTATGTTCTAATTCAATAGAATATGAATTATTTGCGATGTCACCACAGTCTTTGATCTCAGCATCAGAGATTAGAGGATCTTCACCAGATTCAGTTAGTGCATGTAGACCGCTGTCTCCAGATTCGCCAATACCACAGTACTCAGGATTGTTCTGCGAGTTAATGCCAATAATATGGCATAGACCATCCTCTCCTGAGTCTCTGGCTGCAGATAAAAATTATTATGAAGATGATGATAATGAGCTGAATGCTGATGGTGTGACAGTTTCTCGGGCATCATCACCTGAGTCCATGAAATCAGCTGATGAGAATAGACCATTATCACCTGACTCACCTATACAACAGTTCAGACCATTTTTTCCTGAGAGTAGTTTGCCAGTTTCTGGGTATAGATCATGTTCACCTGAGTCAATATATTCTAATTCAATAGAAAATGAATTGGTTTCTGGAGACCTGTTTGATGTAGAGCAAAGGCCAGAGTCACCTGATTCAGTTCAGTCAGAATTTGAAGCTAGACCCCTTAGCCCTGACTCCATCCCAGAGTACAGGCCTATGTCACCTGAATCTATGATCTTAGCATCACACTTTAGAGGATCCTCACCAGATTCTGTTAGTGCATGTAGACCACTGTCTCCAGATTCGCCAGTACCACAATATTCAACAATGTTGGCCGAGTTACTGACAGTAACAGGACCTAGATCACCCTCTCCTGAGTCTATAGCTTCAGATGAAGATTATCAGTTTAATGTTCTCACTGTTGCAGATTCTGATCATAGACCATCATCTCCTGAATCAGTGGCATCAATAGATGAGAACACACTATTATCACCTGACTCGCCTATCCCAGCATTTAGACCATATTTCTTTGAGAGTGTTCTTCCTTTTCCTGAATGTAGATCATGTTCACCTGAATCATTATGTTCTAATTCAATAGAATATGACTTATTTGCGATGTCACCACAGTCTTTGATCTCAGCATCGGATATTAGAGGATCTTCACCAGATTCAGTTAGTGCATTTAGACCTCTGTCTCCAGATTCGCCAATACCACAGTACTCAACGATGTTGGTTGATTTAGTGTCAGTAACAGGACATAGATCATCCTCTCCTGAATCCATGACTTCAGATGAAGATTATGAGTTTAATGTTTACACTGTTGTGCCTTCTGATTATAGACCAGCTTCACCTGATTCAGTAGTATCAGCAGATGAAAATGGACCACTATCACCTGACTCACCTATTCCAGAATTTCAGTCATTACTATTTGACAGTACTTGGCCAGTGTGTGGATATAAAACACATTCACCTGAATCAGTACATTCAGAAACTATAGAATGTAAAGGTCTTGAAGGAGATGTATTTACTGCTGAACAAAGAAGAGTGTCAGTCGATTCATCTGGAACTACGTCATATGCTCAATTTCACGAGACTATCAAATTGATGCCTGAATACAAACTTGTATATAAAACTATTCCTTTGAACCTCATATCTCACATACATGACCCACATTACAAGGGGGAAATGTTCAATCCCAAAACAGGTCTATTTGAGTATACTGGCTGTAGAATGAAAATTGTTCAGACTTGCAAAATGGATGAGTCAAATAGCATCACTGGTCAAGGCGGTTATAAAATACCTGCTCTTAATCATGAGACTTCCCAAATTTCTAAGCAAGTCCACAACATTTCGACTCTACCCCTTTCTGAAAACCAAACAGCATTATCAGATTTATCCTTAACACAGTCAAGGAAATATGCTAGGGAATCTTTTGAATTTCCTGAAGAAAACTCTACTGATTCTATATCTCAGTATACATCTGAAGGATATGAATATCCGGAAATTTCAGATGATCTCCGAGCTTCATCACCAGAGTCTATTAGATCTATAAATGAATTCAGATCTCTTACACCTGATTCCCCCATACCTGAGCATATGCCTTATACAATGATTTTTCAGTATGAAAGTCGACCCCCTTCCCCAGACTCTGTGTCTTCTGTCAATGAATTTCAAAGACTTTCCACAGACTCTCCTATACCTGAATTCTTATCCGCTTCACCAGTTCCATATGAACATAATGTTCAATTTAAGCAGTTGTCTCCGATAATGTCCGATTTACAAAAATGTGATATAGCCTGGATGTCTTCAGAATATGCATCACTTTGGCCAGAAACTAAACAAAGGCCAATATCACCTGACTATGAATTGTCAGAATGCGATTCAAGATCATTATCATCCCCCATATTTTCTTTTGAGTCTGCATGGAGATCTCCATCCCCTGAAGCACTGAGGGAAATAGAACCCATTGTATCTATTACACCTGACTCTCTGATATTTGATATTGATTGCCGCCCAGAATCCCCTGAGTCAGTAACATCTCAAACACAGTGTAAAGACTCCATGCCAGACAACACATCTCACTGGGCAAGTGATGTTGCACTGTTCCCCATTATGACGGATGAACAATGTAGGCCAGACACTGAGATGGTTTCTGAATCAGACTTGGCAACCTCAGCACAGAACCAGAAGAATTTCAATTATGTCCTAAATAGTGGTAGGAAAACACTGCCCTGCTGGCATGAATTTGTCTTGGAACCAGAACAAGAGGAAAAGATTAGTGAAACCAGAGAGGCACCCCCTCTACAGATGAACAAAGTCAAGAAAATGTCTTCAGGTGATGGAGATGGTAGAAGTATTTTAAGCATCCAAGGAGATCTTCAGAAAATTAAGGCAGTTAAACAGGAATTGGAGCTTCAGCTCAAGCAGGGTCCTGAAGAAAGCTCTGACAGCCCTACCTCCGAAATAGGCCAGGAGGAATTCAAAACCAGGGTAAGCAGCTTAGCATGCTACTGTGATTTAGTTGCAGTGTATGACACCCTGGAGAAATCCAATAACGTTTGTGTCATGGCAGAACAATCTTTTTTATTCTTTTTGATTCACTAACAAATTCACCCAGAATGTGACTTCACCTTTAGGAACTTTACAATTAGTGTAGTGAATTCTGTGAATGCTATCTAACATGTCCTGAGACCTTTCAAAAGGGTTTATACCTAAGATCTGCATGGTTAATTGTGAAACAATTCACAAAGTCTTGTGATTTGGCGTTCTCAAAACATAGTGCAATTATCATGAGAGTGCACTGTATGTCTGCATGAATGTGATGCAAATAGTGTAGCAAAAGTATATATCTGATTTCATGCTTATCCTCCCTTTCAGGCTCTGCAGGCTAAAGTCTCAGAAAAGGATATTCAGTCAAAAAAACAGAATTTAGAAATAAAAAATAAAAATGCCAGTGGCAGTGAGGTAGACTCCTCACAAGTCCAAAACCAAAGCACCAATGTGACCATTTTAGAACAAAAAGCAATTGCATCATCTTTGGCCAGTGAAGGTAACATACAACCAGGTGTAAGTGACCCAAACTCACTACACTGTATACCTGAGGGAAGAACAGTCGGTAGTACTGATCTGGACAATGTATGTCCCATGATATCACTCAAGCAGTCATTTGAGCAGCCAAAAGAAACATCTGGATTATGTCAAATACATACAACACCTTTCCACTTCAATCAACAATCTCACAGGACAGTGACTCCTAATTTAATTATTTCAAGTTCTCCCTCCTCTGATGTGATATCAGCTTCTGAAAGAACGCCATTTTTAGGAAGCAGTGTGTTACCCACTGATCTAGGTTCTGTGACACCTGCGTCTAGTGAATTATGTTCTAACCAAGAGCCATCTACTTTTCATCATGTAATTTCCGAATTTGAGAAAACAGTGTCTGCACTGAGTACTGATGACCCAAAGTCAGTCTCCAATCAAATATGTCCCATGGAAACTGTTTTAGCTCCGAGTTCATCTGAGATTGATGCAGCTCAACCTACAGCTGAGAGGTTGATGGATTTTGATCTGAAAGCCAAGCCAATGCTTGTCCAAGCAGATAGTTTAGATTCAGATACTGAGTTCTTTGATTGTCAGCAAACATTTTTAGACGTATCTGAACCCGAGCTGAGATCAGAAGAACCTTTTGATTCTGAAGCAGTTTACCATGTTGAAGAATCCCCATCTTTACCAAACACTCCAGCCTATGACAACTTGCTGGCCATGTCCAAAATAACAGAAAAGTCAGAATTAGACAGTCAAGAAAGCCCACGCCCAGTATCCTGGGGAAGTGAGGAAATTGATTTGCCCATTGTTCTTGAACCAGAGGATGAATGTATCGGTGAGCATGATGAAGAGATAGCATATCCTTATGGGTATGCAGATGAGCATTCCTATGCAGAAGAGCTACCTCCAAGGCAAGGAGGCCAATATGATGATGATGATTCTCTGGGAAGGGTAAGCCTTTGAGTGAGCATGAGTGAAACTAGAGCTTGAATAGCTTGCTTGTTGGGTTGAGAGTCGCTGTCCCATGACTGAATCTAATATACTGACCTCCACATGACTTGATGTTTTTCTTAAAATATTTACCAGCAAGCACAAGTTTGATATCTGAGTGGTGCAGCATTGATGGATGACATATAACTACTCAGTCCAGATAAAGTTCCCATGAAAAGCAATGAGAGAAATTATTTTATTCCATATTATATTTCCTCTTGAAACAGGAAGTATGGCGGAGATGGTGCTGAAAAGGTTGAATGATTTCCATAACAGCCAATTAGAGAAATGCCACACCTCATGCCAAATCAAAATGGATTTGTCTTTGACCTCGCAAAGTAGCTAAATCAGAGGCCACAAGTTTAAATAGAGATTGTTTTCAACTGCACAGGATGCCGCATTGCCAATTTGCCCACTGTGACTGTCATATTTTGCATCAAAGAGCATAGATGTCCTACCACGGCCCCTCAGATTGATTGACGGTAGCTCATTTGTTACCAGCGAACAGTGGTTTTACTGCTTTTCTGCAGCAGTGAGAGAATTTGGCTATCCACAGGGTAGTGGGAAAAGATTGCTGTTTGTCTGTAGGTGGTAAAATAAAACCGTGCCAAGAAACAAGCTTTTCAGACAATTCTCTTTCTGTCACACACACACGCCATTGTTTAACACACATTAAACTCATTTTCTGTACAGTATATTAAACTGGAGAGGGAATGAGTGCAGGCACACAGACACGTAAAATCCAACCATCTTTTCACAAGAACAAGGGATTATTTGGAAAGACAATAACACGCAGGAGGCTGCACAACCACAACTACACAAATGGTCATGTTTGATAGTAACTTGTCCCACCCGGGTTGTTTACAGGGGTGAGATAAGTGTGTTCTTGGGCACATTTGATTGGGTGCAAATTGGATGAGGACAGGACTGATCACAGATGATTTTTCACCATTTTCCCAAAAATCATTGCCCATAAAATTAAAAGGATATCTTTCAAACATGTAAATATATGTGCTGTCTTATTCGTGTCAACAGCAACAAGAGTCTCATACAAAAAAAACTCGAAAACACCAATTTTGATTTCATGGGGACTTTAAATGAAAATTATTTTAATGATTTTCTCATCAAGCTCACCTTCTGAATTTGATTGCTGCCTCTTTTTATTATTATTATTATTATTATTATTATTATTATTATTATCATCCTCCGCTGGCTGAAAGGCCCAAAGGGGGATTCATTCATTCATTCATTCATTCTGTCCATCCGTCGGTCAGTCAGTCAAAGGGTGCCCACCTTCTGAAATCAACTCCTCTCACAATTTTTGGAGGAATTTCACAAAACTTGGCAGGCTTCATTGTTATATGTTGGTAATATGCATATTGTAATTTCGTTAAACTGGGTC
>JAODVO010000001.1:24862999-24876959 GCA_025400055.1 Notarius lentiginosus
TTCAAGTCCTTATTTCTAAGTTAAGGAGTAAACAGGTATCTGTGTGTCATACACTATGAATAACGTACTTCAGGTAAATTAACTGAACTTTATCTAAATTACCTCTACTGCAGTCAGTTTCTCTGACATCTCAGTCTCTTCAAAAGACTCCCCTCTCAGCTGTGATCGCCGCTTCTTTACCAAATCTGCATCCTTGACATGAGAAAATCCTTTGGTGGATGAAGTGTGAGTTCTTGGAGGAGCAACTAGAGCCTGAGCTCCCCCTGAGCCTCCTGCTTGACTCACCCCCTTGAGTTTGGCTCGAGGTGGTAGTACCAAACTGCCATTGGTGTTTGGATTCTCTTTAGTGCCTTGGTCAGGGACATCTGTCTCCTGAGTAAGGTGGCTAGTCTGGAATCTCTCAGCATAATAGCGTGCAGCAGCATCAGGGTCTGTGTTCTGTATTTTCTCTCCTACAACGTAGCTTGACTCATTGCTGTTCTGTTCAATTTGTACCACACTGAGCTCCTGGCCAGTAAAGTGTGTACGGATCTGGTTGAGGTAAGTCATAACAATGAGTCGGTCAGGCGTGGACAGCAGTACCATGTCAGAGGGCTCAATCAGTTTGGAGATACCCAGTTCAGCAAAACCATCAAAAGCCTGTGGGATATCAATGTAGCAGTGATTAAACAGAAGAAAATACTGTCAGTATTTTGGTCTAAATCTATTAAATGCATCCTATGCAACAGTGGTCTTCTGAATGCCCAATCACTATAAATAAAGATATTACTCCGTTATATTTCTCTTTAGATTAACTTAGCATCTTCACAATGTCACAGTGCTCATGAATAAAAAATATGCCAACCATCGACACCAGATGTCATCCTAAGTCACTGATACATTTACAGTACATTAAAAAAATTCCATCAATGAGACTTCAGCAACATTGCATAAGTATTTGCATTAAAGGTGCACTATGTAGGATTTATGGGGCTCTATTAGCATAATTTAAATATAGTATTCATAATTATGTTTTCATTTGTATATTATCACCTGTAATTATGAATTGTTGTGTTTTCAAAAGCTTAGAATGAGCCTTTCATATCTGCATAGGGAGCAGGTCCTCTTCCATGGAGTCTGCCATGTTGCACCACAAAGGTTCTATAGTAGCCCAGAATAGACAAACTGGCTCTAGAGAGTCCCTTTCACACTTCACATTTTTACAAGCGCTAACTTGAATGGACCAGAAGGAAGATGAAAAAGAAGAAAGGAAGATGATGAAGAAGAAAGAGGTTGTTTTATGTCATAAATCTATCGAAAACCCACCTGAAACAACTGAAATGTTGATTAGCCTAACAGTCACTAAGATAAACAAAAAATGTGGCCGCACATGCACTGAATGCCACTGGGATGACACTGATGTTGTGAAACAGCTGGGGTAAATCTGTGGCTCTGCAGACAGGTATTACTCCACCTGACAGTAATTGTAGGTTCTAATACATGCTTGGAAAGGGAGGGGTATTCATCTTGGTTGCAATCTGGAACCTCACCTCTAGATGCCAATAAATCTTACATAGTGCACCTTTAACTCTATGTTGCGTTAGTTATACCAAGCTTGAATAAAATTATTTGGCTCAGTGAAGCCGCAATAAAGTGTAGTAACATTTAGTATATTTTGAAAATGTTGAAGATGCTTTGAGGCATTGTGCTCAGATGAAGAACATGGATGTCAACAATAAAGTCCTGATCTCCACCTGAGTGCCCATCATCTAAAATTGTAATAATGATTACCAAAATGGTAAAATGTACAAAGAGATAAAGACATAAAAAATATAACCTTTTTGTTGTTCTCCTTAATGTCATAAGGATCCAACATTTCGAAATCCCTAGATAAATGGAAAGATGATTTATATATTTCTGAGATCTAAATAATCACACATCCATTTGTTTTACACACAATTCCTCAAATATCAAAGTACGTACACTTTATCAGGATGGAAATTATGGAGGATGGCACAGAAAGCGAGACCATTTCGCCAGGAGGTGCTGAAGTTTGTGACTTTCACGCCTTTGTGACCTTGTGTTACCTTTTGGCACCACTTTAGAAGAGACTGACTGGAATCTACAAGGCTTGTCATCTGAGATGAAAGAAAACACAACGTAAATACATGCTAACATATCCAAAATGGCAAAAATCTACTTCAAGGAGTACAATTTCGAATAATATTCAGATACCTCTGACTCACTGGCTACAGCAGAGTTTGCTGGAGAACTTCCATGATGGACCATGGCTTCTGTCTTTGTTTTCCTTTTAGTGAGAACTGGTTCATTAATATTCTTATTCGAACCTTCCTCCAGATGGGTTATTTCATCAGTGGGAATTGAGGTATCATCTGGGAATGAGGCACTCAAACGTTTCTTCACACGAGGCCTTGGAACAGGCAGGCTTGAAGAATCCTCTGTGGCTTGTCTAGAAAACAATGATGAAAAGAAACAAATCCTATGAAAACTATGATGCGACATGTATTTTAAGTTCGTTTACTAGATACTTCTTACTCCAAGTTCACATGCTGTATATTTTTCAACTGCATTAACACAGGATTACAGTTTTGGTGGGGGGGATGAATGAAAATCCATGAACATATACGGTAGGCAGACACATTAGTGTTTGTTTTTATCATATCATTTACTCACAAAAATGTCTGCAATATTCTGTCCTTCATAACTTACCTCTTTAATTCTAATGTAGCAGCAGTTTCATCTAAAGACACAGTAGCCAAATGAACCTTATCTTCTTCTTTTCCCTGCTTAACATCCTTCACAGTTGTTTCTACATCCTGATTTTTCTCACTGGATCTCTCTTCTTGTCTTTGTGTTTTACTCACATTTTGAGGAACATTGCTTGTGTCAGACTCACTCGCGGTTAAGGCTTTAGCAGACTCACTAACTTTCTCCCTGACATTCTCTTCAACCAGCTGTTGGCTGCCTTCATGATTAGTGAAGGAAAGCTCTGGACAAGCTGTAACTTTTTTCACAGTAACTAACATGCTATTAACAGATTTTATATTATCTAGTTCAAGTGCTTTGACAGTCTTTTCTGAAAAATATAATGAAGGCTCATTTCCTGAAGGGAGAAGTGCTTTGCTTTCCATTTGATTCACAAAGGAGACAACTTGGTTCTCTTCGGAAGGATTTTCATCTGGGAAAGTCATACTGAGGCGCTTCTTTGAACGAGGAGCTGGAACTGGTGAATGTGCCTCTTTTTGTCCTTGATCGGGGACAAATTGGTGGGAGGATGGCACAGTTGGAATGTCATCATTAAAAGAAGCACTGAAACGCTTCTTCACACGAGGCATTGGAAGTAGAGGTTCTGTGGCCTTGACTTGATCAACTGACTTCACTTTGATTTCAGAAGCAATTTGGTCCAGCTCTCTTTCAGCTTTTTTCTCTTTGCCAGGCTGCATGTCAGTAGTTGACTTTATGTCACTTTCAGAGTCAGACATATCTGTAGAAAACACTTGGTTCCTTTTCTGCAATTCAGTTTTATTTTCAGCACCACTAGCTTTAGAAATTCCAAGCATTTTGGCTTTACTTGAGATCTCATTATTGTCCAAGGGGCAAATACTGCAAGTGCTTAATTCAGCTGTACCACTTTCCACTCGGTAATCATCTGGTAAAGAAGCACTAAGGCGCTTCTTTACCCGAGGCATTGGAACAGGTAAAACACTGGGACTCTGCACCATGGTTTTAGTATAAGAATTTTCATCTGCAGATGTCAGAGGATCTTCCAAAGGTGTGGGCATACCAACAACTTTGTCCAACTTCCTGTCCTCAATGATACATTCAGACATTGCTACCTGCAAACTCTGGGATACATCCAAAAGACATTCAGTCTGGTTTACAACAGATGCATGTTCCACAGTGTGTGAAAATTCCTCAGTTAAGTTACTGTTTATCTTGCTGCCAAAAGGTGAAACAATTGAGACATTTGAACAAGGAGAAATAGGTTCTTGATCTTTCAAGACTGCTGTGAAAGAAGATTCTTGAGACCTGGAGTTCCTGCTAGTCTCCTGAGGTGGTGGTAGTTGACTAGATGTTAAAACAGAGGTCTCTTCATTTCTAATCTCTGAATGCTTTTGTGGGGAAGTTAGAGAAAATGTCATTATCTCTTCTTTCTGAGGCTTGCTGCTTGTAGGCTGGATGAGTGCAGATATCTCTTGAGCACTATGATTCTGTGGCCTTAAGGATGAGAATACAATTCATTCCATTGTTTTTAAAAAATAAACATCAAACCCTTCCAATTATTTCAAGAACATTCCCAATAACAACACCAAAACTATTTTCTAAGCTAGAAACAAGCAGCTCATTCACCTATCAACCAAAACACACATCTGCGGGCAAGCAGTTTCAAAAATAACCCCTCAGCCAACAATTCAGTATTCAAGAATCAAGCATATCATTAATGCAATATCATCAAGCATTTTTTTTTTTCTTTGAAACATGCACATATGACACTACACCTAATTCAACCATTAAGACCTCAAGACACAAGCACATGAGGCTGCTTCAGGGAAAGCTATGCAGTACAGTATGAATAACAAAAAGCATGGAAAGCACAAACTGGATTAATTCATGCTGCCACTCAGAAAACACGTCAATGCACTCACCCCTTCACTATCAAGAATGGCTTATCTAAAAACTCTTCTTCAGTATTCTCATCAAGTTCAAACATTTTCTTTTTGGTTGTTTCACTGATTTGAAGCAAAGTATGTGGGACATTTCCTTCCTCTTCTTTGGTAATCTCATGTAGGTCTGCCTCAGTTAGTGGAGGCCACTTCTTCATCTGGCTATGTTCTCCATTCCCAGTAAGCCAGCTTTCAACATCTTTAGCGCACAAGGATGTCTCAGATCGACTGTCAGCCAAGCGCCACATGCATGGTTCAGCACTTACAGGGAATTTAAACTCCTGAAGCTCAGTTGATGAAATATGCAGTGCTTTTTGTAGGATTGGCCCCTCAGCAGGTTCACACCAAGGCTGTGTGGGTTTCACACTAACATTGTTTTCAGGATCCACCAAACAACAGGGGTCCTGAGTGGTCAACTGGCTATCCACATCTGCTCCAATACCAGAGGGCTGCAGCATCGCAGCTACTGTCTCAAAACTAAGTAAAATGCATAATTTGAGTGGGGTATAAAGAATAGCAATAATACAAATTCAGCTACAATGTTTTTCAATTAAAATAATATTAATACAAAACATGCTTACAAAAAAAGCATTTTACAACATTTACAAATCCAATCACAATCCTGTACTTTTAATCCTACAATTTCTCAGGAACAACTGTCCTCAATTTTATCTTTACAGGACTAGTGTAGGTTCAAACTTATTTTTTTTTTTAAAGCAAATTCACAACTCCTGTGCACAATGAGCTCTCTAATTTGTGGATTTCATGTACAACCTGCCAGTCAAAGTGACTGTATCTCAAACTGGTTGCTCTCCGGTAAGAAAATGCTTAGATCTGCAAAAGGAATTTGTGATAAGGGAAGTAGTGACCTAGTACACGGTGATCTAGATAGACAACATTTTATCCCATTAAGGAAAAAAAAATTGCATTTGAAACACTGACAGCATTTGAATATATTGCTCAACTCGCACAGACACTACCATGATTGGCAGCTTTGTGTTGTATTAGAGAACAGACCTATAACACAAGTAAATCTGTACAACAATTAAACATGTTTTAAATATTTTGCTTTAAGTCATTGTCCAGGTTTCATAATTAGTCTCTTGCTTACCCTTTGTGAAAAACACCAACTATGGTTTCAACAAGGCCTGAAGAGCCTTCTTTTTCTGTAAAAGGACCATCTGCCTCCAGTACCTCCCATCCAGATGTTATATCAGTATCTGGGGAGTCTGTAGTGTTATGAGTGTTGCTTGAAGTTGACTGCTCCACAGCGTGTTCTTCCAAGGATTGCTTTTCTTGCAGTGGATTTCTGCTGATAACTGGATGTCTTAATAAGATAGTAGGCTGGAGTCCAATATTATGTTCATGCCAAATACTCTGCACTCATACAATTCACATTTCAAATACTTTTCTACTCAAATCATACATTTATCTTTTGCAGATACATGTTCTTCAAATATTTTTTCTATTATTTTACTGACCAATAATATTTGTCAAAAGACAAATATTTACAAATAAAAAAGACAAATATTCAAATATTAATATTTGAAAATAACACAAATGGCGCACACAAAACATGCAAAATGTTAATCAAATTTGGTGTATTAGTGTGTGATGACTGGAAGATACATCACAAAAAAAGGAAGAAAAAACCCACAGCACCCCATGCCACAGGCACAAATTAACTCACCCATCAATAATTTCTTTGGTCTTTTTTATTTCTGGGGTTTTATCTTTAAAAATACAGGGTATTAATGTTCACTCTGCTGTCATGAGATATATTTTTAGAGTAAAACACACTCTAAAAGTATGTCTTACCAGATAGTTTGACATCCACTGTTAGATCCCATTTGTCTATCTTATTCAGTGTAGCACACAGTGCCCTTTCAGGCTCTGTTTGGGTCTGGGTTTGATTGGGGTTTGTTGCAGACATGCCGGTATGCGTGGAAGGTATAGTAGGCATTGATGGGAATCCAGGAATCCTTGCTTTGCTTGGGCAACAGTACACCAAAGTGGACATAACTGTTTTATCCTCAACTGTAGAAAGATCATTAGAAACCAAAAGTGGCTTTGTCTTCAAAGGTTTCTCCCCAGAAAGTGGCAGAGCAGACAGCACTCTGTCTATCTGAGTAAGATCTTGAGTTATCTCTCTCCTAGATGGCATTCCAGGTATACTTGATGCATATGAACAAGATGGTAGAAGAGCAGCCATTGCATACATTAACTTTCTTACAGATGGAAATCCAGGAATTCTAGTCTTATCAGAGCATGTTGGTGCAAGTAGTACAATTTTTACATATTGTTCATTCTGTTTGGTTATACTTGAAATTAAAATTGATTTGTGTTTTTCAGGTTTACCCCATGTTGGCCTCGCCTGAACTGTCCATGATGAGTCTGCTGAGATAACTGAATTTAATGAAGGAAAGCCTGGAACAAGAGCAAACCCTGGGCAAGAATTCAGTAGACTTCTCATATCTGACTCTTTTCGTAAATAGAATTTATCCATTTTGATGTAAGGTACAGAAGGAAAACCAGGACTTTGAACTTCTCTTGGGCAGGTTGGCACCAAAGCTATCATTTTCTTCATATTGTAACGCTCTAACTGTTCACATGGATGGTCAAAGTAGCATTGGTCATGAATATCTGATCTTGATTTTAATAATTTCACCCACAAAGACTTCTTCTCAAAAATCCATACATGTGTGTCTGTGCTGTCTCTTGATTGGAGCCCAACAATTCTTGAAGTTTTTGGAATACATGGATGAAGATTTACCATGTTAGGAGAAACTTTGGGTTTTGGTGCAAATGGGAATCCTGGTATTACTGTCAGTGTTGTACAAGTTGGAACTAAGGCAAACATACCTTTCATTGAGTCTCTGATCTCGCTTGTTATGTCCTTAATAAAAAATAGCTTCTGTTTTGGTGCACTGCAGTACAAGTGAATTGTATTTAGACTTCCAACTAATCCATCTAAACACACTGCTTCATCTTTAGAAGGGAATCCAACAATGTTAGACCTTTTGGGGCAAGAAGGAAGAATATTTTGCATTTTTGGTTCTGGTACAGATGGAAAACCTGGAATGCAGGATTTGAATGGACAAGTTGACAGTAAAGCAGCATTGCTTTCAAGTATTATTTTGTTCTCGTTTGCTTTACTTATAATAATTGTAGGATTCTTAGTTTGCCTAGCCATCAGAATGATTTGATTGGTTGGCCAATTTGATGATCTGGGGATCTGTATGCTCTGACATCCAGCTATATGGGAGAGCATTGGGCAAGAGGGATGAATGCTTTGCATGTTTGGCTCTTGACCTTTACATCGCTGTGCAGATGGAAAACCTGGAATGCGTGCTGCAAGAGGGCAGGTTGATAATAAAGTCATATTTTTATTTCTGTCTTCTGCATCTTGACCAGTTTCTGTAAATTTAACTGTTTTTTCTTTTAATGGTTTGCTTAAATTTAATGTCTTATCACTGGCCCACTCCAAATTGTTAGATTCTTGTGTGGATGGATGTCCAGGAATTCTAGAGATCATTGGACATGTTGGAAGAAGCCTTGACATGCTTGGAACCACTGGGGCTTGAAATTTTGATGTAGTGGTAAATTCATCTACTTGAGCTGCTGGTGCTTTTCTCAAAGTATGATCAGTAACTACACATACTGTAGTGACTGTTGAGCAAGTTGAAGAAAATGTTTTCATGGTTCCACACTTCCATCTTTCTTTGGAGCATGATGCAGATGGAAAACCAGGAATGAGTGCTGTCTCAGGACAAGTTGGAATAATAGCCACCATCAGACTGGAAATATCAGTATACTGGACTGGTTTATTTATGATAAAGGCCAGTTTTTCCTTTGACTGCTTGTCCCACAAACATCCTTTCCTGTTCAGCCACGCTACATGAGGCTTGTCCTCTTGAATTAGGGAGCTTGATGGTATGCCAGCTACTCTGGATATCTTGGGGCAAAATGTACTTATGGGGGATATTTCTAATATTTTTCTCCTTATGGCAGAAGGAAAGCCTATAATACTTGTTTCACTGGGACAGGAATAGGCCAGAGATACCATATTTCCAATCATTTTTGTATCATACTGAGATATCGCCATGTATTGAAGGGGTTCTACTGTTTTTGATCCCTTTACCTTCTGCCACAAGATATTTGAGTCTCTAGGCCAATCCATTGCCTCTGTCTCATA
The DNA here is from genome assembly GCA_025400055.1 of Notarius lentiginosus. NCBI lineage: Eukaryota > Metazoa > Chordata > Actinopteri > Siluriformes > Ariidae > Notarius > Notarius lentiginosus. The sequence continues at coordinate 24,871,859 of JAODVO010000001.1, forward strand.
AGTAATAGTCATAGCTGTAGATGGGAATCCAGGAACTCTACAAATTATTGGGCATGATGGAAAGAGATCAGCCATGTTAGGTACCCACTGGTTCTCTTGTAGTTTGAACGGAGCATTATCCACGGAAGGCTCCAGATTACATGTGTCTTCCATTGTCTCTTTTTCATCCTCATATATGGGCATGAGTTGTTCTGGTCTTTGTGTCAGGTTCTCAAATGTATATTTATCACAAGCAGAGTGCCCTGTGTTTGTATAATCATCTGTGTTTTGGAACTCAGCATCTGTGCATTCAGTTCTAAAGGCAGTAAAACATTGACATCAAAGGATGCAAGTATAGATGGTATTTCACAGACATATATTCATAATTTATGCACAAACATTTTCTCATACATAACTGCATAAATTGTAATTCAATTATAACCTATGCATCACATCACCATCAGTTTCAAAAAGTCACACAGGAAACCCAATAAACAACACATTCATGAAACACCCCAAAAAGAGAAACAGGATTCATTCAAAATCTCACAAATTCCTTTGCAATATATCAGTGTCTTGAAGTGCATTCAGATATGCAGTGGTAAGTCTGTTTGAATCAAATCCTGGTTTGTTTTCCTCTTTGGTGTCGTTTCAATGAAGCAAGGTAGAACACAACAATCATACCTGGGTGCAAAACTACTCTAGTGCAGTTCAATTGCAGTTAGAAAGTGATGCAACCCTGTATCAACACAACTGCAGGAAATGAACCAAACATGCTGTGTATTTTGAGCTGTGGGTAACATTTTTCTGTAGTTATAAGTTCATAAACTGAGTCACAAGATGCAAACCAAGCCAAAGGACAGAGTTGTGGTGCTGTAGAAATGAGATGTGTTCTGGATATCTGGACTAAGGAACACAAATAAACGATAGATACGCAAAATGTTTTAAAGTAGGAATTTATATAATTATCTGGTAATTTACTGAGTGTCATGTCCATGTTCTCTGTGCTCGGGGTGATTTTTCTGATTTCTATTCACATATTTTCTGATTTCTACTCTATTTCTATTTTCTGAAGCTTTGTTTATTATTTTATGAGTACATTTTCAGCCCTGCACAACTCTCAGTCAACATTTTTAGGCTTGCTTAATTATGTGCAGTGTGAAACCAAAAAGTAAGCAAAGCGTAATTTTCACTCTGTTTGGGACTCAGCAGACGGATTAGTAGGCGTGAAAGCACCCTAATATGACGAACAGATACATTTGCCATGTCATATGATTTGTAAGACTGTGAGCCTCGCATCATACAAAATGTCAAATGCTTTTCACTTTATTAGGAGTATTTAAATGGGGAGGTAAATGAAGCTATTATTGCAAGCCATTCAGTATAGCATTGCTCCAAGTTACACAGTAAATGCAAAAGGCTACAACTCACCTCTCTCCAACAGTGAGTAATAATGGCATGTCGGGAGGTGGGGCATGCCACATTCTGCAATCTATTTTGCTGAACACAGGGGTTTTGAAAATTATTTTGTGCACTGTTCACTGACTAAAGGGTGAGATATTAAATTTCCTGCATTGCAGAAATATGTCCTAAACTTACCCACACTCCAGAATTCCCTTCTCTCCCTCCTCACTTCTTGCCCAAAATCCTACATCCTCTTTGGTCTCTTCCAGGGAACTAGAGTTCAATTTAGTTGCATTGATATGAGTCACTTCATTTCCAGCTGAACTATTTGTGAAATGCTGCATAGTAATATCACACTCCTTTGAAGGGTTGTTTTCCAATGTTAGAACTGTAATAGGAACATGTGTCATAGAAAAGCTTGAAATGAGAGATGACTCCAACCTCAGTGGGCCACAAGTTTCAACGACTGCACAGGGTGACAGTCTACTTGATATGATATGCTTTTCTGATCTTGGTAGTGATGTATATGGGAAGCCGGAACTTTTCGCTTTTCTTGGGCAAGATGGTTTTAATAACACCATGTTTTGTATGGCATCTTTGTCACCTATAAGTTCATATTGAGGTGGATATGAAAGTTTGGAACAGTATGATTGGTTCCTCGGTCCTTTGATCCATAATGGCTCAGTGTCCACTGGCCATTTATTAGAAAAAGATTCAGTGTTGAGTACAGATGATACTCCGGGGACACAAGAGGCTTTTGGACAAGACTGTAGAAGTTTTATCATGCACTGGGAGCACTCATGAGTCTGTGTTGGTAGGGATGGAAAGCCAGGAGAATGTGCTTTTTTAGGACATGATGGCACCAAGGCCACCATAGTCTGTGTAAAATCAATGTTTTCTTTAAATATGTCCAAAACTTTATTCAAAATAATATACATGTCTGATGTTCTTGTCTTTGGCATTTGAATTATTCGCTCACTGTTTAATCTCCATTGTTGAATATTTTGATCCGTTTTCATAATTGTTATGGATGGGAAGCCTACAATCTTGGAATTGTTTGGGCAAGATGGTATCATGTTTAAAATATTTTGGTCTTTCTGAAGTCTAAGCTTTGGGGCAGATGGGAATCCAGGAATCCTTGTTTGTGTTGAGCAAGTGGATCTCATCAGACTCATTGAATTGGCTGTTTCTGCATTATATTTAGACACAACAGGAATGCATGGATCACTTTTTCTCACCTGTCTTTTCCACAGTATTGCACTATCCATATGCTTATATTTATCATCTGGCTCAATGACTAGCAATTTTGAAGGCATGCCAGAAATCTTTGAAACTGTGGGATAAGCTGGAAGTAGATAGACCATATTAGGGACTTTTTCAATATGGATTGGTGCAGATGGGAAACCAGGAGCTGCAGTTGCTGGACAAGTCGATGTCAGTGACAACATATTTCTCAGTTGTTTAATATCATCATATGGCTTTCTCAAGTCATGAATAACCCTCATTTGATCCTTCTTATTCTGCATTACAAACAAAGGTGTGTTGTCAGATCGGCAGTGTGAGAGATCTTGCTCAACACTGAGAAACACTGAAGGGAACCCTGCAATACTGGAAATTTTTGGACAAGATGGTAACATATTTATGATACTTAGATGTTCTTGTGGTATGCACCCTGGAATAGATGGAAATCCAGGAACCTTAGACAATGTTGTACAAGATGGTCTTATCGGAATCATTGCCTTAAACATATCTGGGCTCTCTGTAAATGAGTGTAGGATCTGCACTTTACTTTTCTTCTTTTTTCTTTCCCATAACATCATGTTATTTTTGGGCCAGCTTTCAGGTTCTGAGATTGTGATTGGTAGGCTTGAAGGTAAGCCAGAAATTCTTGAGGCTTTAGGACAAGTTGGAAGGAAATTAACACTACTTGGTATGTCCTCAGTATCAAGGGGCACAGATGGAAATCCTGGAATACTGACAGATTTTGGACAAGTTGGCTTCAGTGAAATCATTTCGTTCAGTATTTTAATGTCAGGATACTGTATTCCCAAATTGTGAATGTGCTTAGCTGATTCCTTCTTACATGGCATTACACTTATCGACCCTTCAGAGGATAGCCATTTGATACCTTTTTCTGGAAAGTATAAGGATGGCAAGCCAGGTATAGATGCAGCTCTTGGACAGGATGGAAGAATACTGACCATGCATGCTTCTCTGTATATCTTGGAATTATCATCCTTTGACCTCTGAGGAAAAGAGATGTCAAGAATAGTACTTTGGCTGAACTGAGGCTCATGCATGTATTCAAAGCAGTGTCCATCTTGATATTCTGTATCCTTAGGGGCCACTGTATTTATTCTTTTCTCTTGGCTCTCCTCCCAGAACAGACTTTCATCTTTAGGCCACTGTATAGCCTCCTCCATTTTAATATCCTCCCCAGATGGGAATCCAGAAACATGTGATGTTTTTGCATCGGACAGAAAAAAGTCAATCCTGCTTGATTCACTATTATCTGCTTTTCTTTTTGCCTTATGGACCTGTGCAAATTGTGGACTGTGTGCGCTGTCAAAACATCCTGACGGATCAACAATATTTTTCACAGCTTCATAGTCTTGATTTGATTTCTGGTCGTCAATGGGGAGATTAATGACCTCCTCTCTTATCCTAGTTGATCTGTCGATGGGCAAAACTCCACTTTGATCTGTGTCACATGTTGATGTGAAGGGTGACCAAGGGAAAATAGGTGCTCTTGGACAAAAGGGAAGGAAACCAGCAATGCTTTTTTCTCTGAGGGACAGGGAGACCAGAATTCAGGTCAAGGAGTGTACAAGTTCGATGGATTGAAGTTAAATGTGCAACTATGCATGTCTCCACAGACGAAAATACATGCATGCTATAACTCAATCAGTGCTAAAAGGTTGCACACCTATAAGTACATGCAAATAGAAAAACTAAATGCAGCCATGCTATGTCATGCTAGACTTACCCCTCATCAATTTTAGTCTTTTCTGGGCTAAATATCAATTCAGTGGCAAGGTTTATTTCTTGCTCATTTTCAGTTGTTTGGATATTGTCCAAATTTGTAGGCTCAGTTTGTAGCTTTAAGCTCTCCTCTTTATTAGTAAACACTGACTGCACCTCTGTTGGTGATAGGGTGCACTCGACCTCAGTCAAGGGGGAAGTGGACTCTTTGACTATTACAGATGAAGGAATAGTTTGTGAAGCAGCATTGGAAGAGGTCTTCTCAGCCACACCCATGTCAAGTTTAGGTTCAGGTGATTGAGCCTCTGAGACACTGGGAGCTTTGGGGGTAGATTGCACTTGAGAGACCATAGGTCTGGAAAGGAGAAGCACTAAAGTGAAATTTGTCCAGGCATGATACAGCCATTTCTGCTTTCAGACTGATAAGCATTTTATAGTTCTAATAATACCACTGAAACACGTTGATACAGCAGCAAAAGTCAAGGTTCAATTCGGATAACAAATCTATCTAGCTTCTCAAAGTTTTTGCATTCAAGAAAATAAATGCATACACTTCAGGAGGTTTACTGGGGTGATCACATCACAAAATAAAGGAGAGCTGAAGTCATTTTTAAACTTGCTTTATTTCTTAATTGACGTGTTATTCAATTACATTTTCAGTTTTAGTAACCTTATATCGCAACTCGTATTGGCAACTAATTGCAATTAAATATTATACTTATCGGCCTATTCGGTT
>JAODVO010000001.1:26704998-26716166 GCA_025400055.1 Notarius lentiginosus
GCATTCCGGCTCATTCGAGGCACATTCGGGACATTCTGGCAGGATTTGAAGTGGCTTGCCATTTCGATTTTTCCCTCGAATGCGATCAGAATGTTTCAAATTCTGTTGGAATGCCGTAAGAATATTTAGAATGCAGTTAGAATACACTTTGAATGCCGTTTGATATTTCTCCTCTTCGAATGCACCTCGAATGTTTTAAGCATGAGCAAAACCTTCGGGCCGGCCACAAGGATGGACCCGAATGTTTGGAATGCACCCAGAATGCAGTCAGAATTTTTAGAATGCACTTTGAATATCTCGGAATATACGAAGAATTTTCATTCCGACGGCATTCCGGCTCATTCCGCCTCTAGCGCGACTACCCGATGAGATAATTCCAATAGTGTGTCAAGTGTCATCAAGGTAAACGCTGGCTACTTTGAAGAATCTAAAATATGAAACATGTTTTGTTTTGTTTTTTGCTTACCACATAATTCCAGATATGTTCCATGTGTTATTTCATAGTTTTGATGTCTTCAGTTTTGTTCTACAATGTCAGAAATAGTCAAAATCCAGAAACACCTATGAATGAGTAGGGGTGTACAAACCTTTGACTGGTACTGTATATTGATAGAAAGGTTTTTTAGAGGGAGCTTAGCTGTAGTTGACAGTCCCACTGTACAGCCTTTTCGAAAACATACCTAAACACACACCTCAAAGCTGAGTAAGTGATGCATGAAGAAAAAGGAGGCAGAGCTGTCTAGGACAGAACGGACTCTACATTCACTTGATTTTAACCCAATCAAGATGCTCTGGAAGGAGTTGAATAAAAAACAGAGAGAGACACATGTCCAAGCAGCTCCATAAACCACATGAAAGTCCTTCAGGATGCACATGAGCATCTTTGAGGAATATCTGAAGTGACTCTTTGTTTGAAGAACGTGTTTGCAGCAGCTAAGTGAAGTTGTTGTTTTTTCTCCGGAGCATGTACAGTAGTGTGATTGATTTTGTCATTGTTACAGATATACCAGTGTTACACATGATTTCCCCAACTGTGGTTAATTGTTAATAGAATGGTTTATTGCAACCAGACAAGAAAAATGCTAATTTATTACTAATATCTTGAAAAACTGAGTGTCTCCAAACGTTTGATGGGTAATGTATGTAAATGTAATTTGTTGCTCACGTGTGGATGGGGCTGCATTGGCAGAGACTCACGCATGGTGCTTCATGGTTCAAGGCAAATTGAATTGGACCCAGCCTTGAGCATTGCCATCCTGCAGGAAATGGGGTCAGCTATCCATTAAGATGCCATTAGATAATCTAATTTAGGGCCTGATCCCCAAGCGAAGCTTGCTGTATGCCTACTCCTACAGCCAGGAGGATTTTGGTGGGACAAAAAGATGTGGATGGGCAAGCCATGAGCGTGGAGGGTGATTCAACAGAGTAAAATCTGATCAAGTCAACCATGCGTAAGGAAAAGTTGTTTGTTCCCTTCTCCCCCCCTCCTCGGGTTTCTGTGGATGGGGAGCTGTCATGTATTAAGCCATCTGGTATCCAGGGGAAACCAGACATTAGGTAATGCCAAGCTGAAGTTGAAATTGTTAAATAAGGGGGTGGCACCCCATGAGCCACGGCGATCAATTGGCCGGGCATTCTGCAAAAACTAAGGCTGGGGTTGGAGCAAGGAATATGGGAGGACAGAAGGGTTGAGGACCATGTGCACTGAGCTTACAAAGTAATCCCCTGCTGCTCAGGTCTCCTGTGTTCCTGTGGAGTGAGTAGTATGTTACAAAGACAGAGAGAGACATAGAAAGAAAGGGATAAAAAGCTACCTTAAAAAAAAAATAACAAAGCCAAATCGCTGCCGAGTGTTTCCCTCCTCTGTGCTCTCTTTGTTCAGCAAGGTAGGAAAAACTTAATCTCTCATTTCCTGTCAGATGATTTCTAGCAGACCAGAAAGAGGAGAGTGAAGGGGGAAGGGGTGGTAGCAGAAGGAGGAGAAAGAAGCTATGGAGGAGGAAAAAAAAATGTCGAGATACTTTTGTTCACAAAAACTTGCACTACATTTCCTTCCTTTTTCTTTTTCTTCCTTCATATCCCATGCTTTGTAAATTCTGACCATGTTTCTGGCTATTGAATCATGAACTTTGTCTCTATTGTTTTAAGTGACGTCTAGGCTTCTAGCTGCGGGGGATTTGTATAAAACGCAGACTAAGTCATTAGCCACATTCATGGCCACAGTCAGCCATATCACTGCAGGCAGCCATGGGAAGAATAAAGCCAGTGTTCTAGGTCTGCCAAGACCCTGTTGTCTTCCCCAGGCATCAGCCTGAGCCCTCGTGTCCCCTTTGGAAAACAAACAAACTGCCAAAGAAAACCCCCTAAAACTCCCTCACTGCCCCCCCCCCCTTCTCACAAGCAAAGCTGATCCACTGAAGCTATGCACCTGCAGCCGGAGATCCCAGGGAAAAGTCGCTCACTTTCTTCTCTTTACTGTTGCCTTCCGTCAAACACCCCTGTCCGCCCTCGCCCACCCCCGGCCTGCCCTGTCCTCCTTTCTTTTTTTGAAGGAGGAAAAAAGTAAAAGGGAGAAAATAACAAAGCGGTGGCTGTGTGTGCCGGGTGGTGTTGAAAGAGCAGGAGCACGCTCTGTAATCTGCAAACAGAAAGCAGCGATTGTGTGAGACAGGTATTTAAGAAGGAGACGGGATAGGAGGAGGGTGGACTGGTTTCTGGCCTGCCTAATTATTCGACACATGTACATACCATTCAGACCCCCGCTGTCCTCCCTCCAGGGAACAACATGCTGTTTGTGCATCGCGGCGTCTCTCGCATTCAAGGCCTGTGCCGTGGCTCGCAATTAACAGTCTTGTGTTGTTGTGTGGCTAGCATGTGCTGAATATGGATGGGAAAGTGCGGTACACAATCAGCCTCTGACTTAACCCTATTGATCAGAGGGAGGGTGTCAGCTCTCTGTGGGACCCCTCTTTTGCAATATCCACTTACTGAGGCGCCTTTGTTCCTTTGAGTTTCCTGTGCTGTCAGTGCTAAAGGAGGGATGAAGGCCTTCAGACTGTGGGAAATAATTGAGACCTGTACCATTAGCAGACACTGATATGTCTCACTGACTCGATTTAAAATCGTTTCATATTGTCCTTTATTAAACATGATGATTGCATGCTCAGTACAACATTGCTGTTTTTGCTGAGCAATCATTCAATTTTTATGAAATATTTAATTGCAAACAATAATACTGATTATATGATATGCAACATATAACTAGCTTTACTTAATTTAACAAAAAAAAAATTTTTAACCAAATATCATCTCGGCCGATTGCAAGGTCGCTCAGGCAAAATGCAAAATCTAAGAAAATATTCTTGGCTCTGAGTTTGACTGTTAAAGAATTTACTTAAATTATTATTATTATTATTATTATTACAGTTTTTAGGCAAGATGATTCTATTTGTCTGCTTTATGTGTGTGTCCCACTGCTTCTGACACTCTCTCTCTCTCTCTTTCTCTCTCCTGTGTGCACAGTCCTGGTACCTGGGCGAGCTTAATTCCATTCCAAATGTCGAACGGGACTCAGATTCTGCCAACAAATGTCCAGAATTACAGCATAAACATCATTGGTGAGCCCCTTCTTCAGGCGGAGACAAGCAACTGAGGGGTGTAAGCGGGGGGCCAAGCCTTGACTCTGGAGTGACAGGTCCGTGGACAAACCAGCAAGCGGCACTTACACAATCTCCACTGACTTTTGTCCCTCCCACTGAAGGACTTTGCCCTAGAAAAGGAGAGTGGGTTTGGGTCAAAGCTGGCACGAGCCTCTCCATGCCAGTCAGTCATTGTGTGAGAAGGCCCCTCAACTGATATACTGTGATATTTACCATTAAAAAAAATTAGATGCCTTAATGTTTTGCATGATACGCTAGTCTCTTGTAGTGTTTTTTTTTTTTTTAAATGTCACAATTTCTAGGCTTGGTTTTTGAACAGGTGCAGGTGTAGAAGGAGAGGCACACAAGGGCTGGCTGGCTGGACTTTCTTTTTTTTTTTCCTCCTTTCCTTTGGGGAATGCAGGCTCCAATTCTGACCTATCAAAGAAGGCTCAACCCACATCATTACATGTCCATTAAGAACAAAATTCAGCAATTCAGACATTTGTTTGTTTGTTTGTTTGCCTTCTAACCTTCTTTTTTTTTTTTTTTTCCATGATGAAAAGGCACCTTTTGGTATCTGTAATCTTGTCAATCTTGGATTTGTATTTCCTTTAGACCTAAAGGTTAATATCTACGTTTAAGAGTTAAGAACTCTGGATTTTTATAGTGAAAAAAAGACCTGTATTACTAGGTTAGAAAACAACCCCAGTGAATTTTCTTGATGTATCCTTTACAAAGGATTTTCGAAAAAAAAAGAAAAAAAATGGTAAAGAAGAAAATATCTCATATGAGGCAAGTGCAATTCAAAAGATTTTTTTTTTTTTACTGAAGGGAAGCTATCATAGTCTGTCTGCCCTAGGACTCTAAAAAGGAAGGGGGAGTAACTGTTTTAAAAGTTCACTTTTAAATGAGAAAATAATTAATTGCGTCCTCAGATATGAACATGGTGGAAAGTTGAGAGAGGAGACGTGTGATTCATTGACAGCAAACGTTTACCTGAGCAGAACTGAACACGAACAAAAGAGCACTTATCTTGAGCCGTACCCAAGCACTCGGGTAGTTTTTTTCTCCTCATTAATTTATTATGTAAAATGACAAACAGAAAGTTAAAAAGGTGAAAAGACACAAACACACGGCGTGTATAAAATTGCTTGGTTTTTTTTTTTTATGTAATCCCTACCTATCTAGTGTGCATTTTCATTTGGGCCATTAGCTTATAAAGCTACTGTTTACATTGTGATATGACAAGAAACATGAGGATCGCAGGCTGGTGAAGTAATTTAAGAGAAAATGTGTGCGCACGCATGTGTGTGTGTGTGTGTGTTTGTGTGTGTGTGTGTGCGTTTGTTATGTGTTAAATCTGCACTCAGTTAAACACTAACCTGCAGGGTGAGGCTAGGTCTCATGGTGCTTCTTTTACGCCCGGTTTGGTGAATCTCTACAGTCGTAGTCCCGTAAATCTCCAATTGTTCACGGCAGTCCCAATGCCATCGCCTCTCCAATCAGATATATTTATATAACTAATCTTTCCAATAATCTTAATTTGCACGAATATATATAGTCCACATTACGTGCCTTGCCTTTGAATATAGAAAACATCACTACACTTGTTTTTACTGCATTTATTACCGTTTTAGAAAAAAAAAATAACATTTTTATGATAAGAAATATTTTGTACTCTGGATGAAATTGTGTCATTGTTGATTTTTAGCTTCATTTACTACTTTATCTCACATTTACAGTGCATATCAAGGCTGTGTATAGTTGCTGTTCTAAAGTTTATAATCAAACAGCGTTATTTTTCAGTATTTTGGTGTTTTTTTTTTTCCATCTTCCAGTCATTATTGGGGAGGGAGGGGTCCAGAATTATAAGAATTATGCAATACCAAGTTTTGCCTATGTAGGTAGTGCTTTTAGCTATGTCAATTAGAAGCTAGTATGGAGATACAAATAGTGTAAACATTTATTTTGTTGATGTTGTCATTGTTAACATTGTCGTTGATGTTGTTGTTATTTTCTTTCTTTTTTTTTTTTTTTTAATTGACCAAAGTGGGAACTGCTTTCTATGCAGTGTGTGACAAGGTCTTTTCTTCGTTTCCTTGAGTGTACTGAAAGATGGAGAAGCGCATGCAAGGATAGTTTTGTTTCGTTTTCTCTGTGAGGGGAGTATTTTTTCTTTCCCTACACTTTGTAGCATGCATCGTTTGGTCTAACATGGCTGCAAAGTCACTGGTCTGCCTACTGTGACTAACCGATTTTTTTTTTTTTTTAATTCACACTGGGGTGCTAGCATGACTCCTGGAAATGGCTCATTTTCAGAGGAGAGAAAGCTTGACTTGAGACTGACAATCAGTGTTGAAATTTAGAGAATTAGAGTTAAAACGTAGACGTTTCCGTGTACAACATGACAGTATGGACCGTTGAGCGGAATCAAATTCATCCCAAGCTCAGATTTTTCATATAGCGAGGACTATGGATGCAATCCAACACTACTCTGCATATCGCCTGTTAACTCACTCTGTCCACACACAGCATCTTTTAAAACACAGTGAACTGTCGGTACTGTATCTTGAAAGCTGTGAAGACGAATCTTCAGCATTGGTTCTGCATATTATCAGTAGCAATATGCAAGTACAAAAGTAGATGCCTTAAATTTTTATGAAAAAAAAAAGTGACTTGTTATGAAATGCATTACAATCACCACGTGAGAGTTGCGTGTTAAAACTCCTTACAATCAGAAAAGAAATTGTATCCTTTATTGCTTCTTATGTTGGAGATATATTCAGGTTCAGCCTTATGAGGATGTCAGTCAGGTTCGGGGACACAGTATGAACTCATGATCTGTTTTATATTCTACTTGTGATAAACTACAGACTTCAGAGGAAGGGCCTTATGCAGTCTCCAAAAGTCCTGGAGGACCACTGCGATTTAAACGCTCAGCACTTATACAGCATATAGGCAATCATCCACCTCCAGTGCCCTTTCAAACGAACAATTCCATGAACTGTAAAACAGTTACTCAGGCATAATGCGTCATGGAGCATTATATCAATATTAGTCTATTAGTCATCGGATCTACTCTTTGTATTGTACAAAGAGGTTCAACATATCTTTCAACATTTCTGCTGCTTGCACTTGGTCCATTTAATGGCCGTGTTCTTCTACAGCAGATCTGAAATCATTATAGATCTTTGTCTAACCATGTCCTCAAAAAAAAAAAAAAGTCTGGATAGAAAAAACTCAAGTCAAGCTCAGTCTTTCCTCCTTCACAAACGTGCTTGTTCTTATTGTGCAAAAAAAAGGTAAAAGAATGAACAAAATGAAGCCACCCCATTTTATGTGCACTGCTGTCCCTGTTATTTTATTTTTTTATTTTTAAATGTTATTGGATTTGAGAAAGTCAAAGTGCTTTGCAGCCGTTTGGCCATTAGCCGTGCCACTGAAGTGCATTTCCCCCAGACTGATGGCAGTGTCAGGGTCAGAGGATCGGTGCCGCGTTAGTGAAGATGGCTGTAGGTATGGGTCACTGTGCTGGCCATACTGATGGGATTAGTCTCTGGTAGTCCGTAGGGGATAGATTCTGTTCTGGCAGCTCTGTAAAAACCTGTTTATCAGTGCAAGCATGTGGTACAGTGTGTGAGACACTGACGCTACAAGAGATGAGCAAATGAGCGTATTTTTATTCAACTGCCTGCCTTCTGGACAAAAGTTTGTACACTGTAGTTTTTCTTTGCCCTTGCTTGGAAAGAGCAAACCTTTTAAACACAGAAATGAATTTGCTGCCCCTTCTTGTAAAATTGTAAAAAAAAAAAAAAAAAATACAAAAAATACAAAAAAAAAATCATTCTGAATCTGAAATGAACTTTTTAAGACTTATAAAGTTGAATCGTTGAAATGTAAATGTAAAGTAAAATGTTTTTGCTTGTTTGTTTGTTTGTTTTTGTTTGTTTGTTCGTTTTTCCTTTGGTTGGTGTGAGACCTAAAGTTTGTGATGTGAATATGTATGTCATAAAAAATAGGAAAAGAATTGATGATTAAATTCATGTTGTGAAGGGTAACATTTTGTTCTCTCAGTATAATTTTAAAAGGCACCTGATTTCAGTTCATCATCGGTGAGTCCTAGCGCTAGTCATAGCAATAGTCTCGTAGTCCATAGTGGTTCAGTTTTGCTCTGTTAGCTGGGTGGTTTGTTTTGGTGCGAGTGTGTGCCAGAGCGTGTGTCTGGCCGACTCTGACGCCACACGGTAAGGAAAAATGAGGGTCTTTGTATTCAAATGCCTGCCTTGTAGACAAAAGTTTGTACACTGTATTTTTTTTTTTTTTTACTTTACCCTTATTTGTAAAAAGCTAAATTTATAAACTCAAGGAATTTGCTTAATATGAATTTTTATTGTAATGCAAATGAAATAGGCTACAACAAAACTGTTTAGGATCTGGACTCGAGGTACAACTCTAGCTGCCCATACAAATCAGAATGAGTTTTATTTTTAATTTGTTATATTTTGTTGTGGAGGTAAAGTCCTACATTGGTGTGTAAATGTTTAAAAGTAAATGATGAAGGTCATTTGTTGTGCTTCATGTAGATTAATCTGGCGTGTTGTTTCTGTTAGCGTGGACCTCGACTGTGTGACTTGATAATGCGATAGCAGAAATGGGGAAAAGGAAATAATAGTTTTGCTGATTCGGGCCAAACTGGGGAGGGAAATCTGCGTGTCCCTTTGAAAAGGCACCTGATTCAAGTCTGTTGCCAGTGATTACCAGGGTAATGTTGTTAGTGACATATTATTCTGCTGTCGCCTGGAAAAGATAATTAATTTACCAACAATACAGCGAATCATTTGGTTTCTGATGAGATCTTATAGCTTTTCGATCGCATACCGAGCTGAAGCTGACATGTATGCATGTTCATTTCACAGTATTTCTGTACGTGTTCACTGTGGGCTGTGATCGCCATGTAAAGTAACGTTAATCACCTTCATCGTGGAATTGGGATAAGGTTATTACTGGGAGAACCCGAACTCTCATGAGCCTTTGCACAGCCCTGCAGATATCCGTTCATGTCGTTAGCACAGATGAAAGTTTGGCAGACAGCTGAGCATTTGCACTTTCCGCAGTTCCCACTAGCCCTCTCATTGGCACGTCGTTGTTTGGAGTATGATTTGCGTATATTATCGGATTTTAAGCCTGAATACTTCCATCTAATTTCACTGATTGTGATCATGTAACAGTGTCGCTCACGACAGCACACAGTGTTATGAGGCTTATGAGAGGAGTTCTGGTCAATTTCTACTTTTATGTGTCTCAGTAGTGATTTGTAGGTTTGTTTTTCATTCCTTTTCAAAGGGCTGATTATTAATACTTTTTAATCGGTTTGTTGTCAAGAAATTAGATTTTCATAGCATTACATGTATTACATTATATGAGACGATGGCCTGGTTAAAGTTAAGTATTACATGTAGAGATAGTAATGAAAGCCATGCTCATGGACACTGAGAAGGCCGCAAGTATTCTCCTTATGCGAGGAGGTGCTCGTGGCACTCACGCAATATCTTTATTTAGTTCACCTGAATATGGATTTACCACAGCGAAAGGCAGGAGAACCTTTCAGTCCATTTCTTCAGTTCTGTTTTCCAGGGGCATTTCCAATGGCATGAATGAACATCAGGAACATATTAAAAACCAGCATATTTTGAGATGTTTACCAAAAAAAAAAAGACAAAAAATATATACAGTATATATATGTTAAGCAGTGCCTGTTCCAGCTCACAGTCTCAGTGGACTTCACATTGTACATAACAAACAACACTGAAATTTCTTTGGGAAAAAACAATTAGAAATGTAGAGAGAGGGGAAAAAAACAGTCAAAACAGAATGTGTGGGTTGCTTCTTCCTGTATTTTTGATCTTATTATGGTTTATTTCCCCCCAGGTTTTATGTGATGTGTCCTTTTTAAGTGTTTTTTGTGCTCTGTTCATTTTTGAATATTTTAGTCCTATTGAATGGAGTGCCCTGGTCTCGCGATATTTCTTTGATGAGATTAAGTAAATAGTTGGGCAGTGTGTTTCTTTAGATTGTCAATGCTACACTTAGAACTACAGTAGATGAAAAAAATGTCAGCTAAAAAAAAAAAAAAAAAAAAAGATGCTTGCCAGCTCCACAGCAGGGTTGATCTCTTTCAGGTCTTGTGGCACTTTTACACCCTTTTCAAAATGGCTTTTTTTTTTTTTTCTTTTTGAGCCATGCATTTGTAACATGACATGAACAACACTAACATGTTTTAAGGTTGTATCAGCCTTTAGTGAATGTAGTAACACCACAGATGTATGCAAAAGGCTATGTAAATCCCTGAATGTACATCATAGAAGACTTTAAAGACTTGTTTTATTCATCGTTCGGGAAATGCAGGTATCCTTCAAGAGACTGTACAGTGAAGGTCTTGGGTTTTTTTTCCAGCTGTTTTTACTTTTCTTCATTTGGTTTGATTTTTTTTTTTCACTTTTCACGACTAAACAGTAGGCATTGCCTTTGAGCTAGCTTGCATTTGATGTAGGGGATAAAATTGCCACAAGATTACAAATGAGTGTAAATAATGCTTGACTTTTTGTGATTGTTACTGTTATATCCAGCCTATACTGCTAGCAGCTGTTTTTACTGCAGTCAATTACTGGAAGTGGATATATTTCCTATGCAAAACTGTTTAAACAATAAAACGAGCTATGCTACAAAACAAATTGTGTGTGTTTTTTTTTTGTCTGTGATGTTTGATTTTTTTTTTTAATGATCACAATTTCAATATTAAGTAATCACTTTTGTAGAAAATAGAAGAAATTATCCAGCTGGCATTCACTTGTGTAATTTTGCACACTGGCTGCCCCAAGCATAACCTACTTTAAGTAACTAATACATCAATCATGGCTGCAATGTGCCTGAAACAGTCTTTCAAATGTTGGGAAAAGGTTACATGCAAAGCATTACAGATAGTTAATGAAGCATGATAGAGCCGCTGGGTATGCAGCTGAAATGGCGAGAAAAAAAAATTCTGCAGTTGGGAGGTCATTAATATACATTTTATTGAGCATTTTAGTTATAAAATAAGAAGAAAGAACTACAACACCAAGTTTGAATGGCTGTAAATATAAACCTCTGTGTATATGTGTGTGTGGTGGGAATGGGACAGATGTTCTCTATCATGGTGGGGACCAAATGTCCATATAAGGACATGAATATATGACAGGTTTGACCTTATATATCAGTTCAATTTATATAGCGCCTTTCTCACACCCAAGGTTGCTTTACAATTAAGGGAAAAAAAAAGAAGAGTCCACCAAGAGAGGGTCAGGATGTAATTCCAATGGCGTAGCTACCACAGTCCCACCAGGCGCATGAAGAGAAATCCCACACCGCCTGCACAGCCGCTGCGATGCCACTGGGCAACATTGCTTGGAACACTGTGCCAAGCACAAAAGCACTGCCACACAGAGTGCTAGACAACCCTAGTGTTAAAAAGAGCAACAAGCTCACTGCAGT
>JAODVO010000001.1:28580862-28593107 GCA_025400055.1 Notarius lentiginosus
ATATAAAACATACCCACCTACTCACCAACCACACACACACACACACACACACACACACACACACACACACACACACAAAATAGAGACTGACAATTACTCAAGACCAGATCAAACATGTAAGCACTGGCAGTTGCTATTTGTGATGGCAAGAGTGTATAGTGGAAATTTGCCTGTGAGTGGCATATGGCTTTAGACTCTGATGCATACAGCTAGCACTAATTAAGACAGATGACGGTGTGTCTGTCTGCAGCTACTTCCTGTGTGCTTGTGTTTTAGTACGTTTTGTTCCAACATAAAGATATGTAAACCAAGATAAAATGCCACTTAGAGTTACCAGAACAGCAGCAGAGTTTTGACACCGTGAGGTTAAGGTTGCGTATAGTGGATTTGATGATAAGGTTGGGTGATGCTGAGTATGTTGGGTGGAGTTAGGTCGAGGTTTGGGTTGGGTGTAAAGAGGTTCGATAAAATGAGGTTGAGGGTTGGATTATGTGCAGTAAGCTTGAGGCCCAGGTTAGATGTTGTGAGGCTGAAGTTGGCTGTAATGAGTTTGAGGGCTGGTGATTGTGAATTTGTGGGTCGGGATAGTTATAATAAGGTTCAGGTTGGGTGTGGTGAGGTTGAGGGTTAGGAATAGTGACGTGAAGGTTTATCTGTAGTGAGGATGATGTAAGGGTTGGGTGTAGTCAGTTTGGGGTTGAGTTTAAGGGTAGTGTGGATGATGGTGGGTCCAAAATCAGTCTGACACCTCTGTCCTCATGCCCCCCCCCTTGTGCATGTCTTCTTGTCATCACCAAATCCTCCTCAGTCATTCTGAACCACTTCATGCTGCCAATGTAGCTTTAAAAGAAACTGAATGATAACATGTGGCCTCTTGGTCTTTGTGTTCAGCAGGAGGTAAAGATGCTATTATTTTGAATGAGAGCCAGCGTGCCACACCCCCCTCCTTGCTTGGCCTTCCTTTACAGCCTGTGCCCACTGAACGGCTGACTGATTCACAGCCCCCTGCAGGTGAGGGAGTGTAATTGTGTGTAACTGAAATCACTGTTCTCTAATTGTGCCCTCAGCTCAACACTAAAGAGCCATAATTAGCTTGATCGCTCTCTATAGCTCGTCCTGCATGTGTCCCTGTGAACGCACCTCTGCTTCACGCACACTCTTATCGCTGTGGTGGCTAAATGGCTGATCCTTCTCAAATGCCATGGCATTTTGCAAATGCTAGCAAATTCTTGCCCGCTGACATTCACCAACTTTTGGGACGTCTTTGCAGAAGGGATGGTCCATAAATATGGATACCAGCCATACTGTGAGCTGTTTCTCTTTTCACTCGTACTGATGAAAGCTGTGAAAGTGTTTAACCTTTTGCTTGTATGCATCCAAACATGGCTCAGTAATCCAGGAGAATGGGTGTCATTTGCTTCTCTGTATGGATGACTTCACATCAGAATGCTGATTTTAATAGGCTGGTGTGAAAGCACTCCTGTAAATAAATCTGTTTCTGCTATTGAGAGGCTACTTGGGTATTCCAAAATATGCTTTTGAGTTTTAGTAGACTTATCAATGCGTAAGATTTTCTTGACTTTAGTATCAATACCGGTCCATTTTTATATTAAGGTCATTATTTAATATAGACGTTTTATAAGATGAACTGTCTTGGAGTTGTTGAGATCCTTCCACTGTCTCCACATTACACACACCTTCGCCCACAGGGCACTGCTTCATTAGCAATGGCACTAAAACAATGACCATTAATCTTCTTTGTCCCCCTGAGTGGTTCAGATGACAGGACAGGAAGTGGAGGGTTATTGCCATGGGAACTGGACACAGCTGGCGATGACAGCTTCCTGAACGTGTGGCCTCGCTCCCGCCCCAGTCCAGATGGAGGTGGAGACAGAGTGGAGACATCTGTCACCTCTGAGCAAGGGGAGGAGACGCAGTCTTGCGGGCTGGAAATCGTGATGCAGACAGAACAGCGGCAAGGTGATGAAGTGGGACCAGCTGCAGACATGCAGCCAATCGCGAAGCAGCATCCTGTTGTAGAGGAGGGCGAAGTTGTAGAGGTGGACGGCAGCTTGACTGTGGAGGAAGGTGAAGATGCTGCAGTGGCACTGGCTTCTCCAGGGTCTGATAGCTCTGGTTATTCTCCACGTCTCAGTTCAGGGCACATCTGTGATCAAAGCCAGCATGATGACCGTATTCATCATGATTTTAGACAGATTTTAAGTGTAGCTACTGACCCTGAAGATGTCTTGGAAGAGAATTTCTCAAGTCTTGTGTCTATTTCCAAAAAGCCCATCCCGGCTTCACCGCTCACACCAAGATGGGAACTGGATTACCAGTCAGGAGAGACTGATAGCTGTCACAGTGAAAGTGTGGCTTAAATATTGACCAAATTCAGATGTTCTTTATAACAGGAACTTGTACAAGAATGACATCTCGAAAGGAGAAGTTTTCAGTTTTTGTCTGTTGCCCTGCGTGTTTCATGTTTTCCCTCAAAAGACCTTAATATTTAGTTGATGACCAGGTGGAGATGAGACCAAATATGAAGCGTGAAACACATAGGGCCCAGCTTTAAGTGAACTAAAGGGTGTGTACTTTTAAACTTGCATTTCAAGATATGGGAATATTCCTGCAGTCTAAATCTAGTGCATGTATTAGTGATTTTTGTGTTGCTTTATTTCTACTTGTCTTTGTCTGCTGAATTATGTTTAAGCTAAATTTACAATGAGTATCAATTAAGTTAATCATTAGACAAGCAACAGTGATTCATCCTCTATCAACAGGGATGAGTTGTGTGCTCACTCTGAAGTTTATTTAAATGCATGTATGTCACATATGTACTGTACGTGTATTATGCCAGAGTCAAGAATAAGGGGTCACTGAACCTCTCAATATCGTACATGTTTACACTTTTCATCAGCTTGGAGTTGTTGAGGTCATATTTGTACAATCTTGAACCTAGTCTCAGAAACTTTCTGCACTGATGTATAGTTTTTGATTTTGTTTTCTTGCTGTTACATATTTTGTTGTCCTGATAGCTGATACCATATCTCTATCGTCTCTATTTCCTGTTGATTCTGTAGTATACTTATTTCCTTTAGCTCCCTTTTTCTGGAGAAACAGTCTGGCAAGACTTCATGTTTATCATATAAATGATGTAATTTTCCAAGAACTGCACACAGATCTCGCACAAATTACATTTGCATCACAAATGATTCAGAAAAGATATCAAATTGTTTCAAATCATGATGGTATTGCTGTTTACACAAATAATTATACTCTAAATGTTTACAAATGTAGATTGTGGCTGCACTTTTTTTTTTTTTGCTGCATGTGCCTTATAATGCAAAATGAACTGTGCTTTCTCTGTTGGAAGAGAAGTGATAAATATGGGATGATATGCAGGTTTGTTTGTTTTTTTCACTTTGTTGGCAGTACGTTCATGTCAAATATCTGTCTGACATGTCTGTGTACTCTGATATGGTCTACCTGTTTAATTAAATATAATTATATTTTCTCAAACTGTCAAAGTATCAACTTCATATTGTGGTTTTTTGTTCTTGAACCATGTTCCATTTGTAACTTAAGTGTGCAATGTATTTAAGCAGTTGAAGCAGAAATTACAGTTCTGTATGCTTGGTCAGATGTAGTATTATCTTTGTAACACGAGTATTAGAAACGGACAACATTGAAGCTACGATCATACAACTTTTCCCCACGAAAAGATTGTGTTCCATAATCTCCAATGTCACTGCTTTCTTAGAATTTTCTAGAATCCCTGTGCATGTAGCTACTGTGCTGTGAAGGCCACAAGGGCAGCACTGTTAGAATTAATGCGCTTGTGCTGAATTAACATCCTGTGAAAACCTGATGTCTCTTCAAAAGAAGTCACTACTTCTCTTATGCAAACTCTTGCTTTGCTTATTTTTAGGATACAGATACTACTTCCCAGGGCAATTCAGGTCTCTCTCTCTCTCTCTCTCTCTCTCTCTCTCTCTCTCTCTTTTTCTTCGTCTCAGCATGGACTCAGCTGGCAGTTGGCTTTTCTGAGCAAATACATGATCCAAGCCAAAAACTCAATTGGGTATTCTGCAGAAGGCATGGCTTTTCTATTTTTGAACTCCCTTTGCTATATTCACACACGTGCATGCACACTCCATCTCAATCATATGGGCAGAAATTCTACAGAAGCCATGCAGAGGGTGAGGCAGGATGCCAGCTGATGTATCTGATGCGTCGTGTTGGCGGGCTGTGCGGAACGGCAGGCTGGATTATGTTGTGTGGAAGCCACGCACTGAGCCACTGCAGTGCCAGTTTAGCCCACAAGTGATTATGGGAAATTAGCCACACAGATCACTGCTAGACCTCTTGCCTTAGGAGGGTTTGTGTATGTATTGGAAATGGGAAAAATGCACAATACAACAGAGGGTAAAAAATTTATATATACACACACACAGTGTCTTGCAAAAGTATTCATCCCCCTTTGTGTTTGTCCTGTTTTGTTGTATTACAAGCTGGAATTAAAATGCATTTTTGGGGGGGTTAGCTGATCAGCCATAACATGACTGCTGACAGGTGAAATGAATAACATTCATTATATCACAAACTGCTGAAAAAGTTAATGCTGGCTAAAACAAAAGTGTCAGTGGTAACTTTTTCAGCAGTTTGTGCTATTGGACCATATGGGCTAGCCTTCCATGTCCCAAGCAAATCGATGAGCCTTCGATACCCATGACCCTGTCACTGGTTCATTGGTTGTCCTTTCTTGGACCACTTTTGGTTGGTACTAACCACTGCATACCGGGAACACCCCACAAGATGTGCCATTTTGGAGATGCTCAGACCCAGTTATCGAGCCATCACAATTTGTCCCTTGTCAAAGTCACTCAGGTCCTTACGCTTGCACAGTTTTCCTGCTTCCAACACATCAACTTCAAGAACTGACTGTCCTCTTGCTGACTAACATATCCTACCCCTTGACAGGTACCATTGTAATGAGATAATCAATGCTATTCACTTCACTTATCAGTGGTTTTAATGTTATGGCTGATCGGTGTATGTTGTTTCACAGCATTGAGTGACAGGGATACAGTGATAATCTCATTAGGTAAGATAACTAGGTATCTTTCCATACTAAGATTATGGGTAGAAAAACAAGAGAACATTGCTTGTCCAAAAAAAGAACAGACAAATAAGAACCATTTGAACAATGACCTTTTGTCCTTAAATGCTAGTTCAGTGAGCTGTATGGTGATATATTCAGGTCTTGAGGCAATACCCTGAGCATAGAAACAGAAGCTTTGCTGTAACATGCAGAACAAAAGCTTTGCTTATACTATTATATATAAAGTACTTCAAATCTATACATATAGGCTACATGCAGTCAATTTACCTTGCCAGTCAAAAGTTTGTACACCCCATACGTGTTCATAGGTTTTTCTGTATTTTGATTTTGTATTTTCAACATTGTAGTAATACTGAAGACATCAAAACTATGACATAATATCTGGAACATATATGGAATGATGTGGTAAATAAAAAGTGTGAAACAAAATGTTTCATATTTTACATTTCATATTTTATGTTTCAATATTTCATATTTTAGATTCTTCAAAGTCGCCAATGTTTATGTTGATGACACTTTGCATGCTATCGGCATTCTCTTAACCAGCTTCATGAGGTAGTCACCTGGAATGCTTTTCAATTAACAGGTGTGCTTCATCAAAAGTTAATTAGTGAAATTTCTTGCCTTCTTAATGTATTTGAGATCAAACAGTAAATAGTAAATAATAAAGATACAATAAACAGCCCTATTCCACAACTGTAGTAATCCATATTATGTCAATAACTGCTCGACTAAGTACAGATAAATTACATCCATCATTATTTTAAGACATGATGTGTCTTTTAATTAAAAAAATAAAGAAAGAACACTGAATTCGAAGGTGTATCCAAACTTTTGACTGGCACTGTCTGTTCTTGGTATGTTCCATTATTTACAATTGACAACAGCATTATAGTATATGAGAGTATTAGTATGTAATATTAGAGTATCTAATTCTTCATTAATATACAACTAATTCAATTTTAATTGCAGATAAGTTCTGTCAGCTGGGCAAAATATTCTATCAGGGATGGGTTGGGAGACGGATATAAGTGCAGAAGATGTTTACTGATAAAAATGCAAACAGGTAAACAATCCAGAATGGCAGGCAAAATTGAAAACGGTACAATAAGCAATTGGTCAAGCAAGGCACAAACAGACTATCGTGGGCACAAGCAAAATCAAACACGAAACATAGGAAATCAACGATCAGGGAACCAGGAGAAGCAATCAAGAACTAAGGCTCAGTAATGTGTCAGCAGCACAACTCAATACTTCACAAAGTAAGTGTGCTTTCAGTCTTTATATGGACACATTGTGTCTTAATCTTGTGCAGGTGTGAGTTGTTTACGGTGCATGCATGAGAGTCTGCTTGGCATGCGTGCTGTCCAGAGCACATCCAAGAGTCTATCTGATACACGCACCAAGGTGCGCAGGTGTGCCGCCCCCCCAGAGCTCCATCCGGGAGCTTAAATCCATTTTACCTGGCCCTGGGAATGAGGGCCTGATGCTGGATATCATGCCATTGGCACTCTGCTCTGTGCTGACGTGGCACCAGATTCTTGGCTTAGGTGCGGGCTTGGGCTCGGATGCTGGGCAGGACTTGGACTCTGAACTGGATGTAGGCTCGAGCTCTAGACAAGACTTGGGTTTGAGTTCCAGACTGAATTTAGGTTCTGGACTGGTTACAGGCTCGAGCTCCGTACAGGACTTGAACTATAGACTGGATGTGGGCATGAGCTCCAGACAGGATTTGGACTTAGGCTCTATCTGTGCATCACTCCTGTCCTGGTCAGGACCCGGCGGTGGGATGATGACATCTAGCCAGGCAGTAGCAGTAGCAGTAGCCAGGCAGCGGCAGGATGACGATGTCTTCATAGCTGTGCAGTGGCGGGACGATGACGTCTTTGTAGCTGGGCAGCAGCGGGATGATGTCTTCATTGCAGTCTGGGGCAGAGGCTACCCTGTTGGCCTCTGGTGCTGGTTCTGGAACTGGCTCTGGGTCTGATTCTGGTTCAGGCACGAGCTCTGACATTGGTTCTAGCACTGGCACTGGCTCTTGCACTGGCTCAGACACTGGCTCTGGTTCTGGATCGGTTGCTGGCTCTGGGATTGACTGTGGAACAGGCTGTGGGACTGGTTCAGGAGCAATGGCCTCCCCTGATGGCACTGCGTCAGCCTCTGGGAGGAGCTCAGGAGTGACAGCCTCCTCTGCTGGCATTGCATACACCGTTGGGAAGAGCTCAGGAGCAACAGCCTCCTCTGCTGCCACTGTATTGGCCTCCGAAGTGGTAACCCCCTCCCAAAATATTTAATGGGGGTCCTCCTTCTCTAATTTTCCAGTCTCATACAGAAACCATAGCATAACATGAAATGTGTGGAAGTTTTGTAGGCAAGAGTGTTCTTCTCTTACGAGGTAATCGGCCCATCTGCATGCTCGTCCCATGAGCCAGGAAATCATGCAACTGAGCCAGACAGGTTCTGCATGTTTGGGATCTTCCAGGTCAGCATAGAAAAAAGCACACTGCAGGCTGAATCCCCTTGGGTGATATTCTTTTCCATCACAGGGTGCTGGGGTGTCCATTCCAGAAAACAGCCAGAAAAACTTGGCTAGGGGCTGAGGCATGGAAACCCAGGAATGGTGGTAGAGGAGTGTGCTGGTTCACTTCTACTACATCCATATCGGCGAAGTATTTTGTCAGCTGGGTGAAGTATTCTGTCAGGGATGGGTTGGGAGACAGATGTGCAGAAGATGTTTATTGATAAAAGTGCAAACAAGTAAACAATCCAGAATGGCAGGCAAAATCGAAAACGGTACAACAGGCAATTGGTCAAGCGAAGCACAAACAGACTATCGTAGGTACAAGCAAAATAAAATACGAGAAACAGGAAATCAAGGATCAGGAAACCAGGAGAAGCAATCAGGAACTAAGGCTCAGTAATGTGTCAGCAACACAACTCAATACTTCGCAAAGTAAGTGTGCTTTCAGTCTTTATATATGGTAAGTGCACTGATTGTGCCTTAATCCTGTGCAGGTGTGAGTCATTTATTGCGTGCATGAGAGTCTGTTTGGCATGCGCACTGTCAAAGCATGCCTGAGAGTCTTTCTGGTGCATGTGCCAAAGCGCGCAGGTGTGACAAGTTCATTGACAACCAAAAAGCAAGGTGAGTGGAAACCAATGAATGTTAGATAACCCTAACCCAAGGAAGTTAATAATCCTTTGTGGCTTCGGCAAATTAAAAGCCTAACTAGAAGGCTTGAAAAAGTGTACAATTCTCTGTATCAAACTGCTAGGAATCTCCAAATCTCCACCCTGCTGTGCTCTTAGAATGAAATCACTCATAGCTTGTGTACTCATGTTTGCAAGTTAGTCCATCCATCCATTATGTGTAACTGCTTATCCTGCGCAGGGTCACGGGTAAGCTGGAGCCTATCCCAGCTGACTATGGGCGAGAGGCGGGGTACACCCTGGACAAGTTGCCAGATCATTACAGGGCTGACACATAGAGACAAACAACCATTCACACTCACATTCACACCTACGGTCAATCTAGAGCCACCAATTAGCCTAACCTTTAGGGGAAACCGGAGCACCCTGAGGAAACCCATGCAGACACGGGGAAAGCATGCAAACTCCACACAGAAAGGCCCCTGTCGGCCACTGGGCTCGAACCCAGAACCTTCTTTCTGTAAGGCAACAGTGCTAACCACTATACCACCGTGCCACCCAGAGAATTTTATATAAGATATTATTTCATGATTAATTGAAGAAAGCATGGGTTTGCTTCCTTCCATGTGCTCACATCAATCCCCAGATTATATCGTCTTATATGATATTAACATAATATCATAGAAATGTGGTAGAAATCAGGTAGAAATGTCCATCAAAGGGATGCATTTTACTTTGGATACTTTTACTTGAGTAAAGAAATTCAGTCAGGACTTCTTTTTACACAAGTATCTGTACTTCTATTTAAGTAAAGACTAAAGTTCCCTCTTTCCTAAGCAACTTGGGGCTCTTCAGTGCTGGAAGATATCGCTTCTTTAGACTGATGAGGAACATAATTCCTTTGTCTTCATCCATCTTTGAGTCTTCTCCATCAGGAAGAGTTTGCAAAAGGTTTTTGTTAATGCCTTCATTGTTCTCCAAATTTCAGGTTTGCGTTGTGGTGTATCTCAAATGGAATTGAAGTAAGGTTTTGGTTGGTTGGTTGGTTGGTTAGTTCGTTAGTTAGTTTAGGATTCTAGTGCAGAAGCAATCAGCCATCCTGATCTGTCCTTGTTAGATCATGATGAACTTTATACCTGAGTTCCACATCTGAAAAAGCAGTGAAACGTGATTACCTGTTTCAGTTTAATTACACTTGATTACGGCTTCGACGTTAATTATATGGCCATG
Source organism: Notarius lentiginosus (assembly GCA_025400055.1). NCBI lineage: Eukaryota > Metazoa > Chordata > Actinopteri > Siluriformes > Ariidae > Notarius > Notarius lentiginosus. The sequence continues at coordinate 28,590,368 of JAODVO010000001.1, forward strand.
GTGTGATGCTGAATGCTAATGCCTTCCCACCCTCGAAAAGAAACTAACTCCAGTGTGTCTTCATGGAGCAATTATGCAGATATCTGTGCTACCAGATTAATGACGTCTAATCTTAGCCAGCAGTACCTCAGGCTAGTCCACTCTATAAAAACTCAATATCTATTTGTTGTATGTTGTTAATCACTATCATTTGAAGCACAAGGAGAACACATATGTCTTCACGGGGAAGCACCGGGCCCTATACTCCAAGTGTGTGTGTGTGTCTGAGAGAGAGAGAGATGGGAAAGGGTGTGGAGGTCAGCAAGTAATTAGACTTTTTTTTTTCCCTCTCGCCAACCGGAGGGCACGTCAAGCCTTGGGGATGAAAAGTGATTATGTGGCTGTAATTGAATGCTGGTACAATGTGTGAAGAAAAGAACGACAAGTAAGAAAGAGGGGGAGGGAAAAGAGCTGAGGTGTTAAAGGAGGTGTTGAAGGAATTGGACATTTTCAGATGTACTGTGTAAAACACTGACACAAAAATCGTACGTTTCACATCGGACTGTAAGTTTCTCACATGTAAAAAAAAAAAACACATGTAAAGACACATTTCACAATGCCATGCCTTGAAATAAGATGTGAATAAACCTGATGTCCTGTGAATCCATCCATCTGTCCATGATCTATTCCGCTTATCTGTCAGGGTCAGAGGGGAAGCCGGAGCCAATCCCAGCTCACTTTAGGCGAGAGGTGAGGTTCACCCTGGGTAGCTCACCAATGTAATTCAGGGGTAACACAGAGACAATCAACCGTCACACTCACATTCATACCAATGGCCAATTTTGCGTAGCCAGTTGACCTAATCTGCATTGCATTACATTACATTAGAGGCATTTAGCAGACACTCTTATCCAGAGCGATGTACAGCATACCCTGAGCAGCCTGGGGATCAGTTTGGGGTTAGGTGCCTTACTCAAGGGCACTTCTGCCATTCTTGCTGGTCCAGGCAATTGAACCAGCAACCTTTTGGTCTCAAAGCTGCTTCTCGAACCATTAGGCCATGACTTCCCCCTGTCTTTGAACTGTTGGAGGAAACTCACACAGGTATGAGGAAAACCTGCAAACTCCACACAGAAAAGACCCAGTCAGCCACAAGGTTCAAACCCAGAAAACGTTTCATGTGAATAATCTGAATATAAATGAATCATGTGGGGGTAAAACATGTGGAACAAAACAAATTACAGGTCCTTACATGTGTATGTTCATGCATGCGTGCACCGTCTCTGCCCAGGCATGTGGGCATGACTGCATTTTTGCATACATATGTGCATCCAAATGCATCCACAAGAATCTGTGTGTCTGTGCATGGTCACTAAATAACCATCCTTAATTCATTGGGTTGTTAGTTTAGTCTCAGAGCCCTTGTTAATCTTGCTTTACCTTGAATAATGCTGCAGCTCTGAAAGAAGCCCTGCTTCGTTTGGTAAATATACCATTGATTGGCAGACCAGCAAGTGCTTTCTAAATAAATAGGGCTAATAAATAAGTGATGAACAAAAATTGAATCAGAATAAGAGAGCGCCGATAAAAAGGCTGCTAGAAATTGAGAGCTCAGCATCAGCAAATGGAGAGAATGCTGCCGTTAAAACCTCTGTCTTTAATTCCGAGCTGTTGTTTTTAAATGCTCGAGGGAATTTGGATTAAAAAAAAAAAAATCAATTTTACTTTTTTCAGAAATGCCCATGGTGGTCAATGCTCTGTGGTGACTGCTGGCTTTAGCCTGAAGGCCCTCGCTTTCACTTTTCCCTCCCAGCCAAAGCTCAACTGGTCGATGCAATTATGTTGTTTTCCAAACACAACGTGATACCATCATCCTGAGTGTCTAAGAGTCTAAATGTCTCTCAGCTCGTTTTTGAGCTGCTGGATTGGCACTGCTTAGCTTATTTGTGGCGAGTGCTCTCGTGCGTGCACTGAGAAAACGCTGTACTGTTAGATATGCATATGATCTGGCAAGGTTAAGTAGAACACATCCACGCTCATCTGCCTCCAATCTGGTGTTTCTTTGTTTTGTCAGCATATTCTGTCTCTTTGCAGAAGTTTTCTCAGCATATCACTGTTTCTAAGCAGAATTTTCCTTTGTTTATTTATAATATCACTATTTTTAGTGGTGTTTACTGAGAAGATACATCTCTGAGTTTTAGCATACTGTGCATTCTTAGCAACTGTTAAAGGTTCTTTGGTTATCCCTCTGGGGAGCAAAACTTTCACCCTGCCAACAAACCTACAACATAGTGTTTCCCTGTCAGAAAAAGGTTCCAATTAAAATCCTTTTTTTGGAAGCTAGTGACGTATTCAATGCAACTTTCAATGCAACCCAAAGAACCCTCAAAGAGCCTGTTTTCCCTAAGTGTGTGTCTTCATATTCAAATACACAGTGTATTTCTTCAAAAAACCTGCAACACATACATCCAGTTTTAGGAAAACTGAAGCAAATGTTTTCATAAATAACCTGTAGATGAGTTATCATAATCCAAACTGTGATCCTTCTCATATCAACATGGGTGCAAGTATAACATTTTCAAAAACCTGAAAAGGTCAGACGTGCATGGCATAGCCATGCGGGGGGGTACAAAGGGGGGTCAGCCCCCTTAGGGCTCGAAAAAAAAATTAAATTAAAGAAGAAAAAAGAAACCTTTATTTGTCACATGCATACTTCAAGCACAGTGAAATTCATCCTCTGCATTTAACCCATCTGAAGCAG
>JAODVO010000001.1:28904530-28914755 GCA_025400055.1 Notarius lentiginosus
TCTGAAAGTATATTCCCAAGCAATGAATGGAACTATTCTGCCCTAGCGATGTATCAAAAAATAGACAGATAGCGAACAGTTTAGATTGTGGATCTTTACTGAAGACTTCAAACTTGTACAGATGTGTTCATCCTCGATTTCCGTACAACTAAAAGAAACAAATTAAGTATATCACTAAACTGAATAGCACACAGGTGAAAACGCAAGCTAGGCTGACCTGCTAGTAATGCTAACACGCAACACACAAGTTGTTTACTTTCTAAAAGCCTATCACTTTACAAAACTATTAGCTTTCATTTCGTTGCCTAGCATACACAGAAAGTAAGACTTAACTTACAGGTATAGCTACTACCGGAACCTAGCGAGACAGCACTCCAAACATCCAACCAGTGACTGCATTGCCTACTATCCAACAAAAAACTAACGTCTCTGATTGTAAACTGTCTGCCATATCAATATTGACCAGTAGATGTCACCCATGTACCGCGAATGACAATAACACTACGCATACAAGAAAATATGAAACTCGTTAGGCTACGATAAACGGAGAAAGGTCCTAACAGAACTTTCGCATCGGTTAGCTCAGTGGAAAATGCGGAGTGATTACTAGCTGTGAAGAGTGACCAGTGTGATATCAGTGGATATCTCTACTCCCAGTGACGCTTAGAATGCATCTCATCCAATCAGAAATAGTTTGACCGGACCTAACTGTTGTATAATATTCAATATAATTTCTGAAAGCATATACCTTAATGATGATGTGACCTGACATTGACATATCCCACCCACTACCCATGAAGAGTACATTGTGAGTAGGGTTATGAAGTGTATGGCTAATACTTTTGTATCGCTGTTATATAGGAAAAACAGATGTAAATTGATTCAAACACCTAACCATATCTTTTCTGAATTAATTATTCCTTCAGAATTTGATCTAACATCATATGACATGCCCCACCATCCTCATGGCTGCTGCTCATACATAACACATTGGATATGTTCCTTTGTGGCATGGTGTCCACGTATGTTGACAGTAAAATACCATTTGAATAAAACCAAAGCCAAAAATCTAAATGCATTTTAAGTTTATCCTAATTTTGAGTAATGAAATCAATCTTAAAGAAAATATAGACTTAAAGGGTTAAACTTCATGCCTACTTTATTGTTGGCATATTATATTGAAGAACAATAAAAGCATCAACCCACACGAAATTTGTACAGAATAACAAAAGTAAAAGAAATAACAATTTACACATTTCTACTTCTTCATTTCTACTCAATAGTAGGTTATGGCCAACATTATACATTTGTCATACTGAAACTTCCATTAACACAATTGAAGCCTGCAGTTTTTGTGCTGAGTGGCAAAGTGTTGCACAAACATATTAAGGTCCAGTGCTTTTGCATGCTCACTTTCAAGACTGAGCAAAGCCAAATTTGACAACTGCTCACCTCCCATTGTTGACCGCAGGTGGTTTTTCACAAGTTTAAGAGTTGAAAAACTGCGCTCACATCCAGCAGTGCTTACTGGTAGAACAGCCGCTATTTTACACAAGCGGTACAGCTCACACATGACCTCCTTAAAAGGCTCCAAACATTTCACCAAATCAATGAGAGAAGATGGACTGTTTGTCCCATTGTCTTTGTACCTCACAAGAAGTCTTTTTGCTTGCTTCAGTTCATTTTCCAAATCTTGGACGTCTGAGCCATATTCTTCTGCTAATAACACCACCACATCCTCCCTCAAGAAGACATCGCTGGCAGGGTTTAAACCCTGAATTCCTTTCATTATCTGGATACTGGACTTGGAGAAATGCTTGTCCATCTCACAAATCAGTGAGTCCATGATGGGAAGGAATATTCTCCTCCTAAAGGTATCTTTGCTATCAACTTGACTTCTCTGTCCAAGTGTTGATGTAACACAGCTATCGTCTAGTGCCCTTGTTATCTGTGTGACTCTTTTCAGTCTCACAGTGATGGGGATGCTGCACTTTCCACATATTTCAACTACAGTATCCCACAGCTCATCAAAGTGGTTTTCCTCATTATGGTATTCATCAAAGGTCTGCCTAAGGGCCTCAATTAAATCTACAGCCCTCAACAGGTCTGTGTTTGGTGACTGGAGCAGATCAGACAGACACTTTGTGTCACCTAGGACCTTTCTAAACAGTGCCAACAGCCCAATGAAGTTAAGGTCAATTTGACAGAGTATCCCTCGCGCCTTTACACCCCTATCAGAATCTGGCTCATAGGAAATATCCTCTAACACTGTCATTACCGCTGACAACCTATCAAGGAGGTTTCGACATGCACTGTACCGACATGCCCATCTGGTGTCGCTGAGACTTGGTAGTTCTCATGGTGGACCACTGAACATTTCAGTTTGTCTTTCAAGCCAATTTTGGTGGGCATAAGAGCCTGACATGAATACATATAACTGCTGCAGTAAAGTAAAAAACTCTCCAGCTTCTGGAACCTTTTTCACACAATCCACCATGACTAGATTCAAACAATGTGCATTGCAATGTACATAAAACGCATATTTGGTCACCTTCTTAATCCTAGCCTGGACTCCGGAGCAATTGCCACTCATCACAGAGGCCCTGTCGTATCCTTGACCGACCAGATTTTCCCTGTACTCCAGCCCAAATTTCTCCAAACAAGATATTATCATATTAGCTAAGCTCCCTGCATCCAAATGTTTCGCTTCTGAAAACACAAGGAAACTCTCCCGTACCACACCATCATAATAGTACTGCAAGATAATGGACATTTACTCCTTTTTGCTTATATCTTTGGTCTCACCTGCCATAACTGAAAAATATTCACTGGCTTTAACTTCTTTCATAATTTCATCCAGTACCATTCCTGCCAAGCTGTCCAAAATGTCATTTTGAACATCTTTGGATGTGTATTTTGCATTTCGAGGCCCTCTTCTAATCTCTTCTTAATAAATGGATCATGGTTACCCACCACATTTAAAATCTCACGGAAATTACCCTTGTTCTTTGAAGTCTCAGATTCATTGTGACCTCGTTGTGCAATGTTTTGAGTTGCTGTAAGGAGCAACACGTCGCCTATGGTTTTCAAGTAAAGTTGATTTTCATCTATTTGCTTTTTATTTCTGTTGCTGATCATCCCCAGGACTGATGTCCTGTTTTGTGCCATTCTTTTGTATTCCCTCCATGCTATCATTGCATTTACATGTGTCTCAGACTTACTATGTGCACTAAAACCACCATCTTTGAATGTGGCCTTTTTCCAGTTTGAGTAACTCATCCTAGACACATAAACAGTAGTTGGGCCTTTCGAAAAGGCAAAATGCCTGCAGGGAAAACAATATACAGCAATTTTAGCCACAGAGTATTCCAACCACACATGTTCCCTATACCAATCACTACTGAAGGATCGCATGGCGCTGCCTTGCAAAGTCCTGGGAAAGTCCTTCAGGTGTGTTTGCCTTGGTCCTTCGGCCTTTGACTTTGATATATCTAAAAGGAGAGAGAGAGAAAGAGAGAGAGAGAAGGGATGGGGGATCAGGACCATCATAGTACTGTTCCAATACCTGCCTATCGATAGATAGATAGATAGATAGATTTTATTAATAGATAGATTTTATTAATAGGAAATTCTGGAATAGAATATCAATAGCGCATTCATAGGACTGACAACTATTGTGATGGCGTGTGGATGAATCTAAAAAGCATTCAAGTTTAACTTATGTTAAGTTTATGAAGGCAACTGTATAATGAAAAAATTTGAAACACAGCTCACTACCCTTCCAGAATCTCCTAAGACCCAAATTTGTGCCCTGACCCAAAGATAGAGAAACACTGATCTAACATACCAGGAGCTCCAGGTGGAAGCTCACTGGGTTGTGCGCTGCAGAGGGCTTCTGCAAAGGGCTGCTCCTCACTCTCATGCTGCTCCTCACTCTCACGCTGCTCCTCACTCTCATGCTGCTCCTCACTCTCATGCTGCTCTTTACTCTCATGCTGCTCCTCTCTCTCACGCTGCTCCTCACTCTCAGGCTGCTCCTCTCTCTCACGCTGCTCCTCTCTCTCATGCTGCTCCTCACTCTCAGGCTGCTCCTTGCTCTCACTCTGATCTAGTACCTCTGTCTCACTTAGCTGCCTCTTTGCATTTTTGGGCTGAAAAAAAGGCAAAATGCCTTTTCTTCTCTTCATTTCCCTCCCTAGTGATATACATTAGAGATAAATATGAAAAGTTATTAGTAGATTAAAACCATGTCATGTAGCTATTGTATGTAAATTAAGTGCAGTTTCCAGATATAGCTACATATAAAAGTTCTAAAAGGGTAATCTGTCTTTGTCAAGTGTCAACACATTAAACTACCATACCACCACTGGCTAGCTAATCTCACTAAGTAGCACAGGGGCGCTAGTGTTAAGGTTCCCTGGCACAAAGCAAAACAGACCCCACCAGCACATTTTAACTGAATGATAAATACATTACCTCATTAACAGTATAGGTAGGGCATAATGCCAGCCTTGACAAAATGTTAGTTACACATTGATTAGCGAGCTACTGCTAGTGTAATCTCTGCAAACTAAGGTCAGGACAGATCATGGGACAGATAGCTAACTAAAGCTTCTATGCTAGCGGAGCAAGACTAGCGTGCTAGTCTAGTTGCTGACCGACCAATATAAAAAATATTGATAATAAAGATAGCTGGGCTAAAAGAATAATTGAGTACCAAAATGCATTTAACATAGAAAGGACAAGACTGTGTTCTATCAGGTGAAAACAATTTGACCAACCTCTTTGCTCCAGCACGTTGCCTCATCAGAAGTCGAGCATTCAGAAGAATCATAACAGAAGAACGTCTCTCTCTGGGTGAAACCATTTCAAAATTCCGGGGGTGGGGTGGGGTGTGAAATAACGTAAATAACGGTAGGTAGAGATGAGATGAGGGCTTAGTATCTCTGTAGATAGATAATTGAATTTCAAAAATGTGTTTTAATAAATAATTCTTTTTAAAATAAGGGGGCAACTGTGGTGGCAAGGCATATTTTCACAGTGGCAACTGCCACCTTTTGCCACCCCTTAAAACCGCGCCTGTCTCTAGCTATAGATGTGCTTATATTATCTATTTTATAAACTACCCCACTGAACTTGTAGTCTACTTTCATGTGTTGGCTACAGTTGCAGGCTCAGAACACTTTCATCTTTATATCATAACCGTTTAGTAGAACACTGATGGAAAAAAAAATCCAAAAGCATGAGACAGGTTCAAAAAACAGACAAAGGGTCAAGCAATCAGCAAACAAACTAAATCCCGCAATACAAAAAAACAAAACAAAAAAAACCTCTAAAAACAAAAGGAAAAACAAGCTCTAGATCAATAACCAGAATATCAGACACACACAGTTTGGAGTGTCAGATATATAAGCAGTGCTTTAAATAAATTGTTTCTATGACATACATAGATTCCTTTAGAAAAAGGTGGTATAAAGAGGTGATATACTCTTTTTCTTACATTTTTCTTCATTTTCTTCCCTGACAATTCCACAGAGAGGATAAATGCTAACACATGCTTCCTCTAAGACATGTGAAGCCAGCCAACTGCATCTTTTCAAACTGCTGCTCACGTGTCACAGGGCAGTGTAAAACATTCAAGGGAAAGTGCTATCTACCGTCTTCCACATACCTGAGCGTACAGATGCCCATGAGCGGCGAGTCATACTGTGATTGTGGAGAGAGTGTATGCCATCCCTCTCACCCAGAGACAGCATAACTAGTTTTGCTTCCTTGGCTCTGGCCATGGATGGCTGTGGCATTAACCTGTACTTGTGCTCATCATTGTGGTCTACCCACAGTGACACATCTTTTGTACCTTTTGAAATACATCTTTATTTTTGAGAAAGTGAATATAACTTTAAAATTCATTAAATGAGTTTCAAAGACATTCACAGTACATTCAGTTTCTGAGGTGAAAGATACCCATGTGAGTACCACCACAGTGACAAGCAAGGGTACACATTAGTATCTTTCTTTTGAACTTTTCAGAGAGGGTTCAAAATAGAACAGGAGTTTGCATGTTCTCCCCGTGGCTATGTGGGCTTCCTCCAGGTGCTCTGGTTTCCTCCCGCAGTTCAAAGACATGCAGATTAGGTCAGCTGGCTACTCTAAATTGCCCATAGGTGTGAATGTGAATGGTTGTTCGTCTTTGTGTTAGCCCTGTGATAGATTAGCAACCTACCCAGGGTGTACCCCACTTCTTGCGTGAAGACACCTAGGATCGGTTCCAGCTTCCCCACGACCCTGACAAATAAACAGTATAGATAATAGGGAACCTCTTTATAAATCAAGGAATCGGTCAAGTCAAAGTCCCTCCCATGCCACGAGGCACAACAGATGGTGCCGATCTCTGTTTCAGTAGCCCTAGGCCTCTTGCCTATTACATAGCTAAGGTTACAGTGGAGGGCTGGTCCTCTCGTAACCGTGAGAGTTTGACTCCCTACTCACATCTGTATTGCAACGTGCCTCACCAGATGGCAGTAGGTACCATTTTTGTGATGGTCTTTGGTATGACTTGACCATGAGTAGAACTCACGATCTCCTTCCTGGTCAACAGGCAGATATGCCAACCACTATGCCAACTTGCAGTAAAAAATCAGTATCTATCAAAACAACAACAAAAAAATCCTGGAGGGACCCTCCAAATCATCCTTTCTACAAGCACACTGCCCTGTGAGCAACCCTTCACTCCCACTAGGTCTGCACATGCACTCCTACTATATCCTGCTTCAACTGATATTTAGCCTTGGCAATTTATTGCCCTATAGAGTTCCAAAGGTCTGAGAGATTGGAGGAAAAACATGCCTTTTGTGACCCCAGTTCTCCTTTTGTGAGGTTTAAGTGTTACACCTCAGCTCCTGTGGGATGAGGCCTTTGTGTTGATGCTGAAGTCTGAGAGGTCAAAGGGTGAGTGGAACTTCAGCAACAGTAAGCGTTTTACGCTATGAAGTCCAAACCCCCTGAACAAAGCCATTATTCACTATCTGAGAGGGAAAGTGATAAGAACCTTGCTTGTGAGAGGAAGCATGTCTGTATGTGGGTGTGTACTGTATGTACTCCTACCATTGCGAGTGTTGACTTGTAAAATCTTGATTGAGCTTGTTCTGAACGAGAAGCCTTTATCATTCATTGAGAAGAGTTGTTCTTTGAGTGCGTGTGTGTGCGTGCGCGCGCGCTTGGGGTGTTGGTGTGAGTAAGAGGGTACAGAGCATGACATGAAATGAAACATCTGTCTACCCATGGCTTGCCTCTGGAGGGCTGTGGAAGCATTTACCGCACAGCCAACCAGTGGGTTGTGTATCATGTAGTTACACAAGCACATGACATTGTCATTACTTATGTGTTATAGGTTGTGTTTGCTCTCAAAAGGTTTGCAGTACTTGCTCTGCAAATTGCCATGTTTTATGGAACTATGGATACTTTTCTCACTTATCACAGATGCAGTGTATGAGGTGGATTTTAGAAAAATCTTCCAAGATGAAATTGCATGCTTTCTCTCTTTCTTTATTTCCAGCTCAAATCTAAGTCAATACGTTACCTTTGTCACCCCGAGGAAGGCAAAACATGTCACATCAGCTGTAATTGCTCTTGATGGAGAAAATGCCCCCATGGCTCTGACACAAATGCATCGTAACAATTCTCTCACTTTCTATATCTCAGCTGCCACCAGCTTTTACCAGGCAGAGAATGTGCCTTCGTGGTTGTCCAAGGCTCCATCTTGGTTTTGCTTTCATTTAGTTTTACATAACAAGGAATTTACAGCAGGCTTCTTGTTATCGGAGCTGATGGCATGAGATAAGGAGTAATGAAAACACCCCTGTGGTTCTTTCAGTAGCCCTACAAGTTTCCTGTGTCTGAGACTGAGAGACTGTAGAGGGGTTTGAAGGATGGGAACACACACAGTCGAGGTCAGTGTCATTCTGCAGGAACCCATGTTGCCAGTGAGGTGCCTTTCTGCGCTTTTTAATTAAACATAGAGGAAATTGTACAGAGCTGGGGGCCTGATGCCCTTAACAAATTGCTGTAAGGTCACTGCTGCTCTCCCAAGCCAGGAGCTACATTTAAAGCAATAATATTGTTCTCTAATGAACCTCATTAAATTGTTAGGAAAATACGATTGTGTGCTTCTTGAGGAAGAGCATTTCTTAATGTGAAGTTGTCCTGCACTGTTTTTCACTGTATGGATTAATCTCACAGCTGCAAGTCCCAAGTAATACACATTAATAATAAATGGAAAGCTGCATCTCAAACCATTTAATGCAGTAATGCACTAAATAATATACCTCAGTAGTTAATGATGCCAATGGTGTAGTGGGATAGTATTTAGTGTAGTAGTATACAGTTTGGTCCACAACTCATAATTGCAAAGTGCTACAGAATCATTTTTGATCAGAATAAAATAACTTTATTGTCTACATCAATACAACTGTAAACACATTTACTATTTAGTCTTACTGTGACTGCCTGATCAAGCACCAGCACCCATGTATCACCAATCTACCGAACAAACTATTCACCTAACATTAGCTAGCTACCAATAATATATGATTTGGCTCATATTCTTACAACACACTGCTCTGGCCTGAATGCCTGGTTAGCTAGCTAAAATATACATAACAATACTATAACACATGGCCATTTTACCCAGTCTGTACCAGGCTTGTAGTACTCGAGTCCAGGACTTGGACTCGTGACTTGACTTTGACTTGAGCACTGGTGACTTGGACTTGGATTCAGACTCGTGCATTAACTGCATTCTGACTTGTAAATTGGAGACGAGGACTCTGATTTTTTTCTTTATTTTTTGTCACATGCCATAATAATTTGGCATAAGATATTTCTATATTTATATCTTATAGTGTCACACACACCTGCGCCCCTTGGCGCGTGCATCAGATAGACTCTCGGACCCGTTCTGGACAGTGCACGTGCCGAGTGGACTCTTGCATGCGCGCTGTAAATGACTTGCACCTGCACAGGATTAAGGTGTAATCAGCACACCTATATAAAAACAGTAATGTTAGTAATATAGTTCACACGTATATAAAAAAAATTACTCATTCTTGTGCTGGGTGCTTGTATTGTTTTTTTTTTTATGTTGCTGTACTGACCTGCCAAGGGACTACAGATGAAAATTAGCTAATTTGCTAACTCTGGCACATTTACATTTTTAATTCAGATGGAGATGTTGATTAATGTGCATTGTCCCTTTTAAATAAACGAAAGCAATAAAAGCAATTACTTGCATAATCTTAGTCAGAAAGAAGCGAAGGATAGATATATGCAGAAATTAGAGTTTATTAGCAGTTATGATCCATAGAGAATTCCTTAAAATTACTGGAGTGATGGTGCAGATTTGTGGCCTAGTGTTAGTGTTAGCTAAATGTTGGAACATACCTTATTTTTCCCCAAAGAGTCCTGACACAGAAGAACAGTTAAAAAAAATTACAAAAGTAAGAAAACCTTCTTTGTGTAAAGACTTTTTCCTGACATCAGCTTTTGGGACAGAATGTTGCGAAAGCTAAAGCATTTACTCTCAAAGGACTCCTACCTGAACTGTGGGCTAGATGGTATTTCCACCCTTCCATTTCTCAACAACCCCACGGACATCTAGTTACTCAGCTATTTGCACTCTGTCATTTATACATTGATACTTATTATTATTAAAACAATATATGAAGTGTTATTTTTTTGTACAATAACTATCTTACCCTAGACTTTCAAACAATGTGATAAGATTTTAATTTAATTTTATCTAATAGTGGATGGTGCAATAATTACAAACACTTACAGAATCAGTACATCCCAGTTGTAGCTATAGTATGTTGTAGTTATAGCTATAGTACATATAGTTGTAGCTATAGTATTATATAGTAACTATATAACTATTCTTGTAATAATAATTTCAATAAACAGTTAATGTTCCACTCCCTCTTCATTTATTCTCTATCCAAAATGCACAACTGAGTCACACAGGTTGATAAGTGTGTAACAGACAGTAACAACTTTATCCCAAATACTTTTTCCTGTCTTAGTTGATTTATTTCCATTTAACATGCATGCAGCTGTTGTAAAGTTCAGCGTGTTTGTGTAGAACACTCTTGAACTTGTAATGGAAACTTCTAATAAACACTTCAGAACACTTAGCAGTTGTCTTTTCAGTTATTTATTATAGTAGATCATA
>JAODVO010000001.1:30349435-30360072 GCA_025400055.1 Notarius lentiginosus
CACCAATTGTGCTCTCCCCAATGCCTCGTCTTGCACCAGGCTTTGGTGGATTTAGGTCTGATTACAGCCGGAGTCCACCAAAGCCTGATACGTATCCCCTTGGATACTCACCGGCATGCGATACACTCTGGCCCGATCGAGGGTGGTCTCTGGTGCGTTGGGGATCCAGACCACTGCGCCCACCTCCATCACCGAGCACTGATGCTGGAGGTGCCCCGGCTCCCTGCAGCGCCAGCATACTGGCCCAGGCTTTCCCTCTGCACCGGTGTTTCGGAGCTCACTCACCTGAAGGGGGGAAGACACAGACATGGACATAGGAAACAGTAGGACACCACGGGTGCAGCGGGCCGGCTGGGGTGGAGCCGGTCCCCCCTCTGCAGTGGGGGAATGGGGTGAGGGCGAGAAACAGAAGAGGAGAGAGAGAGAGAAGAGAGGGGAGAAGAGGAGATACACTGTCCTGCCATCGGAACAGCCGCCATATGGTCCTCCGCCAGCTCGATGGCCTGATCCAGCAACACCGGGCGATGGCACTGGACCCACTCCGCTGTTCCTTCTGGAGGTGGGCAATGAATTGTTCCAGCACCACCAGGTTGATGATTCCCTTGGCATCATGGTTGTTGGCCCTCAGCCACCGCCGGCAGGAGTCCCGGAGTTGCTGGCTGAACGCAAATGGCCGGCCGACCTCCTCCAGGCACAGCGCGCAGAAGCGCTGCCGTTGCTGCTCCGGGGTGCACCCCACACGTTGGAGGACAGCCCTGCGGAGGTCGACATAGACCAGCCGGCTGTCGGTGGGGAGCTGTAGTGCAGCCAGCTGCACCTCGCCCATTAGCAGGGGGAGGAGGCACGCCGCGCGCTGTTCCACCGGCCAACCCCATGCCTCTGCTGCCTGCTCAAAAAGAGCGAGGAAGGCTTCGGGGTCATCGTGCAGACCCATCTTCGTTAAGGTGAGGTGGGGAGGGTCCACGGCACTGGTGATGGTGGACCCCACTGATGCGAGCAGGTGCCAGAATGCCTGGCGATCTTCCTACTGTGCCAGCACCAGGGCTTTGAACCATTGTTCTTGCTCCTTCCAGAGGGAAACCAGCACCTGGTGCTGGCTCTGTTGGGCCAAGCTGAGGGCATGAACTAGGTCCTTGAAGGGGGAGGACTCCATGGGGCTGTCTGCACTCCGTCCCGGGTTTCAGCACCACTGTAGAACCAGAGCAGGTGGGTGGAGCACAGAAGCACAGCAGGCCAGAACTGAGTTCTCAGAAACTCTTATTTTTAAAGTTATATGTGGCTTTTCAGCTCATTCACTCTCTCGCACACACGTGCATTCGGGTCGGGAGAGAGCTCCCTTTCTCTGCTCTCGCTCTCCTTTTATAGGGCGTGGTCACTGGGAAGACACACAAAAACAGGTTAACTCACATCAGGTGCAGTGATTCTGCCACTTACCTTCCCTGACTCCACCCTCCATTCACAGACCAACGCTTGACCATGCCCCTGCTGCCACAGTATTGTTTACAAGCAGTACAAACGTCATGTATGATTTTACACTATGCATTCTGTAAGAATGTCCTTTAAGAATGTACCACCCAATATTCTCAGCAATCCAGGTCATAGTTTCATATCCGGGGATTATCTAGTATGTGTAATTCCTCTGTAATAATGCTATTTACAGTAAAGTTGGGATTCCAAAGATATGACTAAATCTCTATTGTGGTTTGTTACCAAATCATTTTATTCAGCAACTCAAGGTAACTCAGATACATTGTCAGGATATTTACTTTAAAGACAGGAATTTCCCAGTATTTCATTAGTTTGATTTTAACTCCGTGTCGGAGACTCATTCACATGAGGTCACATGAGTTATACAGAGTTTGGAATTATTGCAGTGCTCATTGTTTTTGACATAGTAGCAGTTTGTTTGTGCTAAAGATCTGCGTGTACATGATGACTTTGATTTGAATAGATCATACCAACACGGCTTGAGTGGGTTTTGAAAATCCTTTCACTTTTTATCTAATCAAAGAGCAAAATGGACAACAGTCTTCTCCTCAAGAGATTATTCTTGAGAGTCTACTGATATAAAGGAAATGTTTGTTTTAATGAATTACTCATCAACAAGAGAAAGTTCATGCAATGTACTGTGCAATGAGTTTTTATTTGGAATCTTAGTATTATTCATTAAGAAATTCTCTCTCTCTCTCTCTGATACACTCTTTTAACAGGAATTGGACTGGGTGTATTAGTAAGGGAACATGCTGCACTCTCCCACCTTGATAAGCAATACTTTGGTTTTCCCGGAGAGCTCCTGATGAGAATGCTAAAGCTTATTATCTTACCCCTCATTATCTCCAGCATAATAACAGGTAAGAATCTAGAGGTTATGATAACTTATATGTAAGACCTCAGAAGGTCCCCCCCCCACTGAAAATACTGGGAAGGTAATATATCTAATGAAAGTAATTTGAAACTGATAATAAGGGTGAGCACCCATGAGCATGATTAACACTGCATTTCACACTTGTGTCAGATTATGTCCAGTTGTTAAAGGGGCAGTTTGTAGTTTTTCAAGCACCGAGTGCCTGAAAAGTGATTTGCAGTAGTAATGAAAACATCAGACAGACCTTCCACTTTCTTCTAAACCAACCCCTTTTCCTTTGTTCAAGATATCTTGTGAATTTCATTTTAGAAAAAAGGGCCAAAATGTTCCAGCTGGGGGTGGCACTTTTTTTTTCGAGGCTGAAAAAAAAAGATGAAACAAGAAATACCAATACCTTTTCCATAGAAAATTGTGAAACACAGCTTTCCTAAGAAATCTGTAGTGAAATAACATGATTATTATAGGTCTAGAAATGCATTTAAAAATTACAAACTGCAGCTTTAAGAAATATCAAATGCCATAGTATACTACTGTATATTGCAGAAATGAGAACTGTAGTTGTACCTGGAATATTAATCTAAAATTTAAACATAGTCTTTTTATTCTATGAAATTGTAGTTATTGTGTAGATTTAACCAGAGTGAAAATTTCATTATACTGTAGTGTTACAATTTAAATGGAGTTACTTGTTGTTGTTGTTGTTGTTGTTGTTTTAAATATAGGGTGGTGTACTTTTTAGAATACACTGTTGAGTAAGTCACTAGCCTATGTAGTAGTATTTAGTAATTTAGTAGGCATTAGTATTCATAGGTGAGGTGGTTTGGGCATCTGATTAGGATGCCCCCTGGGTGCCTTCCTTGGGAGGTCTTTCGGGCACGTCCAACTGGGAGGAGGCCTTGGGATAGACCCAGAACACGCTGGAGAGATTATATATCTCATCTGGCCTGGGAGCACCTTGGGATCCCCCAGAAGGAACTGGAAAGTGTTGCTGGGGAGAGGGACACCTGGAATACCCTGCTTAGCCTGCTGCCACCGTGACCCAACTTCGGATAAGCAGAAAAAAATGGATGGATGGCATTAGTATTCATAGGAGCTTCACTATTTAACATGACATAGTACACTGTAGAATTTCACACTAGGAAGTGTTTTTTATTTAATGTAGTATGCTAGTCTGGTAATATAATACAGTATGGCGTAATATCAGCATGGTGGTGCCACCCTACTGCTGCAATTCTGACCAAGTCAACCAAACATGGTTCACCTCAAGCCTGGATCGGGTTCGGCAGTGATGACGACCATGGTGTAGTATGCTGTAGTATTTCATATGGTAGTATCACACTTTGTACATATTTAGTACAGTAGCGGCTTTCCATAAAGAGTCAGAGTGTGAGTAGTGTGTGTTGGGGGGGGATATAGTTGATCTACAGGTAGACAGCTATATGAAAGACATGCCTTTCATTTAATTATTCATTATGCTGTGTATGCAGACTTACTTACTTTTGTTGTTGTTGATGTTTAACTCTGCTTCAGAGTGACATAATAAATCACTTCACTCAATAGAGTTGCACTTAATGCTCATATTACTATGAAAAACTGACAATAAACCTTTTCTGCTGCAGGAGTTGCAGCTCTGGATGCTGAAGTGTCAGGCCGCATTGGATTCTATGCAGTAATCTACTATCTCTCCACTACGATCATAGCTGTCATTCTTGGTGAGCAACAGGAACACGGCCTTTTTTGTAATGATGATGTACAAAACATTTGTGTGTTCTGCATTTAAACATTTCACTTGAAAACATAATATTCTTAACAGGTATAGTATTGGTAACAACTATTAAACCTGGAGTCTCTCAGACAATAGACAACATTGACCGATCTGGATCCACTCCAAATGTCACCACTGCAGACACGCTGATGGATCTTATCAGGTAGCTAGTTCCTCATTATTTGAGCATTTGTCACATTTAATGACAAATCTGCACTGTGAGTTGGCCTAGTGGTTAGCGTTTCTGCCTCTCACTTGGGAGATCATGAGTTCTACTTGCATTTGGGTCATACCGAAGACCATCATTAAAATGGTACCTACTGCCATCTGGTAAGGCATGCTGCAATAAAGATGCGAGTGGGGAAATCAAACTCTCGCGGTTACCAGAGGACCAGTCCCCCACTGTAACCCTAGCTGTATAGGCGAGAGGCTGAGGAAACGGAGATTGGCACTGCACCCATGCACCTCAAAGAGCTGGTTAGTACTGGAACAGAAGACTGCCTGGGAAGACCAAATTCTGGCATGAGAGGGACTTTGACTTTGAATGACAAATCTGATTACGTGCCACTTTTTCTTTTCTGATACTGAAACCTTGAGTATCATCTGATATTGGTTTTTCTTTAAAAACTACTAAGCTTTAAAATTATTATTTTTATTCACTGTTTATTGCTGTTCTTAGCGTTAGGTCATGTGGCTTCTTTTGTTATCACATGACCTACTTTAACCTGCTTTATATTGTTGTCATTTGATAGTTTAGACTATATTTGTGACACAATTTGAACAAATTTGTTATTTTTTTCTACTATGATATACAATCCACCAGTTTGTTTGTTTTTTACTGGAGTTAGCCAGATGTGAATCCTGGGTATTTGATCGGTGACATCTCTATATAATACCCATCTTAAATCAAATGTTATATGAAAACTCAACTATGGCCCTTTTTATTTCATTAGGAATATGTTTCCAGAGAATCTGGTCCAGGCATGTTTTCAGCAGGTAAATGATAGATCTATCATGAATGAATGAATGAATGAATGAATAAATGAACTATGTAATCATGTACATCTCTCCTTCAGTACAAGACTCATCGCAAGGAGATAGAACTGCCTGTATCAAACACCAGCAATATGGTTACAACATTCCCATCTTTACCCTCTATATTGGGAACTGTTGCGCAGGTAAAGGAGAAAATAGGCTTGTTCCCAAACACAGCTTTAGTAATGAACCTCTTTAGTAAAGTAACACAGGTTAAAGACTTCATACACAAGTGAATAATTGTTTATAACTGCCTGTATACCTACTTTTAACAGAACCTGACCAAAGACTACGCTATAGAGGGTACATACTCCGAAGGCATCAATATTCTCGGCCTCATTGTGTTTTGCATTACGTTTGGACTGGTCATTGGCAAAATGGGGGAGCGGGGACGTATCCTGCTGGAGTTATTTGATGCCCTGAATGAGGCCACTATGAGATTGGTCCAAATCATTATGTGGTCAATACTTTTTCATCAGTACTTCATTATACAATATGTAATGAATGTGTTTTTAAATCTAAGTCTGGATGACAATGTTCTTGTTTTTGACTTTGTAGCTACATGCCAGTGGGTATCCTATTTCTGATTGCTGCTCGTATCATTGAGATAGAGAACTGGAATATCTTCAGGAAAATGGGCCTCTACATGATGACTGTGCTTAGTGGGTGAGTATCTGCTGAAATGCTAACATTCCCCTGATTGATTGTCAGCGAATTGGATTTACGACTGCAGTCATGGTAGCCTTTTCGTCTACAATACTGTGTTATATTGGCTGGTCCTGTCCCTGACCAGATAAGAACCAAGGACTTCTAAAATTGCTCAACCTGCGGATACAGTAATAAGACCTTTCGATGGATGCATGCGCCCCTAAATTTCCAATGACATGAATAATGCTGCTGACCCAACAGGCGTGAGATTCTGTAGCTGCAGTTAACTGAAGTGGAAAGGAAAGAGGCTAGAGGACTGCTGCCGCTGAGTCATACCAAGAACATTTCGATTCTCACATGACTGGATAAAAGATAAATAAAGTGCTATTATGACCTTGTTAAAATTGCAGGGTGCACGTAAAAAGTGAACACTTCTCCCTAATCCATTGTGCTTCTACTTCTCTTAATGATGATCCGTCCCTTTGATACATACAGATTATAGAGATACAGATATAGATATAGATATATGGGGGATAATTGAGAAACAGGGCATTTAAATCAAAAACCTCTTCCAACCTACGAAGCACTTTGCTTGCACAGCTGATTAAGGGCTTTTGTCCAAAACGTCTTGTTTCTCTGGAAGCTTTTTTTTTTAAACAACATCTCTATTTATTATTGAAGTACACTACAGTTACTTCCTACATAGCAAATATATCTAATCCTGCTGGGGTTAAATTGCATGTTCAGAACCCTAGGAAAAGTGGGGCAAAAACTTGTACTAATCCAGTTCTTTCACAAAAAAAATCACTTTTCTGGCTAACGTTTAGAAGTGGTGAGAAAAATGCTAACTGAGTTTGAGTGCGTAAAAGATATCAGAACCTTGGCACTGTTCAGTAGTGGTGATATTGTGCTATCTGCTACTATTTGTGTTTGACAAGGTGTGAATTATCATTAGTGCTTCATTGTGCACAACGTGTTTTTGCCAGTATTGGTTAAAAAAAAAGTTCTCTCTTTTATATTTGCCAAGCGATAGAATTACCTAGAACTGCATAAAATAAAACCTGAACATTCTTGATATCTAGTCCACAAGCTGACATAAATTTAACAAACTTTGTAAGCCATGGCCTAATGGAGAGAGAAGCCACTTTGGGACCAAAAGGTCATCGGTTCAATCTCCTGGACCAGCAGGAATGGCTGAAGTGCCCTTGAGCAAGGCATCTAACCCCCAACTGCTCCCCAGGATGCTCTGGGTACATTGTATGTCGCTCTGGATAAGAGTATCTGCTAAATGCCTGTAATATAATGTAAATGTCCAAAAAATTTAGAGTGCTTAAGACTTTTTCATATTGTACACTATATGGTCAAAAGTTTGTGCACACCTGACCATCACACCCATATGTGGTTCTTCCCAAATTGTTGCCACAAAGTTGGAAAGCATACAACTGTCTAGAATGTCTCCTTATACTGTAGCATTAAGATTTTCCTTCATGGGAACTAAGGGGCCCAAACCTGTGACATGACAATGTCATGAAAACCGCATGACAATGTCCCTGTGTGTAACCGGTCGTTTATTGCTCTGCGTTGTGATTGGTCCAGGGTGGGTATAAAAAGTGACGCTGACACAGCTGATTCCTTTCGCGCACTTTACTGCAAAACCAACATGTACACACACACAGCATGGGTGAGCTCCTTCCCCAACTCCTCCTCCCCAGGATGACAGAGACAGGGAACGCAACCCAAGCACCACATCCACACAGCACAAAGCAAAACAAAACCAAACAAACACATCACAGGCCTCCCAGACAATCCGCAACACCCCAGGGAGCAACCAAAGCCAAACAAATGTCCAGGGATAGCCCAGCCTCCCACTCAAACACAGTGGGAGTCAGCCAGCCAACTCCGCCAGCACCAATGCCAGCGGGACCCAGTACAAGAAAAACTAGCCAACATGCCAAGGGTCACAACAGCAATCCATAGACGACAAAATCAACTAAACAATCGAAAATAATGACACACCTGCAAAACCAACATGTACACACACAGCATGGGTGAGCTCCTTCCCCAACTCCTATAAAGAGTACGGTATAAAAGAAAACACTAAATAATCGCGATTGCTAAGCACTAACCAGTGTAATTACACAGCAACTAGGTAGGCCAGTTAATTAGTCACAGGCCCATGTTACACCATGTAATGAAGGAACAACAAAATACATGAAAACAGACAAGATATCACTACAATACATTAAGGGGCGTGTACAAAAAGAAATAATATACAGAATCATAGTTATAAAAGTAGTGGATAGCAGTACAGAAAGGAGATAGTTATAAGACGAAGAAAAGTGACTCAGACAGAAAACACACATCTTCCCCAGGGTGACAGAGACAGGGAAGAGGTGAAGGGGACGGGGCAATACGAACAAGGAAAAAGGAAATATTAAAAAAAGAGGGGGGCAGGAAGCCCCATAGGCACCCAGAAGAAAAAGAAGAAAATACTGTATGTACATGCATGGTGTGTTAAAATAAAAACATCTTTGTATAATTATAAATACAAGAGTAAGTGTAGTCTATACAAAATGCACACTGTTACATGTGCACAAAGCGGGGTCCATGAAGACATAGATTGCCAAGATTGAAGTGAAATAACCTGAATGGTCTGCACAGAGGTCTGACCACAATCCCTTTTAATACTTTTGAGATGAATTGGAAAGCCAACCGTGCCCTAGGCCTTTTCACCTGACATCTGTGCTTGGCCTCACTAATGCTCTTGTAGTGAACATGAACAAGCACAAATCCCCACAGACATGCACTAAAATCTAGTGGAAAGCCGTCCCAAGATTGGTGACTGTTATTGTAGCAAAGAGGCACGCATTAACATTAATGCCCATGGTTTTGGAATGGGATGTTCAACAAGCACATATGGGTGTGATGGTCAGGCGTCAACATACTTTTGGCTGTATAGTGTACGTTGAATGTTTTTGGTGTGCAGTCTATTATAACTAATTATTATAATGTATGATATTAATTGACAGCAGTCTGGTGAACTAAATACGCCAATCCCTAACATGCATTTTTTCAAATCTACTGCAGAAAGGGCAGATTATTTATCCCTCCCTGACTCAGATATGCAGAGTAATATATATCATTTCTCACTTCACAGACTTGCCATCCATGCCATTCTTTTCCTACCGCTGATCTACTTTGTCTTTGTAAGAAAGAATCCATTCACATTTCTTCTGGGGATGACACAGGCTTTGGTAACAGCTCTAATGATCTCCTCAAGGTGAGCCTCAGCCTTGAACAGTGTGAAAAGTCATTGCTAAGCAGAGGTTAAACGGTCAAGAAGTGACTGAGTTAAGGTTGTTTTGTATCACAGTCAGCTAAGATGTTGTCCACAGGTTTGAGTGTGTACGTGACAGATGAAAATGAGTGGGTGGATAGTGTGTCGCTATACACTACCTATACAATAGATACATCTAAATATGAGGGTGAACTCTGTCTGTTTTTAAACAGTGAGCAGATTTTTCTTGTCAGGACAAAACGATTACTGAATTAGAGTATAATTGTTCTTTTAGAGCACTATGTGTATATTTCTGAAAGATTAAAATCAGAGATTTAAATAGGATTATTATAAACTGCAAAGTGAGAACTAGAATTATTACATTAAATATTAAACTTGCTTTCCTTTAGCTCCGCAACCTTACCAATCACCTTCCGATGTGCAGAGGAAAATAATAGGATTGACAAGCGGATCACCCGGTTCGTCCTTCCAGTGGGTGCCACCATTAACATGGATGGTACAGCACTTTATGAGGCAGTGGCGACCATATTTATTGCCCAGCTAAACGGTCTTGACCTTGATGTGGGACAAGTAGTGATAATTAGGTAAGTACAGATTAACTTCCATTCACATCTGGATAGAATTATCAGTGTGCATCATCGTTCTCTTAAAGAAAGAGTGATAGCTAGACATTTGATGCTATTTTATGAGGATTTGAAAACCAGAAGACTCAGCAGTAATTTAATTAATGCTACCTCTGCAGTGTTACAGCAACACTCGCCAGCATTGGAGCAGCTGGAGTCCCAAATGCTGGAATGGTTACCATGGTGATGGTGCTGACAGCAGTGGGCCTTCCTACCAGTGAGGTCACCCTAATTATGACTGTTGATTGGTTGATGTACGTATCTGAATTACTAACCAGATTCAGAATGACAGAAAAATAATTGAAAAATTCAATAGACTGATTTGTGTTATGTGATTTAAGATGTCTTCTTGACCAGCCATCAGGCCGCCCACTCAGTGTGCAATTTATTACGCCTGTATACATGGATATTGTATGAAAGTATCCAATCAGCCAATCATGTAGCAGTCAAATCAAGAGCTTCAGTTAATATTCAGATCAAAAATCAGAATGGGGAAATATAATCTCCATGACTTTGACTGTGACATGGCATCACGCGCCTGCTGCAGGATCGTCTGATTGGATAACGCGTTCTCAATAAAGTGGATGGTGACTGGTGAGTATATTCAGTATTCAGATGTGCTGAAGTGTGTAATTCCCTCTTAAGTCAAAGGCGCGAGACCAAGTTGTTCTTTCGTTACGGGCTTTAATCACACAAGAGCATGATGGTGCAGCCGTGAGAACTGCACGTCATACAGACAGAAAGGCAAATAAAAACAAATTATTTCCATGTAAAGACATCAAAGGAACAACGCGACTGTACTGTTACATGAGTCATCAGAAATTCATCACATTACATCTTTACAGTCTTACAAACATAACAGTAACAGAAAACATTAAATGTACCTCATTGGCCGCTTTCCCT
>JAODVO010000001.1:30647107-30658844 GCA_025400055.1 Notarius lentiginosus
TGGGCTGAGGTGCCCTTGAGTGAGGCACCTAACTCCTAACTGTTCCCCGGGCGCTGTTAGCATGGCTTCCCACTGCTCTGGGGATGTGTGTGCGCTCATTGCTTCAGATGGGTTAAATGCAGAGAAAAATTTCACAAGTGTGTGACGAATAAAGTTGTTCTTTCTTTCATACAATTGCCTGACCATAAAGTGGTTACTGAAAATAATGAAATCTGTCTGTGTCAGTAATATCAGTATATTATAGTTCGAACCAGTATCTAGTAGTTGTGTAATTATTGGCCAATCCCAAATTTGTCGGAAATTATTGAGTCAACATTTCCGGTGATGTCACGTTGCCATAACTCGTGAATCGTGATGTGGGCGGGACTTCTTGCTCCATGAGGTAGAATTCGTGCAATCAGCGGTGCCCGTGGCCGCCTCAGTTCTGAATGACAGGTGAGTGCTCCAATCAGGTTCCTCTAGTCTGCTTCACTGCCCACGTATTTAGCACTTTTCTTCCCTTTCGCCTTTCTTTGTGATAATGTCGGCGCAACATGAACATAGGTGAGTAAATGCTTACTCTAGTAAGTGCTTTAATTACATTTTTACAAACGTAAAACTAATTTTAGCATAGCTGTTAGTATACCCGGGAAGCAACTGAGGTGATTCTGTGGTATTTTTTTTCCTTGTATGAATCCGGAGTGAAATTATGCTACTGTAGCCTGTTAATGCTAACTTGTTAGCTAGTTAACATGTGTAAAGGAAATAATGGGATGATTTTATTAATTTAGTGCGTTTTTCAAATTATATCTAGTAACTAAATGTTCTGGGTGGGTGTAATGTCTATTTTTTTTAATTTTCAAAAAACTTTAAAACAAAACAGTTGAAGCTAATAGACATAATTGCATAAATGCCATACATGGATCCATCTCCAGTGTGCGTTGTATGTAATATACATATATACATACTTCATAGACACTTTTTTTTGCTTCAGTTTGTTTGGGTGTTTTTAATCGTGATATTATAAAGAAATAAAGAGATGCCGGGTTGCTAGCCGAATGCTAACAGCTCCTGTAGATGCCGGTTTCGGCCTCATCCACATGGCCGCCTCCTGAGTCCTGACTCTGTGTGTCGAGCACTGAGTTCAGTCACTGTTTAACAGTTTTGTGGGGGGAAAAAACAAAAATCAATATGGTGCATTTTTTAAACTCGCGCCATATTTTGTAATCCTTCGCCAAGCTGCTTCGTGTGACTCAGGATTAAATATATTTCGTGAAAATGAGCCTCGAGCACATGGCCTACTGATCTAGACAAAAGAGAAGTGTGTGAGTGCGGGAGTAGGCCTCAGCCTCACCTCGCCTCAATCTGACCCACACTGCCACGGGGTTCTTTTAAACTTGATTCAGAAATGATTATTAAACCAGATTACCTTTGCTTGAGCTTTGATTCACTTCCATCTGCTTAATAATGAGTTATTTAAGCAAGTCTAGTCCCATTTGGGTTTATGTTCTAGCCTGTTGCTGCTATTAGTTAATCAAATTGACTTTATTCCGTCCTCTATGCCTCGGGTCGTTTTACGCAGATTATCGATACACGTTTTATGAAGTGTTAATGCTGTTGTAGTGGTGCTTACATGGCAAAGACTCCAGAGGGTTGTGATTTTGTGATCGAGGCCTCCTACAGAAGCCTGCGACGTGTCTCCTGTGTCCAGATGAACCTTTCCTCCATTTCATATGTCTCTTCATAACCCTCTGGATTTATGGCTCTCGTCTTGTATCGTAGGAAGTCGGAAATGGTTTTATTTAATTTCCCCATTCTTTATTTTTCAGACTTAGAGACAATGGCCCTGAGGGCATGGAGCCAGATGGAGTCATCGAGGTACGTTAAAATATTTACGTTTAAAAGGGTTTCTGATTCTGGTTTCTGATTCCGATTTCTGATTCTGATTAAAGTTAATTGAGAAGTGTGATTGTATGTAACGTGTTCTGTACGTGTGATTTGGCACCACGGATGATGTAAATGAACATGGGGTATGGGGTGCGAGTTGTCTTGATCGATTCTGCATTTGCAGCTCTGTTTTAATTTGACATCTGTATAGGACCAGGTTTCTGTTCATACTTTTGTTTCGCATACAAAACCTGTTGAGTAAACCCAATGCGGGATGGATAAGTTTCCATTGCCACGGAGTCTTCCAAAACTGTAAAATAATGGGTGTCGTGTATTCACACCTGACTGTGTTTAATGGGACCGTAAAGCAGCAAAAAAAAATTCATTCATATCTGCCAGTCTTTTCTTTCCTTGTTTTGAATTTGCCCCGTCACTTGACAATGTGGCATGGTGAGGATCCAGTTTATGTAGGTGTCTGTAGTTCTGTCACAGTATTGCAGCAGCATCATGGCTGGTCACATGTTAATCCCATGGTTCCAATTCCCAACAGAGCAGTGTCAAAATATTATTGTTAATGTTACTAGGTCACCAGGAGTAGATTAAGATTTTAGCTTAATGTTCCCATATATGATACCTTTACAGCACAATAGTGATTAAGCAAGTGGTACTAGCGATATCCTTGCCGTATTTGTATCATGTTAGCAATTTGAGACCTTGATGGATCACAGGTGTTTGAGTTTCAGCTTCATGACAAGGTGGTTAACTTTGTTTGTCTCTTTAGGGCAACTGGAAGGAGATTGTCGACAGCTTTGATGACATGAACCTGCGCGAGAATCTTCTCAGGGGAATATATGCCTATGGTTTTGAGAAACCTTCTGCCATTCAGCAGAGGGCAATTCTCCCTTGTATCAAGGGTATGTATTTTGTAAAGACTTCTATTTTACCCTTATCAACTGGGCAAGGCAGTGTCTGTTTATGGCACATGGTCCTATATCTGGTAAGGGAAGAGCAAATGCAGTCCATGTTCATCCCAGTCTACTCAGTACCGTGAGCGTAAGACTGTTTCATGCTATGGACACATTTTCTTTTAAACTTGGGACTGAAAGATTTTGATTTTGCTAAACACGAGCTAACCAGTTGTATTGGTTTTCTAGCATGGAGACATGGACCAGAAGGAAAGAGACTTGATCATGAAGGAGTTCCGCTCTGGCTCGAGCCGTGTCCTTATCACCACTGATCTGCTGGTAAGTTTGTCCCTTAATTTAAATGTTAACGTGGAGTCAGCGTCATGGGTGTAACATGCAAGCAGCATATTGAAACTTGGAAGATGAACTATATTAATTATACTGTAGCAAACCCATATTTTGTGTGACTGGATAAATTTTCAGCCTCAATGTCCACTTTATTAATGCACCGTGTTCCGTCCACCAGGCTCGAGGCATTGATGTGCAACAAGTTTCCCTGGTCATCAACTATGATTTGCCCACAAACCGGGAGAATTACATTCACAGGCAAGTACTGACCACGGCTTTCCTTCAAATGTGTATATAAATGGGGATTTTTAGGAATTCTAACTATGATTTCCTCTGTTTAGGATTGGGCGTGGTGGCCGTTTCGGCAGAAAGGGTGTTGCCATCAACATGGTTACCGAGGATGACAAGCGCACGCTCCGAGACATCGAGACCTTCTACAACACCACTGTGGAGGAGATGCCCATGAATGTGGCTGACTTGATCTAAAACACATTTCCACTCCTTTCTTCCCAGTTTTCTTTGTCTCCTATTTGTCTGGACTTGTACATGTTCCTTTCTCCTCTAAATCCATCACTCTGCCCCAATGATTCACTGTTCACAATAAGAAGTTTATAAAATCTGCACCGTGGCTATCTTTTCAAAAGACTTTCTTGAGTGTTCTTTTTAGCATTTAAAGATGATTGAATTTGGAGTGAGCCTTGTGCAGTGATGCTATCCCCATGACCTGTTTCATCCACCTATTTTATTGTTCTGTATATTTGTATCTATTGACTAAAGAGCTGAGCACCAAATGGTTGAAGTGGACCTGTTTATTTGACTTTCCATTTTGCCATAAATTGTGGCTGCTCTAATAGTTTATGGAAAAGTGTGGCTGAAAATATCAGGTGAGGAGTGAAATTCTCACTTTGTTCAGTCAGGTATTTGGGTATAGATCTGTTTTAGAATTCAAAGTATTAATTTGTCTGTGCTTTCAGGGTGGAATGTAAGCTTTTTTTTTTTGCGCGCTGCAGTGCTTGAACGAAAACACTGCCATCAATTGTTAGAAATTGCTGAATCAATAAGCGTTGTATTATCGGATTTTTTTTTTTACATCTTTAACTTTGTGTATAGTGCCATTTTACAGTAGCATTTTCTTCTAAATAGACATCTCATTTCACCAATGCCGTACATGGCTCGGTGTTGGGACGTTATCGCCACATAGTGTATTGTATAGAATCTGTGTAAGTCCTGTATTGAGGAGTGTTGCTCCAGTAACCTACCTCACCAAGAGAGATTGGAGGGGTCTTTTGAAGGACCAAACTACAAATGACTATGTAGAGATTCTAACGTTACTTTTTTTTTTTTCTTTTTTCCTGGTTTAAAAGGCCTCTCTTGTGGCGTGGGAGTGGAGGTTTGGCTGTGCAGTTTACATTGCTCAGTGCTGTTTTTTAAATGAATTTATTAAAATGTGATAACCTTTTTCAGACAGAAGCCATGTATTAAACTTTTTCTACATTGGATTCTGTATAGTATTTATTTTAATTTTCTTAAATAAAGGTATTTCTTTTTAACAAGTCAAACGTTTTCTTGGGAGTCCTTTGAGCCAGGTTGCCAGGGTATGGTTTAGAAGACAAAGTTTAGTACAAGATAAATGGCCTAGTTTAAATTGTTCAAGAATTCTGACTCTTATCAGATCTAAGCGCAAAAACTGATTCTTTTTGAGGTTGTGTGACCTTTACGGAAGAGGATTAGGGCCACTGTGAGGGGGGGGGGAGTGAGTTCTGACTTTTTTTTTTTCCTCAGAATTCTGACTAATCTCAGAATTCTGAGAGAAAATCTCAGAATTCTGAGCTTAAAGTCAGATCTCACTGTTTTTATTTTTTCTCACAGTGGCCCTAATCCTCTTCCGTAGACCTTCATTGACGGTTGTGGAAACTTTAGTGTCTCCTCTAAAAGTATACTAGCATGAGGCCATGCAAGAGGAATGCTGTTTTAATTGTGCATCAGGTTTAGTCCATTTATAGAAGTGAATTCTATTTAGATTGTAGACGAGATAAATAACAAAAGGTCCAACTCCACGCATTGAGGTCACAACAGGAATGATTTGACAAATCAAACTCGGCTCATTGTTGTTGGCCTTCGTAATTAGTTTGTGGATTTTTACTGCGATATTGCAAATGGTCTATATTTTAAGTATGTGTTTAATCAGATGTGTTCAAATCAAAGTCCTTCCCATTCCCCAAGGCACATGTGTGTTATACAATGAAAACTATTAAACTTTGCTGTGGCCCTACCTGCACTTTTGACAACCCACACCAGGTATAATTTGTATTGGAAATTATTTAATGAGCTATGTGACGCCAAGTCAGACACTGGGAAACCATTCCACCACCAACCTAGGACTGCTTTTATTAATTACATGACCTGATGTGAAGTCAAACCAAGTGAATTTCTGTATCCTTTTAGGCTGTATGTTTGTAGCTTATGTTCAAAAATACATGTGAATTATAAATGCTAGTTAGGAACATTCACTACAATCCCATTTCACCAGACCTTGTTAGAACACTCTCCACTGGGGGGCAGACAAGCAGCTAAAGGCTGTGGTGAGAAAAGGTTAAATGGACAGTGTACTGCGCAAGGCACCTCAGTCCAACACATCGCCTGGCTCTGTAAGAGTGTTATTCCTCTCCCTGCATGCCAGTGCTTTGTGGTGTTGCGTGTATGTCATTTTAATTCCATGCTAACAACTTCTGATCACTTCAGCCAAATTGTCACCCCACCACCACCACCATCCTCTGTCACACATGTGCTGCTCACAAAGACATAGTCTCATTCATCTATCCATCAAAGAAACTCTATGCTAATTCCCGCATCATGTACTCCTGTCTCATTTTCCTCTGTTTCATTCATTCCACACTGTTCCCCTGTCCTAGGCTTTCTATAGCTGCATTGCTCTGCTCTTACCATCGCTGGCCTCCAGTGAAACCCAAAGAGCCCCCCGAAACCCCTTCCCCCCAGGTTGGATGTTGTTTTGATTATGCGTCCTCAGTGTAGGTGGCCCTTCCAACACTTTCACCGTGTCTGGATGGCAACCCCCATAGATGCCCCCACCCGTCCGTCCCTCCCTCCCCCACCACAGCTCACCCCCCTGCTGGGGGCGCAATTGTGGCAGGGGGGATTATGCGAGTGGGAGGCTCGTAAAGGGCCTGCCAGGCTCCTTCTGTGCAGTGACGGATGGCTGCAAGACTGAAGGGCCGATTTACATGAGAAGAGGGAGAACAGAAGCCCCATTCAGTTGGCCTGTCAGGGAGGACTCGGGGACAAACTGCGCTCTTTCCAACTAGCCCTCTTCCCCTCTGAGCTCCTGTTTGCTTCTTTATCTTCTCCTCATCCTTCCTTCTTAATTCTGGCTTCCCTGATGCATCATACACCTCATCTCTTCATTTTCATCCCACTTCATTTCCATTTCATCCCTCTTAATTTCCATCCTTTCAGATTTGTTTCCAGTTCATAACAAAATCTTTTTCTTACCATTATGATTCTTTAAAGTTTACAGCTGGCTATAATGTGGATAGAATTGGGATGAGATGGAGGCTACGCAAACTGAAATTATTTATAGTCTTTGTAGACAAGAGTCTTGGGTTTCCTTTTGAATACAGTAGCTAGAACTTTAAGGTAAAATGGAAAAATTGATGCTTTATGTAATTGTCTATATGAAAGCACTTCAATTAGTTAAGTTCCTTTTCATTTATGCATTTATTATGTGACCCATCACTACCTCAAGTGATAGCCATAGCTGTAGTGCAAGGTCACCCTTTCCTCGTCTGGTGTTACTCTCACAGCAGGAGCAACATTGTTCCAAATTCTACTAATATATTTCCAATGTAAATGTTGCTGTGGTCCACCCATCATCATCTGCATTTAGCCACTGTCAGTGAAGACTGCCAACAAAAGACTGTAGATCGACTCAGCTACTGCCCATTCATACTTCTAGTGAGTGAAGACGTGACATTACACACTTATGAGAGTCAACAAGGTGTCAGAGTGATCGCACTTAATGATCCCGAAACTACAACCCCAATGGCTTTACAATGTCAGGAGTGAGAAGTAACGGCCAAGCCCAGAATCTGTGTCAAAACTCTCCCATTCTTACTGTTTTGTGCAAAGGACAACAAACTATCAGTCCATTTTACTAAAAGCTTTTATCTATTTAAAATAAACATGAATTCTTCATATTAAAGCCCAATTTTAAATTTGCAATATTCTGGCAGTTTGTATTCAACGTTAAAACTCCATTTAGTCTAAACACTATGTTCGCTTTTTAAAAATCTATCTTCATTATCTTGTGATTATCATTCAGAACCCATCTGAGACACCTCAAACAAATCTTTCAGAGATTCTGGTTTGACTTTTGCCTTGTAGTTTGATTTTCAAAATCTTTAAAATCTAGAAATTACATTTTAAAGGGTCAGTTTTAGTTGAGGTTGTCTGATGGACACTCATTTGCCAATTTCATGTTTAATTTGCTGCAACAGTTAAAATAGCATATAGTTAATGCACTGGAATGAGAAGTAGCTTATCATCATGCTGAAGGAAGGAGTGTTTGTCAATTAAATGTTTTGCCTGTACAGCTGATACCATTCTGATAGCTCTGGTAGAAGAGCTTAAAACCCACTCATCAGTGCTTTTCTTTTTCTTGCACGCCATGGAATAACAGCTTTGTCCCAACTTGTTTAAGACTTACACTTCTCAACTCCTAAAACATGGGCTTTAGAGAATACCAGAATGGTCACAGCCAGCTGGGGGTGCTGCATGTGTATGCACACATAAGGATATACTGCCTTATTCACCATGTATATGTGCACGTGTGTATGTGTGTATTTTATGGAGGTGGGTAGGAGTGGTGGTGAGAGGAGGCATTATGAATGTAAAGCCCCAACTTTGAGCCGCTGAGTTGTCTTTGTTCAAAATCAGACTGATTAATCTGAGCACAAAGGGAGAGAGAGCAAGAGCGAGAGAGGAAGCGGAGAGGAGAAAAGGGAAGATAGTCCTGGAAAAGCTCCAAAAAGACGTTGTCTTGGATACGGAAACGGGAGAGTGGAGCCCCACAATTCACAGCTTGATTGACATTAGGGTGTAACGGTCAATCTCAAAATGACTTCACATCTCAAACTCTTGCAAACTCCATCACACACCTTTGTCTGCATAAAAATTACCATCTTGCACCCACTCTTTTCCTGAGTTGTAGATGACACACTAAAAAAAAAAAAAATCCCACACCTCCAGAAACTTGTGACATGCACATGTCATACATTCACCTGCACAAAAGCATGTTGGAATTTTGTTTTCTGTGTAGTTATGGCCTTCTGATACATCTCAGAATAATTACTTACACAATTAAAATTCATTTTACAGAGCCCATTAAGTGCATGTTCACAGCTAAACCAACACCAATTATTTATTATTGTTCTACACTGTTTTTGGACATTTATAAAGGCGATGTGTTTGACTTAAAAAGGTCTGTACTGGGGAAATTAAACCATGTCCAAAATTAAAGTTCGATATTAAAAAATCTTGGCTTTCAGGTTTTTTTTTTTTTTTTTAAATCCAAGATCAGGTTTAACCATTATTTCTGAAGATTTATCCTTCCTGCTGTACTTGAATACATTTTGTCAGTGTACAATTCACAGTCTATTTAGTTAATTAATCCTGTCAGGGATCTCATGGTGATTGCGTTAGGATTCAGGGTGATAATAACAAATGGCATGGATAAGCTATCTGAAGTGCAAAATGAAATCTAGGTATTGAAAGTCATCCTTACAGAAACAGAACTGTTCAACAAAGCAAAAGACTGGAATATCCTATGGATGAAAAATAATTATAATTTCAACAACGTTGGGGTATATTAAGCAAAACAGAGAGAGAGAGAGAGAGATTTACTATTTTCTACACTGAATTAGTTGTGTCGTTGTATGTTTGGCATTTAACTGGCAATTCTCTAGTATTTTTTTGTATAATCAATATAAAAATCTAAAACTGTGTGCGCATTGGAGCAATTCCCATTAAAAATAGCCTACTGGCAAAATAATGCACGAAAACTCCTATCACGACAATATATTGACGAAGCCAGGATGTGGAAACTTCATACACCTTCTATCGAGATTCTATTAAATTCGATAAATTATTTTTTTCTGAGGACAGCAGAGAAAATCATTAGGACTTCTCTTCCCTCCATTCAGGACATTGCACCAAGGAGCTGCAACATGTTCTCAAGCCAGAAACATCATCAGTGACCCCTCACAGCCTCACTATGGCCTGTTCTCCTCTCTGGAAAGAGGTTCCGCAGCATTCGGTGCAGGACTACCAGGTTCTGCAGACTGATGAACTCCAAACCCAAACTTCTATTTATAACTTGAACATTCCAAATTCCACAGGTATACTATTGCACTTTATAATATTTCTGCTGCTGCATAATTTAATTCGATTCAACTTTGGGAGGGAATTAAAATTCCAGTAGCATCATTACAGAGTAAACAGAGAATAGAAATAGAGAGAACTTAAATTAAATGCACTTCATATTTATTTCTGTGCTGAGCCAAATTGCAACGAGATTTCGTTCGGTGTACACTGAATGACAATAAAGGTTGCATAAGACTTTTTCTTCAATAGATGTATAAATAGTTTGTATAAAACGGCCCAGTCCAACGGAGTTGAAGCAACAAGTGCGCTTTGGCCCCGCCCCTGCACTAGTTGGCCTTATGTAAATTAGTAAGGGTAGGACCGTGCGCTCTGATTGGTCCGGACTGGAATACAATTTTCCCTAAAACCACGAGCGGGGAGAGAGTGTTTTTGTCATGCCCCCGGTTATTATTCAGAGTCAATCGCTGTTCAACAGGTGGCTTTGTCGAGTTAGTGCTCGGAATAGCGTAGCTGTGATTTAGTTGTTTTAATCAAATAAGCTTTAAAGCATCGGAATGGTAAACTTTTTATAACACGTGGAAATTCTTAGACTTTACAAGCTGTTTTTTTCCCAGAGAATCGCACCGACCGACTGTATGCAGTCGTATGCGGCAATAAGCTGCACTTGCGCCTTGTTTGTTTGCTTTCGGCTACTTTTTTAGACTCCAACGAGCTTCCTGTGGGAGATCAGAATGATGTACAGCATGATGGAGCACGAACTGAAGACCCAGCCGGGTCAGCAGAATCCTCACCCGAACGGCCAAATCATGTCGCAACACGGCGGCTCCGGAAACATGCCACAGGCGGCTCCGAAAAGCGCGTGCGCTTCCGGCGCGGACCCCATGGACAAAGTGAAGCGGCCTATGAACGCGTTTATGGTGTGGTCCCGGGCGCAGAGGCGCAAGATGGCTCAGGAGAATCCAAAGATGCACAACTCGGAGATCAGTAAGCGCCTGGGCGCGGAGTGGAAACTGCTGAGCGACGCCGAAAAGCGGCCGTTCATTGACGAAGCCAAGCGTCTGCGCGCCGCGCACATGAAGGAGTACCCTGATTACAAGTACAAGCCTCGGCGGAAGAGCAAGCCGCCGGTGAAGAAGGACAGCTCTGCGGCGAAGTATCCTCCGCTCGCCGGCGGTAGCCTACTGGCCGCGGCGCATGCGCAGAGTGGAAGTCCGCGCGTGGACAGCTATGGCTGGGCTCCGGCCGGAAGCTACGCGGCTGTCCAGGGCGACGCGCTCGCCTACCAACAGCAGCTGCACCGCTACGAGCTTCCGCTCCAGTACGCAGCTCCCATGTCGCAGACCTACATGAACGGCGCTAATTCTTACAGGTACATCTAAGTTGGCACTG
Organism: Notarius lentiginosus; assembly: GCA_025400055.1. Lineage (NCBI taxonomy): Eukaryota > Metazoa > Chordata > Actinopteri > Siluriformes > Ariidae > Notarius > Notarius lentiginosus. The sequence goes on from JAODVO010000001.1 coordinate 30,658,015, forward strand.
CATGCATTATAGTCAAAGCTATGGTTGTTTTTTTTTTATATTAAAAACCACTGAATTTGACATTATTACTCAGTTGTGTATCTATAATCTGTTATTGCTTGGCAAAACAAATGTTCTTTCAACTTCTGCCTGGTCTGGAAAATCTCACAACTCCTCTGATTATTTTTCACTGGGTTTCTCATCGTGTGTTTATGATCTTCCCTTCAGCCCAATGTCCTACAGCAGCAGTCCGCAGCAGCCCAGCCCTGTAATGTCTATGGTCAAGCCGGAGGCCTTCACTCACTCACCCACTGGAGCAACAAACCATCACCGTGGGGCAGTTCAAGGGGACCTTAGGGACATGATCAGCATGTACATCCCTGGAGGTGATGTGGGGGACCCTGCAGCGCAGAGAGGTTACCCAAGTGTCCAGCAGCACTATCTCGGCAGTACGGTGCCCCTTACACACATCTGAAGTGGAGAACGGAAAGGACTGGGACTAGCTCAGCTGGATCACTACGTAGACTTGTAGTGCAACAAGTAATCTGTGTGGATTCTTGGTGGATGTTGTGAGTACCTGTTGCACATAGGAATATTTTCTACCTCTTTAAGTGATTTCTTGTGTGGGTTTTTTTTTTTTTCTTTCTCTCCCCTCTGTGGATTTGTTCACCCCCTTCTCCCAGTGCCCCTCCCCCTCTTTCCTGTTCTGCCCAGAATTTCACCTTTAATGCAGCTTGGAGGTTCTTTCCACAAGAACGTCCTAATATAGATGGGTATGACCTGTCCGTGTAATTGCCTTTCTGTGGCCGTGTACACTTTTTTTTTTTTTTTTTATTTTTTTTTGTAATTTT
>JAODVO010000001.1:31313408-31326359 GCA_025400055.1 Notarius lentiginosus
TGATGAAAATTACAGGCCTCTCTCATCTTTTTATGTGGGAGAACTTGCACAATTGGTGACTGACTAAATACTTTTTTTTGCCCCACTGTACATATCAAGTGTAACAATATAAATGACAGAAATGCCTAAATGTAAAACCTAATCTCAACCTACATCACCTTATACTTAAAAATTAATCTATTTAAAAAACTATTCCTAAAACGCTCTGTGCTTATTCTAGGCATAACGCTGGATCTGTTCCTTAGGTGTGCAGAAGATTCCTTTACCTTTGGCAACAAGCTGAATTGTGGATGATCTGTGACATTAAACTTATGAAACAGTCAGTGGTCACATTTTTCAAGAAGACTAAAAATATCGAAATGAGTTGAAGTATAACGTCATTTAAAACATCCCGTTAAAAACTGTTGTATAATAGTAAGATCAGACTGATTAGCAGCAATCACCGGTAAACTGTAAAGTAATTTAGAAAGAACAATAGAATTAAAAAGATGATCTATTTCCAATTGTGAGTATCCTTCCTTACAAAGGCTTCTAATCATAAATAGACACTTGCTGGCTTCATGGAGCTTAGTCTTAACGTGCAAACTAACTTTGCCTACAAAGTTGCCCCTAATAAAGTGATACTATCGTATTGCTTTACGTTATATATAGCAGGATATATGTTATCACCCCTCTTATGCATAATCAGGTCTTTACATTTCTTGTGTATTACAGTTCGTCATTTTCTATTGTCCAGTCCATAAATTGCTTAAGCGTATCCGAAGATTGATCGGGCAAATCTCTAGAAAAGATAACTAGAATGGTAGAATCATCCACATAATTAGTTATTCAAAAGTTCTGTCCAACTAACTCGAGTTCACTGTTTTCCAATCACACATGATTTCATTCCACACTACCCTTTTGTTTTCTATCTTCTAAAAAGCTTAAATACCAGTTAACCATGAACGGATTAAGAGGGCTGCCCCGTAACTTTATCTGCGAGTATGCTATGCTTGACACGATCGAATGCTTTCGAGAAATCCATAGGAAAAAGTCTTACTGCCTGTGTTTCTTTCTTATCTAGAGCAGCAAGATAAGTACAGTGGTGCTTGAAAGTTTGTGAAACCTTTAGAATGTTCTATATTTCTGCATAAATATGACCTAAAACATCAGATTTTCACACAAGTCCTAAAAGTAGACAAAGAGAACCCGGTTAAACAAATGAGACAAAAATATTATACTTGGTCATTTATTTATTGAGGAAAATGATCCAATATTATATATCTGAGTAGCGCCACCATTTGGACTTGGGAAGTAATGACTCCATTGCCAAAACGTGTTACATTTTGATGTACTCTTCCCAGGCTGTTTGTTGGATTCATGCCATATTTGGTATCAGTGATGTCAAGATGTTCCGGATCTTAAATTGCAAAGGGATTTGCAATATCTTGCAAGATGTTGAAATGGCGAACCAATAAATTTGTTACACCACACAAACAGGAAGTGTGTCAAATTCACTGTGCATTGCCTATACCAGAGAGCGTCTTTGGGCATGTGGATATCTTCACAGGTTATAGGATATCATGGTTCTGAATTAAACATCTCGACATGACCTCTACCAAATATGGCATGGATCCAACAAACACCCTAGAAGGAGTACATTAAAATGCAACACATATCAAAACACACAAAACCAAAAATCTCTCACTTCCTGTTGAGTATGACAGGTGCAATGTATATTGCAATTCTGTTCATCTAGGGGCACTCCACACACCTCACAAATTTGACATGAATAGGTGTCGCAATGACATATGAAGAAGAAACCTTTGTCACATGCACACTCTGCATTTAACGCATCTGAAGCAGTGAACACGCGCGCACGCACACACACACACACACACACACAGCAATGGGCAGCCACACTAGAGCACCCGGGGAGCAGTCAGGGGTTAGGTATGTTGCTCAAGGGCACTTCAGCCCAAGACCATCCCACATTAACATGGGGGCACTATGGAGTCCCCTCGAGACACCTGGGGTCAAGCCCCTAATCGCTGAGTAGTGGTGCGCATGACTGACGTGTATACCAAATTTCATGAGTTTTTGCCTATGGGAACCACCTCCAAAATGGCAAAAGTGTTGAAGAAAAAAAAATTATCGTTATATTTATATATAATATAATGAATAAAATAGGGCCTTGCACCTCCAGTGCTCAGGCCCTATTAACAAGAAGGAAAAAAAGGACGAAAACAATAGGGCTTTGGACCTCGGTGCTTGAGCCCTAATAATAAATAAATTTAAAAAAATTGCCAAAAACAATAGCGCTTTGCACCTATGGTGCTTGGGCCCTAAATACAACTTGGTAGACAATGTGACAAACAAATGCAACTTTTATCAGAATTATGAATGATGTATGCATTGGAAAATGAAGTCATTCATACATATGCAAGAGGACTTTTGTTAACTGCTTGCAGAGTGTGGGTCCAGTCCAGTCATTTTCTCATTGAACCATTTGGCAAGATGGTGCGTCTGGCATCCATACTGTCGGATGTTGTATTTATCATTGCATTTGTTTATCACGTTAAAGGTTACTCCATTTGCTAAAACACTGAGTGGTCTTAAAAAGGAAAAAAATCAAAATTGAATCGTTTGTATTTAAAATGACAGTGAATTATGTGACCAATAATGTTAACACATGAAAATGAAGTGAAAATGGCAAATAGCATGAGAAAATAATCCTGTTTGAACAACTGTCCTAAATAGAAAGGAAGGTACCTCTGTTCAACCAGGTACAGCTTTTGTATTGATTGGTTAATTAAAAATAGAAAGGAAGACGAAATATAAGAAAAGATGCACCGTATAAGAGAAAAAAAATGAAATCTCCATACAAATAATTATAATAAAATCAGCGACTACAATTATCCACAGTCCATAATTAGACACCTTTTCAGATTTACCAATAAAAATTTTACAAAGGCAAGTTTTAGTTACAACAGTTATTAGTGGTTGGTTAATCAACCAGAAGGGCCCCCCCTCACCCTTTGATCTTGTCGTCTGATGACACAGCTCATTACCTGAGATGTAATTTTTTTAGCACAATCAGCAATTTGAGGAAAACGAGGATGCCATTGCAGGTAAGCATGATAGAAAGATCATGGACATGGTTTTACTTAAATTCACCGATATTTCATGACGTTCTTGTCGAAACCTACTTTGTTTCTTACCCTTTCATTTGATAGTTGCCATTTTGTATCTAAACACGTGTTTGAGAAGTCAAGTGAGGTGCCAATAATAGTGATCATTTTCACTGGTGTCCACCATTATCAAACACCCTGTGGAATTAAGTGACATTTACAACTGTTATGTATTGATCTTTGTGCAACATTGTTGAGGTAGATGAAGTACTTTTACAAAATAAAAGCGCTGCGATTTATAAAAAAAAATTCTGATTTATAACAGAATGGAATGCTTATACAGTATTTGTAATCCTACTGCAATAAATAGAATTAGACAAGAATTAAATTCCTAGCATATAAAAAAAAATTACATGCTTGAAATATTCAGATTTTTCTCTTCCATTCAGAAAACACTTTTTGCAGTTTGTCATCTACCACATATTGTAATATCACTAGACATTTTATATTTTGGCTCAAGGAATGACATGCGACCTTTGACCTGGATTTTCATGTGATTACAATGTCAATTGCCTGTTAACATTTACTGGTAAACTATAGAACTAGAAATTAATACAAAACAACAAATAATTAACAAAATGTGATCTATGAATATACTTAGAAAGTGGAACAAAAAGATTTGACACAGGTTAAATATCAGTTCATTTGTTTACAAACATTACAATTTCTTCCTCATTTACATAAGCACCAACATAGATATATTTATATAAAAGATATTTTGTACTAAATATAAGTCCATGTAAAACAAATTTCAAATAAAAACTTTTTGTAAAATAATCATCTGGATGTCGATAATTGTGGAACGTGTCAATAACTGTGGATAAAGGTGTCGATAATTGTGGAATGGTGTCACGTATCATGCTAAGTAATCGGGAATCAACTCATTTTTTCCAGTGGAAGTTTGAGTAATTATTCATGCACGATTTATGTATTGAAAGTCTTTTCTACTTTTGCAATGGCCAAAAGATCGTTAAGGTGTCGATAATTATAGCTGCCGCTGTAGTAAAAGAGCCATTAAAAAAAGGATCAGAAACTGGACCAGAAAAGGAAAAAAATAAACAGTGAAGGGGAGCATGATAAAGATATGTAAGGAATGAGGGTAAAGTTGAGAAAATAAGAAGAGTCAATGAAAGGACAAAAAGCCAGGAGATACTTTTCTTGGGGCAAGTTTGATCAGATACATGCCAAATACACGCGATATGAGTGGCAAGATGGCGGCCAGATGGCTTCACTCATTTCTACAGCAGGGAATAGGTTATGAGCTGTCCAGATTTCATATGGAGCGCAGTGGTGTGGACACAAAAGAAGGCAGCACTGCTGACCAGTGAGTGTTTTCACTTACCACTATCTGGAGAAATTGCAGTTGATCGACAGCCTGGAACCATACGAAATGGGAGAAGAACTGAGTGAAGGCAATGCATTGCTGCTGGCTGTGACTTACCCAGATATCATCAACTACTTGATTTTTTCGCCAAGTCCATACACTGCTGAGGATCTGAAGTGTTTCAAGGGATTAGAAGCCTATAACCAAATGTGCTGTGGCTGGGTCAGGAAATGAAAAGCCTGGAAATTTGGTGACAAATGTCTGGTGAAAGCAAAGGTGTGTACTGTGTACATTACATGTACAGTGATGCTGTAGATCATGAATGTACATCCCCTGTGGGCCTACCTCAGCTGACAGCAGATGGCGGATTGTGATTTTTAACTTTAGCTTACTCTCAAGAGAACATACAGAAGCACCATCACGGCTAGACAGTAGAAATATAGTGTCATGTTTAATTTTAAGACATTGATCAAAACTTTAAAAAACTCATACCAGATACAAAGTGAACTGGACACATTTATGTTGTCCAGATTTTTGTTGGTCAAATCCTGGTTTAGTTTGGTAAGCCAGAGATGACGTCGACACTCCTCTGACAATTTTCTGGTTTCCTCCCCCCGATTTTCAATTATTTTACATAAATCGGTAGAAGTGCAGATGTTTCTCACCATCTGAGCGATTGTGGCAACCCAAAACTCTGCAGTAATTCACCATTATTTGGTTAGTTTATCAAAAAAATTCACGAAGACTGCTTTGCTGTTGATGTGTCCATTGCTGCCAATATGGCAAACTTCCAGTTTGATGACATCACGTGAAAACACTAAATTGCTGCAATCTAACAGCAGACAAGCATTTAGTGATTTTTGGAACAGAATTCAGACGCAAAATATTTCTTTTGTCAAACCAGTTTTTTTTTTTTTTTAAATCAGTGAACTTTACAACCTATTTGATAATAACCACACACAGAAAACCTAGGATTTTATGATGCAATTTTCATAAGACTAGCACTTTAATAAGTATTCACCACTTAGGGTGAAGTGTACTTCTGCAGCAATTACAGATCATGATACTACCACCACTGTGCTTGATTATAGGAATGGTGTTATCTGGGTGAGGGACTGTATTTGGCTTGCACCAAAATTATACTTTTTCCTTCTCCTCCTCAACTGTAATCTAATCAAACCACAAAAACACTTCTCGCCCCCCTCCAAAAAAAAAAATCTCAGAAACATGTCCTTTCTCAGAAGTAGCTTCCTTTGGGTTAATATGGGACGGCCTTGGGCTGAGGTGCCCTTGAGCGAGGTACCTGGCTCCCAAGTGCTCCCCAGGCACTGTTAGCATAGATGCCCACTGCTCTTGGTATGTGGGCACACACGTGTGTTCACTGCTTCAAATGGGTTAAATGCTGAGAGGAATTTCATAAGTGTAATGAATAAAGTTGTGCTTTCTTTCTTTTCTGGCCCACTCCCCCACAGAGGACAGATCTGGGGACTGATGGCTGAGGACAATGAATGTCATTTTGAAAGACTCTTTAAGAAGTAAAATCAATACCCCCCCCCAAAAAAAAAAAAATTAGATTGTGGAACTCTAATAAAAGTTTTTAAAAAGTTTTTACAAGCCTATTAATTAGGTGAAGCATATACACCTGTGGAGTTTGTCTAGCCATTAATTTTATTTAAATTTTCTGTTACCACGTAGAGAGACAGAGACCAACCACTGTTGTATTAATATTGCACTGGTTTTATTTGTTGTCATTACAAAATAAACGTAGTAGATATTATCTAAAACGTAACGTTTTACATCAATGTCGTCACACCCTGTTAAGAGTGCATCAGTACCAAGATTTCACCCCCCAACGGCGGATCTCACTCAGCCATTGACGTGTTCCATAAAATATAACTAAGTGGGGAATATAGTACATAGGTATTTCTATCCATAGTTACCTCGACCACACAAACCTCAAGTTGATCAAGTAAGATGAAGAAACAAGCCCGCCATTTTCCTGTGAGCCTCCAGCCCTTTAAAAAAAAACCACTGAAGGGAGGCGAATCGAAGAAGAGCCAGTGAGAGAGGGAAAGGGGAAGTTATAAAGAGGGAGGGAGACAGATAGAAGGTATATGAGCAGGGAGTTGTGAGGAGGATTGTTTGGTAATAGAAGCGGAAACCTTTTGTATGTAGTTAATATTTTTTGGCTCGGCTGATACGTGAAGAACGCACAAAACGAATTATTAGTTCAGGCAGTAAAGAGCTATCAGAAGCTTTAGCCAGTTAGCTAGCTCAACCGTCCTTTTCTTCTACTTTCCTTGGCTCAATTATTGTTAGTGAGGTAGAGGAAGCGTGAACACATCAGTGAGCGTCACCGTTGGATAAAACCGTCCTGCGTTTTTGGTGCTTTACAAAAAAAAAAAACCACTAAAATGTCTGGCCAAAGCATAACGGACAGGATAACCGCAGCGCAGCACAGTGTCACGGGCTCAGCAGTGTCCAAAACGGTGTGTAAAGCAACCACCCATGAAGTCATGGGCCCCAAAAAGAAACATTTGGACTGTAAGTATTAACCACAAACAGCACACAACCTTCTAGTAACACCGGTGTAGAGGCGTGTGTATTCGTGTGTGTGTGCTAGAGTTGGGGGTCTAGGGACCGAGGCCTAATACTCCTTTAGCTAACGTTACTGTAATGTCTAACTAGCTAGCGCTTCTCTCTAACTTTCCCATATCCATCTTTAAGCGAATCCATGTTTAAGGTCCGTCGACTTTGCTCAGAGTTTCCGATAAGCGATGATACGTGAACACGGTTAATTAGACTCCTGTAAGAACTGTACTCCTCTACAAATAATTAACCACACTCAATAGTGGTCTACCTGCTCTCTGCTGAGGGCATTAACCTCACACACTGTTCCTTAAAACCTTACTTAGGCTAGTTTTCCAGCTAAGAGTCATTAGTTATTATAGTACAGATGACAAGGCGTTTAAATGGTCCAAGTATTGGCATGACTTGTGGCAGAAAGTCTTTCTACATATAGCTGAGTACAGAGAAAAAAAAACACATGTAAACTTTTTTATTTTATTAGGTTTCTCAGATGGGCTGGTTTTGACAGTTATCTTGGTAAGGAATTGAATGTAACAGTGCTGTTGTAAGAAAATGGCCAATGGCATAGAGATAATGAAATGAGAAATGGTCACCAACTATGTTTTGGGTTTCATGACAACTGTTTAAGTGCTCCTCTAGTGACTGGTCATGTAGTGTCCACTTTTCAGTGGTGCAGTTTTCTCAGACTGTGGGTGGTCTCAGTCATGCATGTTTGATATTCATGGTAATGAATCCCATTATGTGAACCCCTCTATGACCCTCTCATGTACAGTGCTGAAGAAATTTATCCGTTGTCATGCAGAGCAGATCCCTGAATCCGGTTCTGACATGCATTTATTTGTGTAATAGTGCAAGGGCACAATGTAAGCACAATAATAATGCTTCAGTAAGCTCTTAATGGCATGTTGTATTCAAATGGTTGTTAGGAATAGCAAAAATAAAAACAAGCATGGGATGATTCCTTTCAGTGCATAGTGTAAAATCACTACTGCTTTTTGTACTGTCCCTTTGATTCTCTGCAGAACAGAAAACCCTTGCTACGTGCTTCTTCGCAACCAAACCTTCTGGCACATTTTTCACTACTTTTTTTTTTTTGTGTGTGTGTGTGGGGGGGGGTGTTTATGAACAAAATAGTGATTGCCACAGTCACATAATATACAGCTCTCATGTTTTATTTTCATGAGAAAGCAGCAATTGGGGATGAGGGGAATCTGGATCTCTCCAACTGAAAGATGTATGTGAACCTTGCGTTCATGTCAGTGTTGGCAATTGGCACCCGCTACCTGCCAAATGGGGGTGAATTTGCTCAACTCACCAGCCACGGTGGCAGGTAAATAAGTGACCTACAAAGAAATAATGCAATTTTAACAATTATTTGACATTCCACAATGCAGATTGAATTGTGAATCTGCTTGTTCCACTCACACTTGAGTGAGTAGACAGTCTCCTCATTAAACGCCGGAGTAAAATGCCTCAGATTCAATGTGGCAACTTGAGCATAGAACACTAACTACTGACTGGCAGTGAAAGGGAATTACCTCAGGTCAAGCAGCCTAGGCTAGCGTTGCAGCAAACATGTTACGTTGTAGGGGTTAGGTCTCCAGAGAAAATCTCTCAGGAGAGACAGGCCAAAGAAGTGAAGGCTGGGGAAAAATGGGAAGTGGAGAACAGTCAAGTCTTCTGTGAATGGTTAGTGCGTTGTGGAGGTTTGTTTTTTTTTTAATTTGCCTAACTCGCATGCATCTTCCATCAGTTCAGTTTGTATGAGAATTTTGTCTGTTTACCCAATCATGCTTGAATATTGTATCTCTTCCTGTATTATGTTTCACATGTAGTTGCACACTTTTTCAATTAAAACAAAAAGAGTGGCTTTTTAAAAAAAAATAATTTTATTATTATTATTAAAGTGGCTGGTAGATTTTTGGAGTCCACCGGCCACAGTGGCAGGTGGACAAAAAAAAAAACAACAACTTAATTTCCAACTCTGGCTCATGCCCTCATAGTGTGCATATATCTACACCAAACAGCTGATCTCCTGCCTTTCAAGATATGTAGCATGAGCAGGTCAGTGATTCTGAGCTTTATGCAAAAAGCTTTCTTCCCAATTTAATCATGGTCAATTGGGCCGCTCTCCTCTATTACATGATGGTTACCAACCAGGTAGGGCAAAGGCTCCCTTCCTTTGAAGCACCTGAAACCACCTGACTGCATCATTTCTTCAGGAGGCATGGTAACACTTGAAGGAAAGTGCTATCCACCCATTCCCGCATGCATGATCTCAGTTACTTATGAATGGTTTGTGTCTCTCTATGATTTGAGAGTAAAGTATGACACCCCTCTTTCTGGGAGCATTTCCAATTTACGTTCTTGAACTTCCAGCCATGGATGGCTATAGCATACTCAGGATTCTCTTTGGATGATGGATTGAATGCTTTTCACCACTCAGGAGCTACCAGATAAACATCTCGTCACAGAAGTCTTCACCATAGCACAGTCAGGTTTGTAATCTGATTGTGTGCCATACAAAACCTTGTTTCTAAATGAGAACGTGTTTTTAAGAACATGTTTTAACAACATTTTTAATAAACCTGCAACTGGAAGTGAAATGGAAACTATTGAACATGTTCTGATTAATCAGAATTCAACAGTCCCCCCCCCAACCTGTGCGGTGGGGGGATGGGGTGTTTAAACCTTCTCTGAGCAACTTTTGGATTCCTTCCAATACTCTGATACTTTTGAGTATGTAGTGAAATACTCAATATTACATACATGCTGAGTGTTCCTAGTGCTTTTAGTAGACCTGAGTAATGTAGGGCACATAAATGTAGGGCACATAAATGTAGGGCACATAAATGTAGGGCACATAAATGTAGGGCACATAAATGTAGGGTAGGGCACAAAATGCCTACAAGAGACAGCAGACAATACTTAAGCCAAAGCTTTAAAGAGAACATAGTGAATATAGCATCCCTGACATCCAAGTAGTCAAATAAGTGTAGAAGTTTATTTCTGGCAGCTCAAACAACCATAACACAGATGCAAAGTGCCCTACATGGATGCACTGAAATGAAAATTCTTGGCCGAAACCAAAAATGAAGAAACCAAGGCCGAAACACCGAAATAAATTATGCCAATTATTAGTATCATTGCATTCATGGCTATGACGGTGTACTAACCTCACTAAAATCAAGGCATTGCAATTGCATACGTTAATATTAATGCTTCAAAGAATAAATCAATTACAAAATTATGAAAATATTTATTAGCACTGACATTACAACAATGCTCAATATAAAACAAAATTAAAAATAAAATGTTTAACTTGACCCCACTCAGGTGTACATTAAATAATACAGGCCTAAACTGACTGGCCTGCTGAAAGATTGTAAAATTAAACATGTTCTCTCATAAACACAGTGCATTTAAGTCAAGTGCATTTTAAAAATTTCTCTGTAGGACTACAACAAAGTGCATTCAGAATAAGTGCAACTGCTGAAAGATATAATATTTTTTCTGAAGGCCTACAGCATAGTGTATCAAAACAAAGATTGCCATAGCCCATGTGTTAACTGTAGGCCTTTAATAACAACAAATGTACCAAGAATTGCACATGTGCAAAGTGGAAAGCAAATAGCCTATTTAAACACTAGACACAAGCCCATTCTACTTCTTGAGGTAAAGTAGCAAGTTTTTCTTGAAGAGTAGCTTCTCTGCTTTATCGCAGTGAAGTCTGTTCCTCTTCTCATTGAGAACATGAGCTGCAGCACTGAACAGTCTCTCGCTGTAAGTGCTTGTACACTGAGCAGACAAGTACGTGCCACCTTTGCCAGGTCAGGAAAGCGACCTTGGTTATTTCTCCAGTAGGCAAGAGGGTCATCACTTCTGGGGATGGGGACTTCAGACAGATAACCATCTAACTGTTGAGCTTGTCATCTGCCTGACATTTGAGAAAGATTTGAGAGATTTTTATTTAAATGGGGCAGTGCAGACATACATTTTTTTTGTCAAATAAACAAAAAATTCTAGCTGACACAAGTCATCTGGTAGTCATGTATGTAAGTCAGAACAGTATAGCCTACCTGTTATTTGAGGCACTCTCTTGCAGGAGCTCCTCGAACATATCAGACAACGAGGGTGCATGCCCCTCATCTGGTGCAGAGAGAGGAGTCCTTTTTTTTCTGCGCTCTGCTCTCCCTCTTCTGCGCTGTGCGCTTCTCTGTCTCCAAGTGGGTTCTCTGCATCCATCGCGGCCTGGATCATTTCTCGTGCACGGTGCTTTATTTCCACATCCAAGTAATCGTTATAGCGCAGATCAAGTACAGTCGCGATGAAGTGCAGAGGATCCGAATAAATCTCAGTGAAACGTGTGCTGGCAGACTCTAAGAGTGTAGTTTTTCATTGTTTTCATTCCGTGGTCTGTTTCAACCTCTTTGCTTAGAAGATGCTTTAATGCTGCAATTAAAGAAATAATGTCTGCTACAGATGCATCAGATGAGCTGATCTCTTTACTTAGCTGCTCAAAGGGAGCAAGAAGGAGAATGTTCTCTAGTAAGACCCACTGGTGTGAAGTGAATGCCGCAGGGAGCTTGTGATCTGCACTGTATGCAGCCAAGACTTGCTTTTGTGCAAAGAGGCTTTCCAACATGTAATAAGCGCTGTTCCACCGTGTACTCACATCTTGTTGGAACTGTTTTATTGGTGTTCCAAACTGATCTTGCATAGACTGTAAGTGGGAATAGGCCAGCTGAGAATGTTTAAAGTGGCCAACAATTCTTCTGCCTATAGCCAATACGTCTTTTACGCTGCGCTGAGACAAAACTCCCTCGTTCACAACCAGATGTAGTGTGTGGGTCATGCACCGTATTCCTTTCAGCTGAATTTCTTCGATCGCTTTTGCCATATCTCTTGCATTGTCACTGACTATGGCATACACTTTTAGATCGTTTGATATGTCAGCTGTCGAACATGTTGGCGAATGCATCAGAAATGGCTGCTGCTGTATGTGACTCTCTATACTCTTGTGAATGGAGCAAAATCTTTTGCAGCTTGAAATGTGTCGATCCACTGTGCGGTCAGACTGGGCGTACTGGTGAGGCTGACGTCTGAGCTCCGTATGTCTGTCGTGACACTGATTGCCGAAATATCTACAGCTATAAGCTCATGGATGTGAGTTGCAGCAACATTAAACAGCTCAGGTAAACACACGTCTGAGAAATGTCTGCTCAGCATGGCATAACGGGGCTCAATGTGCTCTATCAGCCTACGAAATCCCACATCCTCTACGACAGAGAACGGCTGATCATCTAAGGCAATTAATTCCATAATTTTTTTTTGTGTGTGTAATGCCCTTTGCCTTGGCACAATCACTGGAAAATGTTCTTGCCTTTTCAAATACATCCGCCACAGACGGAGTGGGCGTGCTTGGAGGGATTTTCCTTTTCTGTGCCGCCGCCTTCTCGTATTCAGAATGGCGATCGGGATGTTTGGATTTCAGGTGATAAACCCAGAGTGGAGAAACTCTTTGCAGATTCAACCCCTCTTGAAATTGCAATGTTAGATGTTTTGCAAATCGCTATCCGTGGGTCTTTCTCAGATATATTGAAATATGTCCACACCGCAGACATGTTGGCCCCTATCCAGACAAGCGCGTGCTGGTTGTGGTTTTTTTGTCACAACATCCTGTTTCGGCCGTGTTTTGGTGATAAAAGTCTTTCGTCTGAAAACCAAAAATGCACTTTTGGGCCATTTTCGACCGAAAATTTTCGGTGCATTCCTGCATTTCGTACATGCTACGGTGCAGGCGCCGTACCACACGGTGATGCAGCTGGTCAGGATGTTCTCGATGGTGCCTCTGTAGAAGGTGTGCAT
>JAODVO010000001.1:31905648-31920877 GCA_025400055.1 Notarius lentiginosus
AGTATAATATTTTTGTCTCATTTGTTTAACTGGGTTCTCTTTATCTACTTTTAGGACTTGTGTGAAAATCTGATGATATTTTAGGTCATATTTATGTAGAAATATAGAAAATTCTAAAGGGTTCACAAACTTTCAAGCACCACTATATATGCGCTCCCTAGAGCTTGAGCTCTGACATGGACAGTGGGCCTGCTTCACCTCCCCAGTGAGTAGAGGAACTCAGGCACAGGACCAGTGCTATGGAGCCCAGCCCTCTGTGGTTACAACCCTCTCAAAAGTGCCCAAGAACGCCTCGATGTTGCCCTTGGTGGTTAGCTTTGTGAGTCGACACTGGGCATCTTGGACCAGGTCCAGGATGAGTACTGTAGCTGTAAGGGTGGCCTGTTTGAGCGACATTAGCTCTTGGGTGGCCACATGGAGGCCCCATGCCATCTCCTGTGAGAGCTGTGACTGCTACAGGATGACCTCAAGGAGATGCCGCTTGACTGGATCCAGGATGGGAGGGTTGGGGTATGGGTCTGTGTCTTCTGCCTGCATTCTCCACCAGTGTGACACTCCCTACCACTCAGGTTTGGACACAGTCTCAGGAGACGGAAGCTTGGTCTCGATCGGAAAATTCAAGTGCTCTTCTGTTCAAAAAGATGGCAAGTAGTGGGGAAAATGGAGTGAAGGTGTGAGGTACTGGTGAATCTTCCCAACCTCACGTGATAATGCCCCTTGGAGACTGTTGAGGTTTCACTGCTTATGGGAGGCGTCATGGAAAAGAACCACTTCTGTCTGAAGACTTGTGAGTACTGTTGGAACTGGAATCTGTTGGCAGACAAAGAGAGCAGTGCAGACTCATTACTTTCTCTCACCATCCTCTTACTCACTCAAAGGTTGGAGTGGCATCCTTTTATATCCTCCCTGTGCCTCGTGGAGGGTGAGTGAGCATGCCATTGAGCAAGCTCCAACCGTGTTGTATTAAATATCCCCGCCCCCTCAGCAATGTGCATGCTGTTTACCAGCAGTGATGCTGTGGTGGTGCTGTCTCTTCAGCACCACTGTGGCAGTGTGGTGAGGAGCCCTTGTGAGCTTGGGCTCAAGGGCCACCAGCCTGCTGTTGTCACAATATTCGTGATCATGATTAACTATAGTTGGTTGCTTCTCTGTGCCAACTTAAAAAGGGTTTGTTTGACAAGTAATGTACTCATGATTGGGAGGTGCAGCCACTTTGCCAAGGTCTGGAAGCAGACCAAAATTGTCACCCACACCTAAGAGGAAATTGGTTTGGATGGACCAACCCAGGAATGACCATGGCACAGGCCTGCCATGAACTGGAAGCTGCTGGAACACCAGTGTCACTGTCTACAGTCAAGTGAGTTTTACATCATCATGTACTGAGAGGCTATACAAGAAAAAAAGCACTGTCTCCAAATTGGCACCTTCAAGATCAACCAAAGTTTGCAGCTCATCACATGAACAAAGAAAAAGCCTTCTAGTGGAAAGTTTTATGGTTAAGTGAGACAAAGATTGACTTGTTTGGCTACAATGACCAGAGGTATATTTGGAAGAGTAAAGGTGAGGCATTCAGCCCAAAGAACACTGTACCAACTCTTAAATAACTATTAAGCATGACTAAACAAAGTGGATGGTATAATGAAGAAGGAAGACTACCTCAGAATTCTTCAGGATAACTTCAAACCATCAGCTAGACAGTTGAAACATTTGGACACAATTGGGCTTTCCAGCAGGACAATGACCCCAAACACGCATGAAAGCTGGTAGTTTAATGTAATAACTGATAAGCAGTAAGTAAACAGAAGTAAAGGTTTGCAAATCAACAATACAAAAAGGAACACTATTTACATTTCTGGCATTTGGCAGACTCCTTTAACCAGAGTGACTTACATTTTCTAATTTATAAACTGAGCAGTTGAGGATTAAGGGGACAGCTTGGTGATGCTGGAATTTGAACTGACAACCTTCCAATCAGTTGTCCAAAATCGTAAGCACTTGGCTATCATGCACAAAACCAAGCTGCTTTCTCTAGATAACTGAAATGTGAGAAAGGATAAAGCATGCGTTGTGCATTTTAATTGGGTTCATTCATAAATGTGTGCATTTCGTATTGATAATGTTGAAAGAATAAGTGACATCAATAAGTCAATGCTTGAATGAAAGATTTTAATCAATGACACAAATGACTAACTGTCCAGGTACGGGTGCGAATCATTGAGGGAAGGCAACTGCCTGGCATCAATATTAAACCTGTTGTCAAAGTAACTGTGGGAGGCCAATCAAAGAGAACACGCATCAAGAAAGGCAACAATCCATTCTTTGATGAGGTAATGAATTATAAATAATGAATAAATTTTTTTGAATGCTGAATGTTAAATTATTGAAGGTATTACTTTCACTACACTGTTACAGTATATCCTTAGCTTTTGCTGGGCTTCTATTATCTTTGCATCAATAGTAGAATTTATTACTGAACCACCACTCATTAAGACCATACTTGTGCTTTTCCCCCCTCTTATGTTCCCCAGACTTTCTTCCTGAACTTCTTTGAGACACCAACAGATCTCTTTGACGAGCCTATATTTATTACAGTAAGCAGACCAGTCTTTATATTAATTTATTAGCTGAACTAAATGAAATGGGGATTTCTTCAAGTAGAGCTTGAATGTAAGAAATAAAAAGACCTAGATGCTATTTTTGTTCACACTTTTGATAGGGAGGACATTCAAGAACTCTTTTGGAAATTATTTACTGCCTACGTAGCATTACCAAACCATAACTTCAGCATAAATAAGCTGTAAGAAACAGAGTAACAAAGTAAATTAATGTGTTAATTGAAGTCTGTTTAAATGTTGACTAAATACACCAGCATTAAATAATATTTATTCCATCTAGGACTCAAAAAAGTCAATTTACATTCGCATAATTTAAATGACAGCATGTAATGAAATGTTCGTAATCAGCTCAGTGGGTCTAAATACTGGAACACACTATTCAGCTCTAATGAATTTTGCCAATTAACTACTACATACAGATTAACAGGATATTAGTTTTTATGGGGATGTTTTTATTGATTGATGTAATTCAATATATTTTGGCATTGTAGTATGTCCCTGATGTGCATGGCAGGTGGGAGGTGATGTTCACACACAACTTTATTTTTGCTTTTCGTAGATTTTCAGCTCAACTTTACTCATTCACACACACCACACAGACAGGTGCTCTGGTCAGGAGAGATCCTCTCTTGTTGCTCTCTCCCTCCTTTTCTATTTTCCACCCTCACTGCAAAAACACACACACAGCCACAACGTTAATTGACAACAGGTGTACTCACTTTGCCAATAACCTTCCCTGGCCCCACCCTCCATTCACAAACCAATGCTTGGCCATGCCCCCACTGCCACATACCCCCACTGCCCGACTCAGGCCAGGGAGCCGTTCGGCCTGCAGAGAACTCTTCCCCCCCCCAACGGGATAGCCTGTGGACCACCTTGAATTTAAATGGCTGTAGGACGAGATACCAACAAGTGATCCAAGCACTGGCATCCTTCATGCAATGGAGCCAATGGAGGGGCACGTGGGCTGAACAGAGGGTGAAAGGGTGCCCCAGCAGGAAGTAGTATCTGAGGGTGAGGACCACTCACTTGATGGTCAGGCACTCCTTCTCGAGGGTGCTGTACTTACTTTCACGCATCAAGAGCTTACGACTGATGTACAGCACTGGACGTTCCTCACCCTCCACCTTCTGGGACAGAACGGTCCCCAACCCTCTGTCTGATGCATCTGTCTGTAAAATAAAAGGGAGAGAGAAGTCAGGGGAGTGTAGAAGTGGCACCCCACACAGTGCAGCTTTTACCTTGGTGAAGGCCTGTTGGCACTGCTCCATCCACTGGACTGGATCTGGTGGTCCCTTTTTAATGAGATCAGTCAGAAGGCTGGTGATGTTCAAATAGTTAGATATGAACCTGCGATAGTAGCTAGCCAGCCCCAGGAACTGTGTCACCTCCCTTTTTGGTCTTAGGCTTCTTGCAGGCTGCAATCACTGCAGTCTTGTCAATTTGGGGACGCACCTGTCTGTGCACCAAGTGGAGACCCAAATACTGTACTTCCATCTGCCCAATTGCATGCTTTTTCAGGTTAGCTGAGCGACCCACATGCCTCAGCTACTCTAGGATGGCCCTAAGGTGTTCTAGGTGCCACAGCCAATCATTGCTATATATAATCATGTCATTGAGGTAGGCTGCCACATAGGCAGCATGGGGGCAGTGGATCTTGTCCATGAGCTGCTGGAACATGGTGGGAGCCCCAAATAACCTAAAAGGAAGCAGGACAAATTGGTGTAATCCAAACAGTGTGGAAAAGGCCATTTTCTCTTGGGATAGAGGACTCAAGGGGATCTGCCAATATCCCTTTTTCAAATCCAGTATCAAATAAAAGCAAGCAGCACCTAATCAATCGAGTAACTCATCAATGCAAGGCATTGGGTACACGTCAAATTTAGACACTGCATTGACTTTTCTGTAGACCACACAGAACTGGACCAACCTGTCAGTTTTGGGAACCAGGACTACTGGGCTACTCCAGTCACTGTGGGACTCCTCAGTTATGCCCATTTTGAGCATGGCCTTGAATTTGTCCTGAACCACCTTTTTCTTGTGTTCAGGTAAGTGGTATGGGTGGCTACACACCACCACCCTCGGGGCATTTCAATGTGGAGTTCTATGAGGTGGGTGAGGCTGGGAAGGGGATAGAACCTGTCAGAAAATTATTTTTGCAACCTGGCAACTTCTGTGAGTTGGGCTGGTGAGAGGTGGTCTCCACAGGGGACCAGAGTGGTTTGAGTGGTTACGTTTGTTTTTCCCTCCAGCCCCAGTGCAGCCTTCTCCGGAACTACCGATGCCAATGCCACAGGGACCCCCTCATTCCAATGTTTTAGCAGGTTGAGGTGGTATATTTGTAGTGCCCCTCCCCCATCCGTTCGCCTCACCTGATAGTCGACATCCCCAATTCGCCATGTGACCTCAAAGGACCCTTGCCACTTGGCGACTAATTTGGAGTGCGAAGTGGGCAGTAATACGAGCACTTTATCTCCCAGGTTGAACTCTCTCTAAAGCATGCATGTCTGTTGTACAGCCGGGCTTGACATTCTTGTGCCTGCCATAAATTCTCCTGGGTTAAGTGCGTGAGGGTGTGGAGCTTTGCATGCAGGTCGAGAATGTACTGAATTTCGTTTTTACTAGTTGAAGATCATGAGCACATCCAAAATACTGCGAGGCTTATGCCCATATCACAATTCAAATGGTGAAAATCCCATGGAGGCTTGTGGGACCTCTCATGCTGCAAATAACAGGGGCTCGAGCCATTTATCCAAATTACATGTATCTTCACTTACAAACTTCCGAATTAAAATTTTAAGTGTCTGATTGAATCATTCCACTAAGCCATCTGTTTGTGGATGATAAACGCTGGTGTGGATGGATTTAATTCCTAATAACCCATACAGCTCACGAAGTGTTTGTGACATAAATATAGTGCCTTGGTCAGTCAGGATTTCTTTGGGAATCCTGACTCAGGAGATAACACGGAAGAGTGCCTCTGCAATGCTGCATGCTGAAATATTGTGGAGAGGCACCACTTCCGGATATTGTATTGCATAGTCCATCAGGACCAAAATAAAGTGATTTCCCCATGCTGACTGATCAAATGGCCCGATGAGATCCATGCTAATTCTCACGAAGGGGGTCTCGATTAGGGGGATTGGGTGCAAAGGTGTTTTTGGAGTGGCTGCTGAATTTACTAGTTAGCATTTGTGGCATGCTGCACACCACCAGTGGACATCCCCATGAATCCCTGGCCAATAGAATCAGGCCATTATTTGGGCAAGTGTTTTAGCCTGATCGAGATGTCCGGCCATCAGATTAAAGTGAGCCGCATGGAATCTGAGTTCCCAACAGCTCTTTGGGATTAACAACTGGGTTATCTGTTCACCAGTTTGAGTGTCCTGCATCACTTGATATAGCCTATCTTTAATAATTGTAAAGTACGGGAAGGAGGGTGTCGCATTTGGCTGGAGGGGTTGACCATCGATTACTCTTACTTGGTCAAATGCATAATGCAGTGTCTCCTCTTGTGTCTGCTCTAATGGGAAATCCTCAAGGGAATTCCCGAGAGATGGAGGGAGGTGGGCTGTTCCCCACTCCATGTATTGCCCTGACGTGTTGCTGACATAAACAGCTCTGTAGCAGCTTCCCCAGTCAATGCCACACTGGGATCCCCCCGTGACGTGTTGCTGCAGGACCCGCCCACTACTATGTGCTCCATTAAACCTCTAAACCCCGGCCAATCAGTTCCCAGAATCAGTGGGTGCATGAGGCATGGGTTAACCGCTGCCTTTATGCTATGCTTTTCCCCCCAAAATAGAATGTGGATGGACACTAATGGACATTCATGAACATCCTCATGCACACACAATCTTCACCACTTGTGCTCTCCCCAGTACCTCACCTTGCACTAGGCTTTGGTGGATTGAGGTCTGATTACAGCCAGAATCCACTGACGTGTGATATGTATCCCCTTGAACACTCACCAGTATATGATATGCTCCAGCCCAATCGAGGGTGGTCTCTGGCGCATTGGGGATCCAGACCACAGCTCCCACCTCCATTGTGGAGCACTGACCCTGGAGATGCCCGGGCTCCCTGCAGCACCAGAATACTGGCCCAGGCTTCCCCTCTGCACTGGCAATATGGGAGTCACTAACCTGGGGGGAGAAGACACAGACATAGAAGGGGAAGATGGGAGGACACCACGGGTGTGGCAGGCCAGCTGGGGGGAAACCGGCCCCTGCCTCAGTGATGGGGGAATGGGGTGGGGATGGGAAGAGGAGAGAGGGGAGGAAGGAGAAGGAGAGAGAAAAAGAGAAGAGGCGGCATGTCCGCTTGCCACCGGAAGCAGCGCCAAATGGTCCTCTGCTGACTCAATGGCTTGATCCAGTGATGCCGAGCAGTGGTACTGGACCCACTCCACTGTTCCTGCTGGAAGCTGCATGATGAACTGCTCCAGTGTCACCAGATTGATGATACCCTCTGCGTTGCAGTTGTCTGCCCTCAGCCACTGCCAGCAGGCGTCCTAGAGCTGTTGGCCAAATGCAAACGGCTGGCCGACCTCCTCCAATATCAGTGTCTGGAAGTGCTGGCGATGTGGTTCTGGGGAGTGGCCGACACACTCCAGGATGGCTCACTTCAGGTCCACGTAGATGAGCTGACTGTCAGTGGGGAGCTGCTGCACGGCAAGCTGCGCCTCTCCAGTCAATGGTGGTAAGAGGCGCACTGCGCGCTACTCGACCGGCCACCCCCACACTTTGGCCGCTTGCTCGAAGAGTGCTATGGAGGCTTCCAGATTGTTGTGCAGCCCCATCTTGGTGAGGGTGACATGGGGAGGGTCTGCTGCGAAGGTGGTTGAGGACCTCACCAACATGAGCAGGTGCCGGAACGCCTGGCAATCTTCTTGCTGGGCCAGCATCAAGGCTTCAAAGCGTTGTTCCTGCTCCTTTCGGAGGGCAATCAGTGCTTGGTGCTGGCTCTGTTGGGCAGTAGTGAGGGCATTGATCAGGTCCTTAAATGAGGAGGACTCCATGTGGGGTTCCCTTCAGTATTCCTGGCTTTCGGCACCACTGTAGTATGTCCCTGATGTGGGTGGAATACTGAAGCATGGAAGGCTGGAGGTGATGTTCACACACAACTTTATTTTTGCTTTTTGTACTTTTTCAGCTTAACTTTACTGATTCACACACACACCACACAGACATGTTCTCTGGTCAGGAGAGATCCTCTCTTGTTGCTCTCTCCCTCCTTTTCTACCTTCCACCCTCACTACAAAAACACACACAGACACAACGTTAATTGACAACAGGTGTACTCACTTTGCCACTCACCTTCCCTGGCCCTGTCCTCCATTCACAAACCAATGCTTGGCCATGCCCCCACTGCCACAGGCATCATTTTAAAATTTTATTTGAAATTTGACATTAATTTGGCCTGGAGATGGACATGAAGTGGCAACTGTTGGCTTGTCTCCTATTTGGTTCCTCCTGATGGCTCATTATTTTCAGTAGTAGTAATGGTATTTAATACTATAGTAATATTTACCCCTGTGTTCTATCCGAGGTATTTGACTCCAAGTCTCTTCGTACAGACTCTGTCATTGGAGAATTTAAGGTAGTATTTTTCTACTTTTGTCGTCATTCCATTCTTTCATCAGTTTCAATTGCTGTGAATGGACACTGTTTTTTGGGATCTCTTCCCATGACATCTGTACTTCCTTTTTATCTTTTGTTTGTGGGACACACAGATCTGTTCTCTCATGCACAGCTGATAACAGTTATAACTCTTTCTTTTGTTGTGTTCTCTCTCAGCTGGATGTTGGCATGGTGTATAATGAACACAGTGAGTACTGCAGACTCCTGTGACTCTTGGCTGCCTGCTTGTACTTAATAGAGCACATTCAAAAATCTCACACTTTATTCCAATTCAAAATTTATTTTGATTCAATAGTGCATTAGTTTCATGCCATATTTGTGTTATGCTAAGAGAATGAGAGATTTACCTTAGTAACAAGATGATTATTATTATTGCTTATTTTAATTCTTGTGGCAGGACATGCTATTCTCAGGAAATGGCTGTTACTGGCTGATCCCGATGACCTTTGTGCCGGGGCCAGGGGATATCTGAAGGTCAGCCTTATAGTCCTGGCTGCAGGTGATGAGCCACCGGTGAGTAAGAGTAATAAATCTCAAGTTTTGATTGTGGTTTCAAATTTTATTGATCCTATAGAAGAATTTATTCTTCCCCAAAGAAATGTAACTCTATAAAATCTATGTCTTAGACTGAAAAAGAAGGTGTTCAGGAAAGGGAAGACATTGAGGCAAACCTACTGAGACCAGCAGGGCTCACACTCAGAGGAGCCACTTTCACTCTTAAAGTCTACAGAGCAGAGGACTTGCCTCAGAGTGGGTATTATCATTTGCATGTTTATCAGCATTATTGTGTGAGATCCGTTTTTATACATATATGTAACTTTTTCTCCCTTTGCTAGTGGATGATGCATTTATGGATGGCATGAAGCAATTTCTGGGTTTTGAGTCAAACCGAAAAAACCTGGTGGATCCATTAGTAGAAGTCAACTTTGCTGGCAAAACGGTACAAATTCTACATATTATTCAAAAACATCTTTGATCTGCATTAGCCATGTTCAGGCAGTCCACACACATCTTTGATCTGCATTAGCCATGCTCAGGCAGTCCACACCACAGCCCACTAGATTCATCTGGTTTTTTTTTTAATGACTAAATGTTCTATCGATCCACAGCTGGGATTTTTTTTTTCAAAATATATTTTCCTTTGCTTTATTTTTAAGACAATCCAACCCATGACAAGAAATTACAGCTGGCTGACCGAAATGTTCCAACCTGGTTTTAGCCACATATGACCAGGTCCTAATGAAAATGCTCCAAGTCATGAGTCATGAGGCTGGCCAGTTTTGATGTAGCATAGAAGAAGTAGGCTAATATACAACCAATGACCTTTCAGCATTTCAGAGTTCTTTTAAAAGCTTCCCAAAAATATTATAGCCATGGTAAGATGGTAATAATTATTTTGAATTACCTCTGAGTAAAGATGATTGAAAATTGAAAAACTAAAAACAGGTAATTCAATCCATGTCATATTAATCATAAGGATGGTCCTGAGTGAGTTCCTTTTCTCTAGCATACTTGATTTTGAGGGCCAATATATGTGTATTCACAGATGTGCACTAAAATATTGGAGAAGAACGCCAACCCACAGTGGAACCAAAGTCTTACGCTCCCTATCAGAGTAAGATGAGCTACATAACAACAATATATCAGAGGTTATTGGTCAAATTTCTCCATGCTCCTAGTCAATGCCAAATCCTGTTTCTTTCTGCAGTTTCCGTCTATGTGTGAGAAGATGAGGATACGCATTTTAGATTGGTCAGTCCATCTTGAAAACAAATTATATTACACTTGACTTCTATTCATCTGAACAAATAACTGTATGTGGTGTACTTACATTTAGAAAATCTTTAACTTTTTGCATTATCATTATTTCATTTCTGCTAGGGATCGAGCAAGCCACAATGATGTCATTGGCACCACACACCTGAGTATGTCAAAGATCTCTGCTCCAGGCGGGGAAATAGAAGGTAATCAATTAATTTCGTATGAAGCGTAGCAAAATGTCTTTTGAAATGTGCACCTTCTAGTTTCATCTCTTCATCTTCATTCCATCTTTTATTTCTAAGCATACATGAAAAACATGTGGCTTTAGTTATAAACACATTAGGATTCATTACATTACTCCATTGAATCCCTACCACAGTCGTGTACAGCCCAGATTTCTGAAATTTGCAACACTAATGCGTTACAGTCAGAGTGTAATTCTACAGAATGTAATAGCAACAAAAACACTAAATTTACTATGAGTGTGTGACAAACAACATATTTGTAGAACAGTCTTTGAAGAGCAACAGCAATGCCATGAATGCATTGTGATACATGCATGAGTACTAACTTCCGAGCATATTCAGACACATCAGTAAGGAATGAAACACTTACTATTATAGGAAAATAATCAATGATGGCATGGTGTGATGCCCCACAGTTGATTATTTTCCAATAACAGCACAAATTTTATTCTTATTATATCATAGCAATTTGCCATTTTTTTATTGATTAAACATGTTGCACTTTGAATTAGTTTATAGTTATTTACAATGTTGTTGAACCTTCACAAGACAAGTTAGTTCACATGATCACTTGTTATAACAGCTATTTAACAGTTATTCCACAAAATCAAGTCATACATGAGCTGATAGCCGATGAGGCACGCAGCACGTAGCATGGTTTATAGCCAACCGAGTTGTCTATAAGCCATGTGCGACGAGATTGAGTGGAAAAACTGTTTTATTCTATCCACATTCACTGGATTTTGAGAAACAGAGCATTATTTTTATTTTCTGCAAATTCGATAAATAAAAACTTTAGACAAAACGTCCGACAAAATCATTTCCGCTTAGAATGTAAACAAATTGGCAAAACGACAGTAGCAATTTGTGAAAAATGCTATAATAATAATAATTCTTGAAAAATAAAAAATATACGTTTTTACCATCAAATACTTTTATTCCATATTTTGTTGCTTTTTTGTATTTTTGGGGGGTTTTGTTTTCAAGTAGAGTTTTTATTTCATCCTTGGTTGGTTCAGCAACACACTTGGCCATTTTGTTTTTTTCTACTCATGGTATATGAGCTGATAGCCTAGTAATAGAGTTACCAATCAGAGTGTGCAATTGCTCATATCCAGTGAATGTGGATAGAATAAATACAATTATTCCATCATCAGCATCTATTTTTTCCTCTCTCTTGAAGTAAATAATACATAAACAATGCAGTTTGCATGTTAAAGAGATACCACAAAACCCTACATCCATAAGTTATAGCTTTACCTCTGTTACAAAGCACTGACACTGGAGACTCCTTCCATATATTTCATGTTAACTATATGTTTCCTTCACCATAGTGTCACCTTATCAACAATTACTGTACAATTATCTGTAAACATGGAGCATCTGCCATGCAAGTCCCTGTGTCAGGTGTTAGCATATTAGAATGGGTCCTTTACCTTATAGCTGGAACTACTGTATGACCTGTGCTGTTATAGGAAATTAATCAACACCTTCTGCTCAAACAGAATTGAGCATTTAACAGTGCACTGGTATAAAGTCTTATAATTGACTCTAGACTTTATTCAGTGAGGACTGTGATTGTACTGGGGCATTAGTGCTTAATTTTGTTTATAGTATGTCCAAAGAACAGGGCAAGTGTGATGTCAGAGTCTGTGATGTGTGCATGCAGGTAAAAGCCTGTATTTGCATTATACTGGCCTGTGGCATGAACAAGAACTAACTTTCTATTGTTGTACAACTTTATCTAAATTCCCACTTTGATCACAGTGATCCAGTGAATGTAACTGAGTTTTGGTAACTCCAGCTGTCACAGCGCTTTAATTTGTAGATGTGGTTTGTCTATTGTATTGTGTTGTACACATTGCTGTGCTTGAATTGGCCTTATTCTTGGCTGACTAATTGGTTTGTGAAACTCCTTCATGTAAACATGTGCTTGGAGATCTAACTACTTTGTGGCCACATGGGTTAGTAGCAAAAGCGAGTGTGCAGCTATAGTTTTCAGTTATGTTTAAAGTATCCCTTATTTCTCTATGCATTCAGATGACTTGCCCCCCAGGACCCTCCAAAATGCCAGTATGTCTTTCTTTCCTATTGTATCTGTATCATGCAATTTACTTTCCATACACTCACTTCTAGGTACTTTAATTTCTTCTGAAAATCACAATATAACAATATGGGTGCAGACTAGATCCATGGCGAGATTTTCTTACTGAATTTTAGCATGTTGAGCATACTCATTTACTGCTCTCGCAATTTAACTTCAACATTTCTGTCTTAGTTGATGACAGCCTGGGCTTCCTGCCGATGTTTGGCCCCTGCTATGTGAATATGTATGGAAGTCCTAGAGAGTTCACTGCCTTCTCTGACCCCCATGAGGCTCTTAACCTTGGCAAGGTAAAGTAGTCAAGCTCCACTTGAACTGTATTATTGCTAAGCATTGCTGTGTGATATGTTGAGAGTCTAAAAGCCTGCATAATGACATAGTCTTGCTTGACATTAAGTCTATTAACAAAATGGATCTTAACCTAGTATGGCGCCCCCACTGCACACACAGTGTAGCAGACTACACCACCCCTTGGTTTATTCTTAGAGCAAAGGCTAGATTTGTATAAAAAAACACACACACACACACACAACATGGATTTAGAAAAATACCAAAATAAAAACTTCATTAAATATATTTGAAGCATCAATTCACTTAATTTGATTGGTCAACAAAAGAAAGATTACAAAATAATAATCTATTTGGATAAATTAATCCACGTGTGTTGGCGCACCAATCCGGGGTGTTATAAACTCCACTACCACACATAAATAAATACTAAAATCCTTCATGCAGTACATGCTACTAATTCAGAATGCACTGCACCACAAACTTATTATTCTGCTGAACACAGCACAAACACCCCAATTACCGGTTAGCTCCCAAACTCCCCCAACTTGACCAACACCGAGGCTGGAGTAAATAAAAGGGAAAAAGCAAAAGACCCCCCCCCTCCCAAAAAACAAAACAAAACAAAAAACCATCTAGCCAATGGCTCACAATTCAATTAATACTCATTTCCACATACGCCATGCAGCCAATGGGCTAGAGATAAACCAAGCATTAAAGTACTATTACATTTAAAGCAGCATTCCAAGTAAAACATAAAAACAAACAGTCATATAATTGTGGGAGAAAAACAGCAATGAATAGCAGAACATCAGCTGTATCTGTCAAACTGTAAGCATAAACTGATAGCATGGCCCAAGGGAAGGTGAACAGCAGCTTGGAGCCTCATGCAGCAATAAGTTACCAGCATTAGTCAGAAGCTATTCTCAGAGAAGTTGTTTATACCTTCCATAGAACAGTCATGCTACTTAGACAAGTGCAATCCTGTCGCATCACTTTATACAGCCAATACTCAATAAACAGGCCCAGCATGAAGGATGCTGCACCCACACTAGCTCAAACCAACAGCAATGGAATGAGGCTGCTCTCAGGACTCAAGGCGTCTGCACATATACCTGATCCTAGGACTCCAGATTTCTCAACAAATGCCTGCTCCCATCCCAATTAGTAACTCCCCCCCCAAAAAAAAAATCCTTCACTGTCTATTCCCACAAGTTCACTCAAGTGAATTAAATGGATAACCTACATTGACATCCTACATGGTTAACCTAAGTTAGCTGTAATGGATGTCTCTATTTGTTGTGTAGAAGAGCGATTATAATTTTAGCAGTGGTGTGTGTTGTGTGGTTTAGGGTGAAGGTGTAGCATATCGTGGCCGAGTGCTCTTGGAGCTCACCACTAAGCTGTGTGAACGAATGGAACAAAAATCGGAAGACATTAACCCTGATGACCTTCTGGTGGTAGAGGTAAGAAGTTTGACCATATAAAAGAAACATTCACCTTTCTTAAGAACTCCTGAACATGATTCCATGTAGAAAGGTTTGCGTGTTCTTTATACACATTTACTGTTGCTTCACACAGACACATAGTATGAATATGCATCTACTGTTTGTCTTTCCATGCAGAAATTCATGCGGAAGAGAAAGTACTCTCTGTTTGCTGCTTTTTACTCGGCCACCCTTCTTCAGGACGTGGATGATGCCATCCAGTTTGAGGTCAGCATCGGGAACTATGGCAACAAGTTTGACTACACCTGCCTTCCTCTGGCCTCTACAACGCAGTACAGCCGAGCTGTGTTTGATGGTGAGAAATAATGTTTAACCACATTCTCAAACACAAGAGTGGTCATCATTGAACCATTGATTGTCAAAGGAAAAGTGTACCCTGGGACACATGATATATGTTTATATTGATATATTTGTTTGTGTGATGTTTCGTAGTGTTGAGTAATTCTGATGCTAATTGATTGGTGCTGTATTTTCGTTAGTGGTCAGCAGTTGTCCACCACTCTGACATCACAAGAGAACATTGCTAATGCAGTTACAATGGTATTTATTGGGAGAAAAAAAATTAGCAATGTCAAATGTAAGGAATAATGTTTTTGTTGTTACCTCCTAAAAATGAAGGAGAAAGAGCTTCTTTTATCATTTCACCATTTTCCAGTGAAGTTCAATGTCCTTCATGAGAAATCCAATCTATAGAGAGTGGAGTTGGCAAACTCTGCACTCAAAGATACAGAAGGCAATGCAGCTATATGATGCAGAGACTCAACTCGACTAGTTGGTACTCTTTAAGATATCAAGCATAATGGCTTTGAATGCAGCAATGAAACATCTGTTTGAGTAGAGTGTAGAGTTGATGAGGTGTGAGAGCTAGACTAAAAGACTTTAGACTAAAGGACTAAAGCATTGCTGCATCGGTCTCTTTAGGTAGAACTGAAGCAAGAGATAATTCCCACTGGCACCACTATCAGCAGGTAGTCAAACAGGATTGTGGGTAATGTACAGTGGTGCTTGAAAGTTTGTGAACCCTTTAGAATTTTCTATATTTCTGCATAAATATGACCTAAAACAT
>JAODVO010000001.1:32301879-32313101 GCA_025400055.1 Notarius lentiginosus
TGTGCAGAGAACATTTGTTCTCTGTTTTGTGCTCTGTATTATAATCATCATCATCATCATCTCTGATATGATTGAAATCGGAAACTTACAACACAGCTTCCAACTGTTTCCAGTTTCTTTTGCCAAAGCCTTCCTGTCAGTGCTTGGCCCCTTGAGGTCGTTATCACTTCCCCAGACCCACCTATTTTTTGACGACTTGTAACATTTGTACTTTAACTACACAGATCAATCTCTTATGTCATTCATCGGGTTTCAAATTAGTACAGCTAACATGTGATTGAGGTTATGTACCCTATCATTTCATCGATATCCAATAAAGCTTAATAAAGTAATAAAGGAATTATACTGTATTAGTCAGTAAATTATACTGATTTGTACAATCCATAAGAAATGCTAATATCACCGTTTCTGCTCACATATATTTTCATAATTAAGTAGTATGTCGTACATTCTGTGCTAAAGAAAAAAAAAGAGAATGTCAACAAATTGTGGCTGTGTGGGTGTTTTTCCAATCATGTCTGTGTACCAACTCAGATGTGAACGTGCCAGTAGACACATCTTGCTTCTATTGGATTTGGCTGTTGTGTGCTGAGCTGTGCTCTATGGCTGTTCTCTACGCCGCTCCTCTTGAAAGGGAGAGGAAGTCAGTGTTTGTGTGTGTGCCTGCAGTGACGATTAAACAGATCATTATGGAGGAAATATGATGTAATTCGACTGTAGACAGTCTATATGCTGAAAAATGTACCTTCGTGTGCATGAATGAACCTGGTTCATCAATATGACACAGCATGAAAGGAAGCAATGCGATATAATTAATCACTTCTTTCTTTGTCACAAAACAAGCATTAACTAGAAGGCAAGGTTTCACCACAGATCATCAAAAGAGTGTTCTGTGGTCTCCGCTTAATGTGGGACAATGACAAATAAATGTGGTTGACAACTGAACTGTGTTTAGTCATAATCAAAAACTTGTGCTGCATGCTGAAAAAAACTTCCCAGGGGACCTCATTCTTTGGTTGATGCAGCAGACTTATTGTTTTCTAAATATGTTATATATTTGTGTAAAAAAAATCAATATTAACCAATAGTGGTTACATCTTTTTCCTCATTCATCTTCAGTACCCACTTTATCCTGAAGATGGTTACAGTAAATCTGGAGTTTATTGTGTAAACACTGGTGAGGTGGGAATGCAGTTCGGATGGAGCACCAGTTCCTTACAGGGCACCACGGCACGCACATACTGTACACATTCACACAGCTACAGGAAGTTTAGACTATCTGCTGCATATGAGTATCTTACAGGCATGTTTTGGGAGGTAGGAGGAAACCCAGAAGGACACAGAAAGAGCATGTGAAACCCCACACAGACAGTAACCCGACCTGAACATAGAACTGAACCAGAGACTCTGGAGCTATGAGGTGGCAACGATATCCACTGTTCCACTGTAACTCACATTGCCACCCAATGTGAGTTACTACAGCAAATAAAAGTCACATGTAGTGGCTTTTCACATTATAGTTTATTACAGGGGTTTATAAAATTGCCAAGTACATTTAAGAACCATTGTAACAAAAAAAAAAAGAAAAGGAAGATAAAACATTCATATTTAAACTAAGTGAAATGTGGATTTGTAAAAAGAAAATAAAATATTATTTACAGACAAACTCAACAATCAACATGTAGTCTCATGGCACTCAATATAAACATACCCCACAAGTGCTTCTGTGTTTATTAATATTAACTAAATGTAATGATAGTAATAATGATAATAGAATAATTACAATAACATAAAACCATATTAACATTTAAACACTGTTTACAATATAACTGCCATTCATGTCATTCTAAATATAACAATATTTACCAACAAATTTTATTTATACTAGAACTCTATTCTGAAATATAACAAAAATAACACTTAAAATAATATTTATTACAATAATATTAATGGTAATAATATTACAATATTAGACAATGCAATGATATCCCAATTGCTATTTGGCTACACAATCATCATTTGCATGTAGAACAGGCAAACTTCACTTGCACACTACCATAGCTATTTACTTCCTGTTAGAAAGCGGTACATTTGAAGCAGCAGATTTTATAACATTTCATTCAATTATTAATAATAGAAAGATCAGTGGCATATTTTATCAAAAAAAATCCTTCGCATGATGTTTGAAAGAAATGATAAAGGTCTTCCATAGTTTTTTTTTTTAATTCCACCAATGGTCCTAGTGCCCCTTTCTTATAATCTCACTGCAAGTCACTCACGTAAATAGTTCATGTGAAGTGGCATTGAAGGTTCCATTTGACAAAAATACAACACACTAATGATCGACAAAGTTGTTTTCTTCGTCAAATGACCTTTTTCCATTTGCATCATAGTGTTGCAAGGTGGAGCAGCAGGAAAAAGAACAGTCCCTCTCAGCAGAGGCCAGACAGTGCTCTGCTCCGACACGCAAATAACATCCTGACTCTCAAGCAGCAAATATGGTATCCTGCAAACTCTGTGTTCTGTAGTGATCTTTTCTGAATATACACTTTGCAGTATGAACTTTCTGTGTCCCCAAAATGTAGCTTGTTTCGAGAGTCTCGTATCTATTCAGACACACATACACCTGATGCAACCTGACATCACGGAGACAACACAGAGAGAATTCAACGTGACATCAATGAAAAAAACATACACAAAACAAGTATAATAACACACAGGTTGAGTGTTTTAGGTTCTCTCTCTTTCTCATTCTCTGACACACACACACACACACACACACACACATGCATACACACTGTTTGAAGTAATAATATGATAATAAATTGTCACTTATGTGCAGGTACAGAAACAACATAGTATTGGGTTAGTCTAGACTGTCCTCCTATTCTACTTACACACCTGAGTAATTATACCCTCCTCTGATTCTTTCTAGCTTACACTGTTTTCTACATTCCTAAATGCCTGAAGCCACCTCACCCCTCCAAATAAGCACACACATACACACACACACACACACACACACACACATACACACACAGAGCGCACGACCAAAACCACATGTACATGTAGAATATTTGTAAGTAAATATTTGTTTTACAGTCATACAAAAAAAGAATAAACAGCACACACACATGCACGCACGCACGCACACAAACCCTGAAAGATACCCCTGTACTAGACCTCAGGCTATAATAAGAATGATTCTTCATGTCCTCACTTCACTGTGAGCACACACTTGCCCATACCCTGTGATATCTACTTAGCTGGACACACATAACATCCCTCTTTCTTTTTGAAACTTCCAGTCCTCCTTTTAACATTCTTTCATCTTGTGTCCTCCTTCTCACAGCATCACTTAATGGTCTTAGCATCACTTAATGGTCTTTGCATTACATTTATGTTTTTTTTTAATTAAGCCTTTTTCACTTTTTTATAGAAAAAGATAGACTGTACATTTTTGGCAAACAAAAGTGACATCTTGAAACTGACAAAGAAGAGTGTCTCTCTCAACTCACTAGATTTCTGCCATTTAAAAAAACAACAACATTAAACATAACTGTCAAAAATAACTCGCTCATCCACTTTTTCCACTTTTCCCCTCTCACACAGTGGCACCCAGCATCTCATCTGTCTTGGACATTATCTGGTTCTGGTTGGAGTCCAGACCAAAGAACTTGACTCGGAGGCCATCAGTAGGGTGGACCACAGGGACGGAGACCAGACGTGGGAACGTCCGCGTGGCCAGCTCAAAGCGGCTCCCCCCAGCAAGCTCTATAGCCAACAGCTTGAGGAAGAGCATGGCCAGCTGTTTCCCCAGGCATGAGCGCACACCACCTCCAAAGGGCAGGTAGTGGAAGCGGCCCTCACGATCCTCACTGCGCTCAGCACTGAAGCGATCAGGGTCAAAGGCTGCCACGTCCTTAAAAACGGCCGAAGTGTCATGAGTGTCTCGGATGCTGTACATAACACTCCAACCTTTAGGAATTTGCACACCCTGTGTATGAGAGATGGAGAAATGGTAGAGGAAAACACAATGAGCATATAAATTCAATATATTCAAAAACCTACTCTAAAAAGCAGTGGTCAATTTTGACCACTTCTGATTAGCTTGCTAAATTGATTTTTTTTTTTTTAACAACCGTAAACTACAAGCAACGGTTATTCTGCAGCACTGACTCTAAAGACAGCTCACTGCTGTTCAATCAATGCTGCTCTGTTCTTGGTGGATTTTTTTTTTCTCTGAAACTGGAGACATCAAGTGAATGAGCAAATGTCAGTTTGTCTGCACAGACAGTATCTTTCTGTCAAAAACTGCCATGTATATAAAACAGATGGTCTTTCTTGCTGCCTGGTGCATTGCTGAAGTAAGTTTTTGACTGTCATCTTTGTTGGTGATGTAACTGGTGATTTTTTTTTTTTTTTGGCTCTGGGACATTGCACTACAACCCGTCAGAGGGTCTTATTTAGAAGTGTGAATACTTCAGCCATTTTTCCAGCTCTGGAAAGGGAAATCAGGGAATTGGCTTGGTTTATGACCGACAGGAGAAAAGTAGTATGAGTCTATGATTATATAGCCTGTCTGCAAAGGACATACAGAGTACAAAGAGATAATCACTGAATTAAGGGTCTAAAAAAATAGCAAGGCAAAAGTCCAGTGTAACTGAGCTCTTGTTTTCTCTCAGCTCACACATCCAAGGTTTGCAAATTTGTGGGAATAAAGTACCCCAAGATTAGCTTGAAACTAATGAACCACTATGGGAAGCAAATTCTTCATTCATATCCCATTTTTGCCTGGAGTATCTAATTCTTGTTTGGTTTGACCACTTCTTCAATTTTTGCACTACAAATCAAATATAGGACATTTCACAGCTGGATCTGTACTAAATGCTGACCACTGTATCTCAAATGACAACTGTATAATTCACACATTTCTTAGGCACATGTGCTGAAGAAGCTAATGTTGAAGTGTCCTGCATAATAATAATAATAATAATAATAATAATAATAATAATAATAATAATAATAATAATAATAATGTGCTCTGTCTCACATGTTATCACTGAATCCTGTATGTACAGATGGGTGATTTAAATTAAAGGAAAAACAGTGTAAATTGTCTCAACACATTGCTGGGCCACCAGACAGCTTTAGTACATGATTTCTTAGCATAGAGTCAACAAGTCTGTCAAACTGTACCAGATGAACACCATTCTTCCAAGTTATTCCCTCAAGTCATGGCCTAAAGGTTAGAGAAGCAGCTTTGGAACCAAAAGGTCACTGGTTCAATTCCCTGGACCAGCAGGAATGGCTGAAGTGCCCTTGAGTAAGGCACCTTGCTCCCCAGGCTGCTCTGGGTATGTTGTACGTCACTCTGGGTAAGAGTGTTTGTGAAATGCCATTAATGTAATGTAACTGGTGTTTTGATGATGGCAATGGTCCAAATTCCCTGATTTAAGATTTGGTGACTGTGAAGGCCATAGCAAATTAATTTACATCATTTTCATACTCATCAAACCATTCAGTGAGCCTCGTGTCCTGTGAAATGGATGGAGTCATCTGAGACTACTTCCATCAGAATAGAAATGTTTCACGATAAGCTAAAGGAGAGCT
Source organism: Notarius lentiginosus (assembly GCA_025400055.1). Classification (NCBI taxonomy): domain Eukaryota; kingdom Metazoa; phylum Chordata; class Actinopteri; order Siluriformes; family Ariidae; genus Notarius; species Notarius lentiginosus. Next base: position 32,307,493 of record JAODVO010000001.1, read on the forward strand.
TTCAGAACTTTGTGCCAATTTGCATTGATGTGTCCCACTTTAGGGGACAAGTGAGCCCAAACCTTGTCAGCTAAATGCATCCCATAGCATGAGAGTCACTTTAATTGTTTAATTTTTCACTCTTTTTAAGAAATTCACAACATGGCTTCTCTATAACTTACGTCAAGTTCAAAGGTCTGCATGGCGGTGCGGTAGCCGCCTGACACTGGTGCAAAGAGGCGCAATACCTCCTTGATGACACAGTCCAGGTACTTGAGGCTGCAGATGCTGTCAAGGCGCAGTTCGCCTTGGCACAAGCAGCCATCATGCAGAAGGCCGCAATTGCGCAGCTCCTCACGCAGCTTCTCTAACACCGCTGGGTGCCGCAGTAGCTGCATGACCAGAGAGGTGCTGGCACTGGCCGTGGTGGCAAAGGCAGCAAAGATCAACTCGATCGTGGACTCCTAGAGACCAGATAAAGAGAGATGAGAGATAGTGACCACACAGACCAACAGGCAACATGTTGAACCATTATGACCATTATGACAGTAAGTGGAATCATAATATCTCCTCAGAGAAAGACATGCCCTACAGTGCAGCAATTCCTGTGACGACCACTTTGGTGTCTTTTCCTGATTTGCATGTGTTCTGTAAAGGAGAAAGGGAGCGCTATTTGGCTTGGCAGCCATATTGCACAGGTCAGGTGTTTGCTTTAATTTGTTTAAATGGTATGCCAGTGAGCCAGTGTTGACAGGCCTGGGGGATCCACCCGTCTACTCCTGTCTGAAAAGGGAGCTGCATGCCTCTCTAACCCAGGGCAGTAACAAAGTCTAAAGAGCAAGGACATCAGCAGTTGGCTATCATTTGTGTTAGATCATGGAAGTCAAGAATTGGGTGTATATATTTGACCTCTCTCATTTTGGTTTCTCTGAACTTCCACAAAGAAGAAAACACAAAAAAAGTTGTGCAGAAATGGATTTTGGTGGGACAGAGAGAGAAAATGGTGGAATGACACTGATGACAGTAGAAATTTGATAAGAGAAATATACTTGTAAATGCAAAGAATATTATGTTTGAAATTACAAAAATTCATAGTTCTATGAAGAAAAGTATTATTTCTTGAACGTTTCCAAATGAATGAAATAACATCAATACGTGTTTGTTCGTTCGTTCGTTCGTTCGTTCGTTCGTTCGTTCGTTCGTTCGTTCGTTCGTTTTTGAAGGGCAATCTTATTTAACTCACTGGGAAAAGTAGATTCTGCAGCAAAAAATAGAAAGATCTAAAAGCAGTAGACGGTTCATCTTTTTTTCAGGCTTGAGAGCAGTTATTCTTAAAATCTGCCCATTTCTATTCAAAGGGATTAATCTTAATTTATTCCCATGTTCTTCATGCATACACGCACAGTGCCTCCCAGGAAAAGGATAACTAAACATCCTACTTTAAACAAAGAGTATGGACATTGTGTGCTCCAACTCAAACTGAGGATTAATAAGGAGTAGTATGAACCTTTAGCTCCTGCATGCTGAGCTCTGTCCCATTCTCTTTGGCACTCTCCAGAAGCACATCTAGGGCATCAGTGTAGTCTTTCCCCTGTGTACATAGTGGCTTCTCCCTGATGGCTTTCTCTATGGCCTTCTGAAGGGTGTCCCTTGCACGAATGCCCTACACAAAGACATCAACACATACTGGACTGTAATTATGATAGACTGCCAATTTAGTTTTGTGTTTCAAAGAATTGTTTTGCAAGATTAGATGCACACTGAGTGATGTGATGCTGCAGCCTCTTACCTTTCTATAGCCACTGAAGGGCAAGTCAATGGGCAATGAAAAAACATTGTCCACAAACTCCTGAAAAGTGTGGAAAAGGAAGTGCATCTCTTCATCGGAAATGCGGAAACCAAGGAGCACACGGATGGCCATCTGAAAGGACAGGTGCTGAGATTCGCGGTAGACATTGATGGGCTTTGGGTTGGAGCTCCACACACATAGCGTCTCCTGGATTACCTGCTGGATCTTAGGCAAGTAGCTCTCGAGTGCTTCATGGCTGAAGACTTTAGCAAAGATCTAGCCAGAGAGGACAAGTTTATTCGGTTATTACCGTTAATTCAATTAGTATATGACAGACATATAATTATGCACACTCTTTAAATTGAATAAATAGACAAGTCTGTATGCCTCAATAATGCTCATCTGTACAGAAGTGTCAGACTAAGGAGCTTAATTTGGTCTGTAATTGGGACCTGGCACTGAGGAGTGTGTGGTTGGGTTATCCTACCTTGACTGACACTTCTTTAAATTATGAAACACCTCCACAAAAATGCATAACTGCCAGCATTTCAGCTCAATCCTACTCTAAATAGACTCATGAAGTCTAAAATAAATACAAAAGCATGTATTAAGGATTGTGGAAGCAAGAAACAGGTGTGTGGATTCTCTTTTCAAAATTTCATGTCCCACAATTCCCCTGAGCCCAAAAAAACTGAGACTAAGCGCAAAAGAAATAAGGGTAGAAATGTCATCTAAATATTATCCTGAAGCCACACAACAGCAGCTGTAGCACTAGTTTATTTTCCTTTCATCGCGGGACATGGAACATTCTCATTAACTCACAAGTCCCCACTATGTTTGACCTTTTCACTTTTAATTGCCTCTCTCTCCCCATCCCTCCATTATAGTGGACCTGGACAGAGAGAGTTTCCTTCTCCATCAGCAGAGAGAGCATGAGCAGGGAAGGTAAGATTTTCCTGGCTGCAGAAATGCATTTCAAATGTGCCTCATTCGTGCGGGTTTGTTTGGTGAAATAACATCTATGTTCCCCCTTAAAATCTACCGCTCTGCCAACTAACAATAGTACTTTTTATATGCCATCTCAGCCCCAAATACTTTGGCTCTGCCCAGCTTTTCCAGAGTTGTAAAGATGACGGGTTGGAGACGGTGACAAAACTCTTGGGTCCTCCCTCCATCTTTCACTTTTTTCTCACTGTCTCTATGCAGCGTGGCATTTTGCCCTATCGCTTCTCTTTTCTCTCATAAATCCAGCCTTTATATGCTAGTCTAAGATCTAATGTGTCTCTTTCCTTCTTTGCTCTGAATGAATGAAAAATGGCCATCAAGATCACAGTAGATGTAACAACGGTGAGATCACAGCCTGTGAAGAAATTAGGTACTCAGTATTTCCCCAAATTGCACGAACTAATTCTGTCTCTCCTTCCCCCAGACTCAGCCACTGTGCATTCAATCACTGTTCAAATTATCACTGTCACTTTCATTCAAGGCAAAAGGGTGTGGTTGAGTGTACATGGGCAAGTACATGGTAAACATAGCCAAACCTCTATTAGCTCCTGTTTAGCTAAGGCCTGTACACTAAAGAGCACACATGTGTAATTCATTCTATTCAATAGTACATTCCATGTTTATTCTTGTGTTTGAGAGCTTTGCTTTTCCCTAGAGGAGAGCGCTGTGTCTGTTGTCTACAGTACAGATGTAAGTAAAATACACCTAATACTAGCCCATATGATTTTAGGGCACTCCATATTTTGCTGGAGAAAAGTCAAGCCACTCCTCTGTCTTCATCATTACAAAAAGAGGGCCTTCTTGTGTTCTCTTATACATATACACAGACACACACACCCCTTCTGAAACTTCCCCGCCTTAATCATTTCCATATGTCTTAAATTATATGAAACAGCTCGAAGCTGCTGGTTTGAGCAGAATGTAAAGGCTTCTTTCTTCTTTTTATTTTCACCCCCTCTCCACGTCTCTCTGACTCTTACTACGCTACGCTCCATGCTCCTCCCCCTCGAACTCTCAGAACTAAAACACAATCCTTTATTCAGAAGGGGAAATCTGTCGAAAAGCTGGGAAACTGTAGGATTAAAGGACTCTGACCTCTACTGGCCAATGTAGTGGATGCAACAGTTTCCATTTTTTCACTTCATTGTCGGATGAATAATTGGTGAATGACACCTCATACCAGCGGCATGATGGTGTAGTGGTTAGCACTGCTGCCTCACAGCAAGACAGTCATGGGTTTGAGCTCAGCGGCTGGCGAGGGCCTTTCTGTGTGGAGTTTGCATGTTCTCCCCGTGTCTGCGTGGGTTTCCTCCGGGTGCTCCGGTTTCCCCCACAGTCCAAAGATATGCAGGTTAGGCTAATTGATGGCTCCAAGTTGACCGTAGATGTGAATGTGAGTGTGAATGGTTGTTTGTCTCTGTGTCAGCACTGCGATGATCTGGCGACTTGTCCAGGGTGTACCCCGCCTTTCGCCCATAGTCAGCTGGGACAGGCTCCAGCATGCCTGCGACCCTGTAGAACAGATAAGCGGCCACAGATAATGGATGGATGGATGGATGATAGTTATGCTAGCCTAGTGGTTAGCATGCCCACTTCTCAATGGGGAGATCATGAGTTCTACTCACAGTCGGGTCATACCAAGACCATCATAAAAATGGTATCTACTGCTGTTTGGCAAGGCATGCTGCAATACAGATGCGAGTGGGGAGTCAAACTCTCACGATTACCAGAGGACCAGCCCTCCACTGTAACCCTAGCTGTATAGATGAGAGGCCGAGGGCTATGGAAGTGGAGATCGGTGCTGCCCAATGTGCCTTAAGGGCCTGGTTAGTACTGGGACAGGAGACTGCCTGGGAAGACCTGGTCCTGGCATGGGAAGGACTTTAACTTTTTTTGACCATAGTTATGCAGATGATACTCAGCTATATCTGGCCCTCTCACCAGATGACTACAGCCCAATAGACTCATTGTGTCAAATGTTTAGAGCAAATAAATAATTGGATGAGCCAAAATTTTCTACAATTAAATAAGGGCAAAACAGAAAGTATGGTGTCTGGCAATAGAAAAAAAAATTAATATTAGTAAACACTTCGAATCTCGGGCTATAAAAGCTACAGATTAAGCTTGTAATCTTGGTGTTCTAGTAGACTTAGAGCTCGCCTCTACTAGCCATATCAAAGCAATTCCCAAAGCAGCATTCTGTAATCTTAAAAATATATCCAGAATCAAAGGTTTGCCCTGTGCCCGAAATTGCTCACTCGTTCACTACTCCCTACTCACTATATAGGGAATTATTTCCACCCGGAGGAAACCCACGCGGACACGGGGAGAACATGCAAACTCCGCACAGAAAGGCCCTCCCGATCGAACCCGGACCTTCTTCCTGTGAGGCGACAGCGCGAACCACTACACCACCGCCCCATCCCCTAAATCCAATTATGTAAATCCAAATATTTACACTCGCTTCCAGTTAGTTGCAGAACAGATTTTAAAGTGCTGCTACTAGTCTTTAAATCATGAACGGTTTTGGACCTGAATATATGTTAGACATGCTGAAAGAATACAAATCAAGTATGGCTCTTAGATTATGGCAGCTCACACAGCCCAGAGTCCAGACTAAACATGCTGAAGCAGCATTTCGTCTCCACGCTGCCAGAGAGTGGAATAAACTACCAGAAGACCTTAGATGTGCCTGAAATGTAGCAATTTTTAAATCTAGTTTCAAAACATTTCTCTTTTCTTATGCTTATGATTGCGCTCAGGGGCGGCACGGTGGTGTAGTGGTTAGCGCTGTCGCCTCACAGCAAGAAGGTCCGGGTTCGAGGGCCTTTCTGTG
>JAODVO010000001.1:32317927-32328972 GCA_025400055.1 Notarius lentiginosus
TGTGTACATTGTGAAGACATGCCCATCTCTGTGATTGCTTATCCTGTACAAATACTGTAATTATTTGCACATATATTTACAGATGTCCTCTGGCAATATTACTTAACAAATATATATCCAGAAAACATATCCCTCTTGAATAGTACTTGAGTTTACTAATGAAAACCGAGACAACACAAACAAGAACAATCTTTTGAATTCTCTCTTTAAGGAGAACTGAAGTCATTTTTAAACTTGCTTTATTTCTTAATTAATGTTTTCGGTTTTAGTAACCTTATATCATGACTCATATTGGCAACTAATTGCAATTAAATATTATACTTATCAGCCAATTCAGTTTTTAGCCATGTTGAATTTCATTCGTTTGGTCCATGGCAGGCATCACTTATCGTGATCACTTATCACTTATCGTGAAGTCTCACACTTCACGAGACTTGTGCGAGACTTCTAAACGTGAAGTGTCAGCCATGTGTCAGTGCCGCCATTTTGAAAACTGTTTTCCAAATAAAATATTGCACCAAAACGAGTTTAAATGACGGTTAGTGCCGACTTTTTTCAAACTTTCCTGATTGCTATCAAAACAAACAAAATTTCCAGCTTGATTACATCAGTATTCGAAAGAGGGCACGTGCGTCTTTTGACAATGTTGGCAGATGTTGGTCACTTTGATTTCCGCTGTACGTTTTAGTTCCATCCTACGATGTCTCGCACAGGTCTCAACGAATCTCGTTTGCAGCCATTGCTTTGATGTGTGGACTGATATATTGCGGAGCATATTTCAAACACTCATAACTTGCTATAGCAGTGACACTATCAAAAATGCATTCTGATATTTAATAAAATGAGATAAATAGAATTTTGATAATAAAAAAATGTTCCTTCAGTTCTCCTTTAATCCTATATAGGCAGCATGTAATATGATGTACGGTTACGCATACTAGGCAAACGTTTTATCTGAAGCGCTGAAGTAAAGAGCTATGACAGAGTTCTTAGTAGCTAAGCCTCTTGCTCTTTATAATGCACAGTAATTGACTGCAGCCCTTGGGACTTCTGCAATGCACATAAAGGCTGACTGTAACCTCACGATCTCGTACACACACATGCGCACTCACGTACTGGTCCAACAGCAGGGAGCTTAGTTGGAGCTGTTTGCTAACCTTGCTCCCTCCTCCATCCCTAATGCAAGATTTGCGACCTGTTTCTCATAGCATGCAGCACACAGACGCTTCTTTTGGAGGGATAATTTTAGCTGCATGGAGGGCTTTTTCCTGCTTATTTGGCTGATAGAGAGGGTTGGCCTGAGCACACTTCACCTCAATACACTGGCACTGTGATGCCAATTTGAGCATGTGTTTATATGGGTATTATAGGCCAATTATACTAAAAAGTCAAACTTTTTTGGTGAGGATATGAAAAATATTTTTACATGAATGTTTAGCAGCATTAACATACAATTATGCGTTTATCATATTCAAGGACAAGTGAACGATTGTTTGCGTGATGCTAGTGTAAACTTCCTTTTGGACATTTTATTTATGTGATAAGGAGATTAACAAAGATGTGATCGATCTATTTCAGTAATTACTGTAGCTGAAGCATTTTTTATTGTTGTACAGGGTTTGATTGGGGTTTTTTTTGCATGTGTTTTGTTGTTTAACATTCAAGTTGGATTTCTCAATCAATCAAGGCCATATCCTGTGGCACAACTGAAGTTACTGTTTCCTGGTTTTCAGTGGAAAATATTCTACGTGCCATGATATAAATATAAATCTATTGTAGTGAAACCTCTTCTGAGGTTAACTGACAGCTTTTGAATAGACATTTATTGTAATTGTCAAAGAAGGTGTGGTTCACCACAACATCAGAGTTGTCAGTCCAGATCCAGAATTCCTGAAGATGTTCCAGATACACTCCAATGTGAACAAAATCCATAACACTGGTAGATAAGATGATGTATTAAAGCTGGAAATTGGTCAGATTCATCCATATGAATGGCCTGAGAGACAAATTAACCAACAAATTATATTGTAAATGAATAGTATTTTTAGAATATCATCACTCAGTGTCAACTTATTTTTCACAGTTTTGTTTAAAACAAAGCGTCTTCCATTGCATATTGATCATCTTCTGAATTTCTGGGATTTATGAACATATTGGATCCAACAATGTTTGAGCAATGGGCAAACCCAACATTGCTGGAAAAGTTCATGCCAGAAAGGGGCTTAATTTTGTTCTCAGTGCAGAGTTGTATAAATCATGGTCCTTCCTTTCACCTCAGGTTCACCTCCGTAATGACAAGCACCTTTAAGATACAGCTTGAGCACATACATGAATAAGTGCTTTGTGGCTACAGATGCCTCAACTTCAACTCCTCTATTTATTTATTTATTCATTCATTTATTCATTCTTTTGAAATATGTTGTTTTTTATCTCAGACTTTTTCTGTATTCAGCTCAATGTCTTCAATTCAATGTAATCAATATCGTAGACAGTAGACTCAATGATTTTGAGCTCAACAAGTCAGTCATCAAACAGCAAATTCACCCAAACAGGACTGAAATCTAGGATTTAAAACTTAACTAGTTGAAATGTGGTTGATGTCTCGGTAGGCAGTAGTAGACACTGAAGTGAATAAATGGCAGATATCCTTGGCAACTTCTCTGTCAGTAAGACTGATATTTGGCCAGTGTGTAATGCTAGCACTGTACTAAACAGACCTTGTAGTGATGGGATTGAGACTGTTGTACTGTGACATTATTGGACTGTGTGTCAGTGTCAGAGTGTGAGTACGAACATACAGGGTTGTGTGTGTGTGTACCGAGAGTTAGATGATCACCACATTCAGCGTTAAGGTAATGTGATCGAGACATGAACATATCCAGTGAGTGTGAGGTCAGGAGGTAACACTAGCACACTCACATACATGCAAAGACGCACAAGTCCAAATTCATCCAAAAAGCATTACAAGGTGAAGCAAATGTTGCATCTTTCACCACGTTGTGAAAGCTGAGTGTTTGGGTGTAAATTTTTTCCCCTGCAATGCCATTTAGCCTCTTGCTGACACCTAATTCTTGTCATCATACCCTCCAAGAGTGTGTGTGTGTGTGTTCATGTCTACACTCCTGTCAGCTTCTGGACTGTGCACTGTGAAAGAAAAGAGCCACTTTCAGAGCAGCACTATAGGGTAAGGACAAGGCCGTCTTTCACACACACGCAGCATGAGAGCTCTCTCACACACCTACATACACACACACACAAATACAGAAACCTCATAATGTGCGTTTCACAGCAACTTAAATAACCCTGCAATCCAACACAAGTGGAAATTGCAGACTGACACAAACTTGCACATGTCTGAAACACAGCAAATCAAAATTTAACGGGATTACATGTCACACGTAAAAATCTGGAAGCTAGGCTATGGGACAAGGCAAAAAAAGAGAGAGAATGGAAAGCAACAGTTAGAAATCAAGTGCAATGGGGACAATAATGGAGTGACTGGGAGAGTGTGAGAACAATATGATGAATGATAGCAAGGGATGGTGCAAAATGGGCTGCACAATTATTGCAGCCTAAAAGCTGGATGAGTCGTTCGTCTGGAAATAGCAGAACAGGCTGAGAGACAAGACGTTGAGAGAAGGCAAGTGGGGTGTGGCAGCCCTGATGACATTTGGCTAGAAGGTGAGAAATGTCCGCCCCCTTCTCACGAAGCCACCGAAGCACAGACGTGCAGAGAAAGAACAAGAAAAAAAGAGAAGGAAAACCCCAAAAGGGTGACTGACGCACGAAAGTGCCACACACCCTGGAAAAGCAATGAGGTAATAATCTGCAGTTTACTCTCTCTCTCTCTCTCTCTCTCTCTCTCTCGCTCAGTCAGATAAACACACATACTCTGTTGTGCACTGGTCCTCCCATATGCGCGCATACACACACACACACACACACACACACACACACACACAGGAGTATTCATGCGTAATGTGTGTCTTTTGCATTTATATGAAGAGGCTTATTTTAAGTTTATCGCCCATATTCGCTGCAACAGGTCAGAAACTTGAATATGTTGCACAAGTGCTGCATCAGTACAAGAGCCCATTCTTAAGTACCAAAGAGAAAAGATGAAGTGAATGATGTTAGTAGGCTCATGAGGGAAAGAAAAATTTCATCGCTGAGTTTAGGTTGTGTTCTTTTGTTTCCTCCTCTTAACCCACATGTATTTAGACTGTCAAGCTTATTTATGTGTAAAGTCTAAACCCTGCTTCATTCAAAGGAATGAAGGGGTAGTAGTGGTGGTGGTAAAGGGGAGGCATGGGGAAATAGCCAGATTGACAATGTTTTGGAAAGAGAGATGAGTAAAAAGGACAGATGGAAGAACAAACAGAGATGGACTCCACTGCACTGGATATTAGTAAGTAACAGGTGTGTGTGTGTGTGTGTGTGTGTGTGTGTGTGTGTGTGTGTGTGTGTGCGCACTAAAAAAAAAAACACAGGATAGGTCTGTTCTAGTCTAGCCTGGCTTGGTCATGAAGAGGTTAACCCGCCATTCTCAATCATTTCTTGTATGTTGAAGTGAAATTTATCAGATATTTTACAAGGGCTGCAATAAAGGGAACTACTTTTTTCCACTGGCCCCTTTCACACACTGTGCAGCCCAAAATACAAACTAAAAATACAAATTTCTGTGTAAATTGGACACCGGTTGAGTCTCCCGCTCCATAAATGTAGCCTTTGTGTGGCTGTGGAAATGTTATACAAATGACCCCTTTATTACAGCCACAAAAACTCTTTTAATTATATTTATTCAGATCAGCAAGGGGGTGACCCAAATGCTGGGCTGCTTAGCGGTCGTGGGGGTTTGAGGAAGAGAGGAGAAGGAATTTTTTTTGTAAGCTATTTGAAGCACATCAGAAAGACATGGAAAGGGTCACATAAGAAAAGGAGAATGACAGACAAAGCAAAGGGATTTGAAAAACGTAATCCCTGTTTAGATTGGCGCTCACGTAGGCTCCATCTATCTCCACCTCCCTGGCTTTCCCTTCATTTTTTGGCGTCCGTTCTCTCTCTCCCCCATCTCCATATCCCCCATCCCCTAGGAGGTGATTACGTGTTTCAGTGGCTAGAAGCTGCCATATTTATTGATTTAGTGTTGCATGTAACAACATTGCGTGGGATGATGGGTCCTCCATGCTAATCTGCACCTTCACTATAAATACACATAATATATCCATGTACTGAAATAGCCAGCTGGAATGTCTCTGTGCATTGGATAGCCTCCATTGAGGTAATAATAATGCAGGAGAGTAAGACAGATAAACAGAGAGAAAGAGAGTGTGAGAGATTAGAGGAAGTAGATAAAGGAGGGAGAAGTGGAGGACCCATTATTCTTCAATCCATCACCCCAAAAGAGTCCCTGCACCTGACTGCCAAAGCGGGTGCTGGGGTGGGCCAAGGGCTGAAAGAAAGCGTGGGGTCGTACTGTAATGGAAATGCGATATGGGGAGTCTTGCATGCAGAGCTGAAGGCAGGCTGGTGTCTAACAGGTAGGAATCGCCAAGAAAGAGTTCTGAACAGGTGCCAGAACTCGCCCAAAAAGAGTCTAAAGCTGGCTGAACAAGGCTGGGCCAAGAGAATGGGCTCCCCTTTGACCTGGAAACAGTATGTGGAGAGAGATTACGGTTGTTCAGTGCCGTGTGAGCGTTCACCCCGGGACCTCTTTTATTCTCACTTTCACCCTCCCTATTGCCACCTCCTGCTGGCGCTGCCAAGCCCCTTGCCACCAGCTTCTTTCTTTCTCTCTCCCCCCACCCCACCCTACCCCAAAGACAAGAGGCTGTTTGAAGGGTTGGTGGTGCGTTCCAGGGGTGAAAGAAGGGCCATGCTGCGGTGCTGCCACTCACTCCCATTTCATGCCCAGTAATCCCGGATGAGCTGGGAGACTGAGCAGAGGAGTGAAGGAGGGAACAGTTGACTGAGTAAGTATCGTTCTTTCTGTGGCAAGAGTGGGAATGAATGAGCAAGTGAGTGAGGCAGAGAGAGTACGAGTTTATGAATGTCTCAGGAATGCTGATCAGGCCCCAGGCCTTGTGCCCTTTATTCCAGCAGGGGGGCTTAGAGCAGTGTGACCCCCTCAAGGAAGGCTTTGTGGCCCCCTCCACAACCCAAAATGATCTGGGTCAGGGTGCAGAAGGGGTTCTGAGCTGGGCGAGTGGCATAAAGGGCTGTTTGCCGGTGCCCGCTGGGTGACCTGCGCATCATGGCAGCGGGTCTCTGCGCTTGGGAAAAGACTGTCATTGATTCAGCAACAATCACTAAAAGTCGTTCAATTTTATAAATGTTGCCTAATTTGTGTAAATGTTTGAATAATTTTTCAAATGTTTTCAAGGTATGCGCTCACTGAACATTATGCATGAAAAATGAAGAGCGTAATATGTAGCATGCGCTCATGACAAGAAGATTTTGTGCCGAAAAGCTGAAGAGAGTGGCCAGGAGCCCAAATCTCATCTGAAAATCTCAGAGAGAGAGAGAGAGCGCAAACCTATACAACAGGTGTGTGTGTGTGTGTAGTAGTAGTCGTAAACATTCACCAGACTGTAACACCAAAGATCATTGCATGGCTCTAACAGACTAAAATGTCAATAAAGTAAAACCATATCATAAATTATGCAAAACCTGGTCACGTGCTCCCACAGGATATGAATGCATCAGTCCAAGGTGGCATATAGTCCATCCTAATCCTAATAGGCTTTAATTGTAGCCCTGGTGTTGAGCCAAACGCGAGGAAGTGGCCAAGAATGCGTTTAGCCTGAATGTGCAAATATGTCTGCAGCGCCGTGTGTGGAAACATTACACTTTAAATAACACCCCAAAACGTGTGGAGCATCACGTGCGCACGGTGGATCACTTGTTCTGAACACGGTTCAAAAAAAAAAAAGTGACAAAAGTTTGGCATGTGCGCAGGAATTTCAGTCTGACTGGATACTCACAGATAGAGTCAGACTTTTTTTTTTGTTGTATTTTTTTGTTTTTTTTTATCAATAGATGCTGCCAAGTTTTGGAGAGTTTTACGCGCAGAGCAGCTCATCTGTTCTGATCTGGGTTTGGAATTACGCACTGGGACTGGAACTGTACTACAAAGCAGAAAGCATCTACAACTTAATACAAGGTTGAATTACAAATAGCTAAGTGTGTGTTCATGAGTCCGCACGTTTCAGGGGAATTGTTTTATTGAGCTTTACATGAGAGCAAATACCGCACGTACCGCGGGAATTAACCTTTCCCTTGGCAGGGGAAAAAAAAATGCTTCATAGCTGTTCGATTTCCTTTCCTTTTTTCAGTGGTAAACAATAGGAGTAAACCTTTACGCTCTAATGGGTGCTTATTTTGCAGCGGTCTCGGGCAGATGGCCATCACTGGAAAACACCCAGCTGAACGCAGAAACGTGGCACTCAGCTGCTTTACTCGGATTCCCTCTTTAACAGCAGCGTGGACTACTCCAGTCGTGCTGAACGGCATCACTGCACTTCTTTACACAACACAATACCGACTCTGGCTCTTTAAAGCTTTCCTGTTCTGCTGGGATGCGAGGAACGCGTAAGCTCCAGAGAGCGCAATTACGCAGGAGCCAATCCGAGCAGTGGCAAAGTCTGGTGTGTTTGGTGATTTCCCTGCTCAAAGTCGACGATTCAAGTCATTTGATTTACGGGATGAGAGCAGTGAAATCACCAAGCAGTGCCAGAGAACTCACCTCTGCTTTACGCTTCACTGAGTCCTCGCTCCGGAGTTCTGGCGCGCGTCGGAAGCCGGTAATTAGATAGCGCATTGTCGGAATAACAATGACAGCGGCAAATAGTGCATTCCACGTGGACTGATCACTAACCGTGTGGAAGGGGAGATTTTTCCTGGACAAACTGTGCAGCGATCATCCCGAAACACGAGCAGGAAGCGAGCGCACCTCCATGCGCACTGCCGGAGCGCTTGTGACACGGTGCGCACGTGCATGGATTTTGCTGTGGGCATCTTCATCCTCATCGCGTCTCTGAGCCGGTTTGCAAAACAAATGACGTATAGCGAGAGAAGCAAAGCGGGCTTGACAGTGAAAAATATCGCATGGCACTGTACCATGGCCTGATTTTAGACCGTACACTGTAGGATCACCTTCAATCATCCTGACATGCATATTTAATACAGATTGATACAAATGCACACAGTAACAACGCAGAAATAAAAGAGAGAGGTGTAAAGGTGGCGTGATGGAGCAGGCGAGTGTGGTGTGGAGTGGACTGGAGCGCCTCGCCTGTTGCGCTCGGACCTCGGACATGTGAGGAAGAGGACACAGCAGAAGGGAAGAGAGTTGCGCTTACCTGGACCAGCCAGTGGCACGTCTCGCCGATGATAGGGAAGCCCATGGAGCCCTTTGGCATGGGCAACTTGCAGTTCTTGTCCCGCGTGGCGGTCCAGCGAAGCTGCCAGAGCTGCTGAGACACGGCGATCAGGAGCGCCACTGACGCCAAGCATGCGGCCAGCGTGGCCAAAGCAGACACCAGGTCCAAACTCCCGAAGAGCATCGCGACGAGCGTCCGGGACAAGCTCGAGTCGATTCAGCCTTTCTTTAGGACCGAATGTGCGCTGCACTTTCAACTTTTTTTTTTTCCTAGTCTGCAGGTATTTCACTAAATGACAGGCTCAGTGATGGACCGACCTGCAACTGTACTTTTCCGCAGTTTATTTCTCGCATAAACTAAACTAATAAAAGTTCAATAAAGGTAAGAAAAGTTGGGAATTTAATTTACTGTGTCCAAATAAAAATAAGTCGAAGTAAGGTTTTGGCACATCATTTTTTTTTTTTTTTTTTTAAACCAAATCCCTCTATGGATGTTGGAATTTTTTTTTTTTTTTTGAGGAATGACAAATAGCCGTGAACTTGTCAGACTAGTAGTATAACCACGTGGGAAGCTGATGACAATATTTCAGACTCTTCTTAATACTTAATAATAAAAAAATAATATAAATATATATATACATATAAGTGAGGAAAAAAATGGGAAAAACAAAAGTCCTCAAAACTTCACTCCCCCCCAAAAAATATACATACATATATATATATATATATTTTTTTTTTTTAATACCTGTGAACTATTTTTGATACACTCAAATTCAAGTACTGGTGATAAGGTTAAACAAAGGAATAAAATAAAAAGGAATAATCCTCTGCGGCTTGTGCACGGATGCTGATGTCTACAGAGCGCAAGAAGATCTTCAAATGACTGGAGTGCGTCTCTCTCTCTCTCTCTCTCTCTGATGCTCTCTCTCTCTCTCTCTCTTTTCACATAGTTTCTCAATGTGAGTTCGAGTCGCTAAGCGAGCTCCCAATGTGTGTTTATATAGCGGAGGCAGCGAGGCGGTGGGCCAGGGCGCGCGCGGCCTTTAGCCCCCCCCACCGGAGCGAGGCGGAGCGCGCTGGAGCGTGCGGGGTCTGGACACATGCCCAAAGCCCAGAGAGAGAGAGAGAGGGAGAGAGAGAGAGGTTAAAAGTTTTCTCAGTCTTTAATTTCATGTCCCCCACTAGTATGAACTTTCCACCTGCGAGCCGGTAATGTGCGCACTGCTCGCACAGGTCAGCACGTTTTGCGCCCCTGCGACAAAGCGCTGCTGCACACCTCAGCATTTTACAGAGATAACTTCATTTGCCACTGGTGATGAATAGAACCTGTCTGGACATTATATATATATATATATATATATATATGGACACAATTGGCAATACTTAGTCGTTTTCATCTCCAGGATCATGTTTACTGCTGTGTGTCATGTTAGAAATGGTGTCATTAAGAATGATTTATTACGGTCATGAATTGACACCGTAAAGGTTCAGCAGGTTGAGAGTCGTGTCTGGGGCTGAGGGAAACACAACTGATGAATCATTCTGCGAAATGATTCACAAATGAATCAATCCACAAAAGAGAGGAAGCCACAACTAAACAAATGCGCTGAACAGCATGGAGCGTTTACGCATGGAGCATTACGCAAACTTTGTAACAAATAAAGTTTAAAAAAAAATCAAAGGTAGTTCATGTTAATGGATGATTAGAGCATCCATCCGTTATTTCCTTTTAAGAGCAAAACGTAGCGTAGTGCAGAAAAGCGGTCAGGTTCCAGTGTCGCCTGTGTGAGAGGGGATATGGTTTCAATTAGAGTGAGCTCAGGAGCATCATTACACCGCGCGGTCAGTTATGTAATAATTCTGAGAGAGAGAGAGAGAGAGAGAGAGAGAGAGAGAGATTTAGTTAACTAGTAAATCATTGAGAAATTGAACCAGGTATAAACTGTGTTAGCTAGGGACATGTCCTTCAGGCTGGCTGCAGGTCCAACTCTCTCTCTCATTTTTTAAAATAAGACTGACTGTTGAAGCAGCGCCAGAGTCACTTTAACACGCTGTTTCTTAATGATATTTTTTCCACCGTGCTGTTTGCGCTCGTCAGTGCGCCGCTGTCTGAGCGCCTCCTGTAGCGCCGCAGCGCCGCCTAGCGGCCGCATAACCACTTATCTTCAGACACAGGCAAGTTCAAACAGCAAACCGCCGACACACCTGGAGCTCTGGGAGCCTTATTTACAGACAAGATAGCGTTAGATATCAAGATAGTTCAATACTGAGATTTAACATGTGGGAATCAAATTTTTTTTAAAAAGAAAGAAAGAAAAACAGCACTGCGCACTTCACTAAACACATCAGATTAAATACATCTGGGCGTCATGCTGAATTTGGTATGTTAGAAAAAGGAAAAACATCTCTGTAGGGCATGCTTTTTTTTGCCTAACTATATTCCACTGTAATTTATTTCATTTGTTACTTTTTCATACTGGACGGCACGGTGGTGTAGTGGTTAGCGCTGTTGCCTCACAGCAAGAAGGTTCTGGGTTCAAGTCCAGTGGCCGGCGAGGGCCTTTCTGTGTGGAGTTTGCATGTTCTCACCATGTCCGCGTGGGTTTCCTCCGGGTGCTCCGGTTTCCCCCACAGTCCAAAGACATGCAGGTTAGGTTAACTGGTG
>JAODVO010000001.1:32883796-32894785 GCA_025400055.1 Notarius lentiginosus
GCTGGTCCGTTTCTTCTTTGACTGCTTGATTTTGTTTCACGCACACAATCCACTCTCTCCGCCTCGTCTCCTCTTTCGGAAAAAGCCAACCCTCTGGCTTCACGCGCACGATCCACTCTCTCCGCCTCGTCTCCTCTTTCGGAAAAAGCCAACCCTCTCGCTCCGCCTCTTCTCCTCTCTCAGTAAAAGGTAAAAACTTCTTCCTGAAGTTCCCATTGTTACAGTTCACTGCACAACAATAAGGCATGGTTTTTCTTTGGAACTTCCCGAACGCACGTCTGCACTCAAGCCGAACGGCAACCTAAGCAAACGGAAGTGGACTCAACTCAAGCAGTTTGTTTGACTTAAATGTCACACGCCGAGTGGTCACAAAAATAGCCGAACAGAAATTCACCGCGATCCGTGCTAACTTATTTTAATTATTACTTATTAACAATACTTCTTGGGACCAGAAGAAAATATTACAGAGGGGTTTTTAACATATAGTTTCAAATGTGCATAAAATTAAAACCGTTGCCTATGAGCTTTAATACTATGAAATATATACACACACACACACACACACCTGAAAATAGATACCTTTAACAAGTTTTGATTTTACAAAATATCCATAATGAAAATGTTACATAACAAAATGTTCGGAATCATTTTGATTCTGTTAAAAAGTGCAATAAGTCGGTGTTAAAAATAAGTGAAATTAAGTTACAAATGAAAGGAAATTTTCCTGTAGTTACGTGAAATGTAAATACTGTAAAACAAAACAAAAAAAATTAAATATAATGGTAGTTTATGAAAGTACTATTTGAGATGTAAATTTCGGTGAAAGAGAAACCAATTGAAACCGAAAGAGTGAAAGTGATCATGCTGTTACCATGGGAACAGTCTTTTACGAATGCAGACGTGGGCTCTCAGCGTGCAGAGTCCAGTGTGACCGAGGAAGAGGACAAGTTTTATGTTTCATCTAATTTAGATCATTTAAAAATTATTATTTGGCAGTGGGCGCATAGGAAAGTGTAAAGTTTGTGTCAATATGTTTATCATGCTTGTATGATCAAAGATATTTATCCAAGTACATAAACTACTCATTCTAAACCTGCCGAGCTTCGCCGGCGAGTCTCTCAAAACTCAGTGTCTCTCAATGCCTCGGTCTGCACAAAGCCAGCGATTTCATGCATATTATTTGCTCAGGAACCACCTCAAATTAAATAATTTCCCAGCCACAGAATGGCCTGATTTGTTTTTTTTTTTTTTTTAAAGATATTACAAAAATAAAACATGCATCACAATGACCAACTTTCAGAGAAAATTAAATTTCACGAATTTTATGAAATCGAAAGGCCATCTACTTTTAATCAGAGAGGTCCACAAGTGCCGGTAACCAGCGGTTTTCTCCGCCTACGCAGACAGTCCACGCCGGCTACTCAATCCCAGAAAGAAAGAAAAAAAAAAAGCCTTTCAACATTCAAGCTATTTATATCGTCTCCACTGCCCATAATTTGCTGCAAATCCAATTATTTTACCACGAAAATGTCTTCGATTAGGATTCCAGCATGACTGGAAGCGACGCCATATTTTATCAATTCTCGTGCTCTGATTGGCCGAGTCGGACCAATGGTGGGATATTTAAACAAAGTTGACATGAATATTGTGTTCTCAGTAGCACATCAAGTACATTGCACATGCACCAAATAAGCTCAGCATGTAGTTATGCTACAGAGCCAGGCAGCGTACTACAGAGAGTAACTGTACCCAAGCACCCACACACACATGTGCGCGCACACACCTGGAGGGAAATTTCATACAGATTTCACAAGTATTTTACAGGGAAATGGTTAGTAATTTATTAGCGGAGAATGCACAATTAAAAATAAATAATTATAATTCCCCCCAGACTCCTTTGGCGCACCACGGTGGCTTTGCCACTACAAATTCCAGAGCCGCCTACTACTGTTTAGCCAGCTACTTCAGATTTTCTGGCGAATGCTGCTTAATATTTCAACATGTGGATCTGAATCAGAAAATTAATTGATGCCGTTTTAATAAACCACAAGTTGGCCTAGTGGTCTGCTTTTCGATCAGGAGGTTGAGAGTTCTACTCACAGTCAGGTCATACCAAAGGCCATGATAAAAAAAATTTTTTTTATACCTACTGCCATCTGGCGAGACATGCGAGTAGGGGAGTCAAACTCTCGCAGTTACCAGAGGACTATAACCCTACCTATATAACAGGTGAGAGACCGAGGGCTACCGAAATGGAGATCAGCACCTCCCGGAGTTGGATAGTCCTGGGACAGGAGGCTGCCTGGGAAGACCAGATCCTGGTGCGAGAGGGACTTTATTTTTTGAAAGAAGTCCCTGGCGGAGTCTGAGAACTTGATTTGTGAAACTGTATCTGCTCTGTTGGAAAAAAAAAAAGTCAGCATGACCCGAGTGCGAGTTACTCCTTCTCAGTTGGCTTTTCATTACAAATTACGTTTCTATGAATTCAAAAAGTACCCTTTGAATTTAAGAACGTGTTTCAGCCATCAAGTACAATAATCCTACTGCAATACTTTGATGCATCATGGTTTATCAAATCCTGACACATGCGATATGCATCACCATATCATGACCTATTTGGCAATTTCCAGTCTTACACAAACCACACTGCACCGACAACGCAAAGATGAATGTGAGGCATGACTCTGGAGGTAGATTTAAGATCAGCTGCCAAACAGAGGATGTGAGAGGAAGGGGTGGTGATGAATCTTGAGGTTAATCATCTGTGACTGATCCCTTCAGCTTGTATTGACATGTGGTGTAAACAGTGTGATGGCCCAGTGTATAGATTAGACAAGTTTAATGCATCTGGTCAGAAAGAAGTCGTCACGGCTGTGTCCCAAACCACACAATACACAAGTATGATGCCTAAACTGTGATTCTGCTGCGTTACCTCAATATTACACTTGCGTTATGATGTCACAGTTACTGACTGCCAGGTGACAAACCAAAACCTCACGGTTGCTCCAGCATACGCTCACAACTTTATTCGTTTGCGTCTATCTGCATTGGAGATCACGCTGCACATTTAAGAGGCGGACGGATGCAAACTAACCCACTAACGCCACACGCGAGAGAAACCAAAACCATCACCTTTCTCCAATGTGCGTATTTCTGTTCTCTGTATATTTACGTCATCTTAGTATTATAATTTTCTCTGTCCAGAGATTAATTTCGGTTGGATCCTGCCGGTACAGGACCAGGCATCTCTAAAATGCATCACACCTGCCTTCCTGTTTATGTAGATGTGCCACTTCTGCAGCTGGATATTTATAGCAATATGCATTTTCAAAATAGTCTTCGTTTTTAAAAATCAATCCTCCATCGACAGTAAAATAGAACAAAAAAACCAAAACGCAGCAAAAATGCTAATCTTATATTCCTGGTGCAGAAATATTGCCAACAGCCCCGTCTTTCACAGAACAATCATTTCATATTCAAAGTTCATCCAAATCTTTGTTATGAAGCGAAGCCACTGAGAACGTGCTGCAGAGTGCGTCATAGTGAAAAGAAAGCAGTTATCGTCAGCAGCATTTAAAGGGGAACTGAAGTCATTTTTAAACTTGCTTTATTTCTTAATTAACCTGTTATTCAATTACATTTTCGGTTTTAGTAACCTTATATCATGACTCGTATTGGCAACTAATCGCGATTAAATATTATACTTAATCGGCCTATTCGGTTTTTAGCAGTGTTGAATTTAGTTCGTTTGGTCCACGTCACTTATCCGCACGATCTTCACGAGACTTCGAAGCGTGACGTGTCAGCGCCGCCATTTTGAAAACTGTTTTCCAAATTAAATATTGCACAAAAACGAGTTTAAATGACAGATACTGCCTACTTTTTTGTTTTTCCAAACTTTCCTGATTGCTATCAAAAAAAACAAACAACTTCCGGCTTGATCACGTCAGCATTCAAAAGAGGACACGCGTCTTTTGACAACGTTGGCAGATATTGGTCACTTTGATTTCCGCTGTACGTTTTACTTCCGTCCTATGATGTCTCGCACAGGTCTCAGCGAATCTCGTTTACGGCCATCACTTTGACATATGGACTGATATTACAGAGCATATTTCAAACGCTCAACTTGCTATAGCAGTGACGACATAGCTATCAAATATTTTCCTATATTTAATAAAATGAGAAACAGAATTTTGATAATTTAAAAAAAAATAAATAAATTTGCCTTCAGTTCTCCTTTAACAACAATCAGAAAACAGACAAAAGGGCTCCAGTGAACTCTGTTGACATCCAAGGGGTCAGTCTGGACGTAGTGGAGGAATATAAGTATCTGGGGGTGTACTTGGATAATAAACTGGACTGGTCCAAAAACGTGGACATGGTATACAAAAAGGGCCAGAGCCATCCTTCAATATTTTCCGAACGATGCTGCGGATGTTCTACGAGTCTGTGGTGGCCATCCTGTATGCTGTCGTCTGCTGGGCTTGAGCGTGAAGGACACTTACAGACTCGATAAGATCATCAGGAAGGCCGGCCATGTTGTAGGCGTGGAACTGGACTCTCTGACAGTGGGTGCTGGAGAAGAGATCAAAATAAAGACAATCTTAGACTGTCCTTCCCACCCTCTACATGAGGAGCCGATCAGCCACAGGAGCGCGCTCAGTAAACGGCTGATTCTTCCACGCTGCACAACTGAGAGACACAGGAAGTCATTCCTACCTGTTGCAGTCAAGCTGTACAATGCCACTGTATACCTGTCGTACCATGTGTACTGTATTCTTAACTCGGGTGCGATATATGTATATCGGAATCATTTGTATATAGAATCACTTCATTTTGCTTCTACTTGAAGTTATTGAACTTGTTTGTATTTTTTCAGATGATTTTATCTTCTATTTTTAGACATGTTTACGACTTCTCTGATTCAGGAGCTTTTGTAGCAAATTTGAATTTCCCTCCGGGGATTAATAAAGTGATCTCTGATCATCTGAAATCCCCCATTGCTGTTGTTTTTACACTGTACAATGTAAAAACTCCTGCATGTTTATGTAATTGTTTGGCACTTAAACAGGTGACCACACAGGCTGGGTCTTAAGAAGATTCACCAGCATTCTAATACACTGTGTCTCTGGAAAAGTGTATGATTGTGTGTATGGCAGGTTGAATCTGGAGATCGAGTGTAAGCGGGTGACTGCTCTGTCTCCCATCACTGTGGAGTGGGCCTATGAGCTGACCAGAGCTAACGTACAGACACTGTAGGTATTAAGCACACAGATTATTTATTCATTTTTAATGTAAGCATAGACCTGTCTGTTTGTCATTAGATGTATGATATAACTGGTAGCATGAATGTCTGCGTAGACTGAGGTAATGTAGGACTAAACACATTATTTTAATGAGGCAGGTCTGTTCATGAGTTGTTTTCTCACTGTTGGTGCTCGTCACAATGTCATTTGCATTTAATACTGTTAATGTGATCTGAATGTGATTCACAGATTTATAGCCATGATATTTATGATTTAACATTTCGGCAATTAACATGGAGCCATGTAATGGCTCCTAGTGGATTAAAGCAAGTTATACAAACGTGCACAGTTCCTTGTGTGTTAATGGATGCCTGCTTTTGTGGTTCATAGATATGAACAGAGTGAGTGGGGCTGGAAGGAGCGAGAGAAAAGGGAGGAGATGAAGGATGAAAGAGCTTGGTATCTCCTGGCCCGTGACGCCGAATCTGCCCCTGTTGCTTTCTCTCATTTTCGATTTGATGTTGAATGTGGTGACGAGGTGTTATATTGGTAAGGTCTGTTATTTTTCAGTATGGCCGTATGCATCATATCGTCTGGATTATTTGCCGCCAGCTTCAGTTCTTTAATTAAGCTGTAACTCGTGGTTGAACGTTATCCTTGTATGTTCACACGTTAGACATTGTGTTTGTAATGTGTGAAAATGTAAACATAGCTGAAGGCTGTTAATAAACTAAACCCTTTAAACTTTTTCCAGTTACGAACTCCAGTTGGAGAGCAAGGTCAGGCGGAAAGGTCTGGGAAAGTTTCTCGTCCAGATCCTGCAGCTTATCGCCAACAGGTACAAATTTGTAAATGTCATGTGATAGTAGATGACTGGTTAGGGTGCTTCAGGACTCTGTATACACCGAATACACACAGCCACAGGCAGCACAGTCCGAAGAAACAGTAATGCATATGAAGTTTGGGAAAGCGTGTACAGTGGTACTTGAAAGTTTTATGAACCTTTTAGAATTTTCTGCATAAATCTGACCCAAAACATTCAGATTTTCATACAAGTCCTAAAAGTAGCAGGAGAGCTCGATTAAGCAAATGATGGGACAAAAAAATTATACATGGTTTTGTTTATTTATTGAGGAAAATGATCTGACTCCATGTTGGTGAGTAGCAAAAGTATGTGAACCTCGAGGACTAGCAGTTAATTTAAAGGTGAAATTAGAATCGGATGTTTTCAGTCAGTGGGCTGACGGTCAGGAGGGAGTGGGTCTCCTGTTTTATTTGAAAGAACAGTGATCTATCGAAGTCTGATCTTCACACCACGTTTGTGGAAAGTGGATCATCTGTACAAACGGATGTGATTTCTGAGGGCCTCAGAAACGGAGTTGGTGTTCACTTGGCTGGAAAAGGTTACAAAACAATCTCTCTAAAGAGTTTAGACTCCACCAAATCACAGTCTGGATGGACCACAGATGGAGCAAATTCAAGATCATTGTTACCCTCCCCAGGAGTGATCAGCCAACAAAGATCACTCCAAGGGAAAGGCGTGTAATAGTCCACGAGGTCACAAAGGAACCCAGAGTAACTTCTAAGCAACTGAAGGCCTCTCACACACTGGCTGATGTTAATGTTGATGAGTCCATCGTCAGACGCATATTGGTGTGGAAAAAGCTACTGGTCTCCAAAAAGAACACTGCTGGCCATCTACAGTTTGATAAAAGGTCACATGGACAAGCCAGAAGGCTAATGGAAAACTTATGGGCGAATGAGACCAAAATGGCCCATTTTTAGTTTAACTGAGCAGCGTTCTGTTTGAAGAAACAAAAACACTGCATTCCAGCATAAGAACCTTATCCCATCTGTGAAACATGGTGGTGGTAGTAGTATCATGGTACAGGCTTGTTTTTCTGCATCTATGCCAGGACGGCTGGCCATCATTACTGGAACAATGGATTCTGAATTATTCCAACAAATTCTAAAGGAAAATATCAGCATATCTGTCCGTGAACTGAATCTCAGAAGAAAGTGGGTCATGAAGGAAGACAATGACCTTAAACACCCAAGTTGTTCCACCAAAGAATAAAATGAATGGTTTTTGAATGGCCAAGTCAAAGTCCTGACCTTAATCCAAAAGAAATGTTGTGCAAGCAGTTTATGTGAAGAAACCCACCAGCAGTTGAAGCTGTTCTACAGAGGAATGAGCTAAAATTCCTCCAAACCAATATTCAGCACTGATCAACAGTTACTGGAAACGTTTAGTTGCAGTTTTTGCTGTGCAAAAAGGAGTCACAAGATACTGAAAGCCAAGGATGACATACTACTAATGTAATGTTAGACCATTTTCCTTAATAAATAAATGATCAAGTATAATATTTGTTTCTCACTGGGTTCTCTTTACCTTCCTTTAATACTTGTGTGAAAATCTGATGTTTTAATAATATTTTTGCAGAAATACAGAAAATTCTAAAAGGTTCACAAACTTTAAAACACCACTTTATGAATGATTAGGCACAGTATAAACCAAGCAAAGCAAAACACACACACACCTGTCTGAATTTGGCACGAGCCTCCTTTTCTTTCATCCTTCCATGAGCGACAAGGTAATCAAAAACCTCACCTAGAAGGTGGAAATGAAGAACAGAGAGAGAGAGAGAGAGAGAGAGATGGCGAGAGTGAAAGAGGTTAAGAAAACTAAACAAAAATGGCAGATGACACGGATGCAGATATGGCATAATAAAATACATTTAAAAATAAAAATTCACTTTGGTGAACATTTTTATTTAACACCACTGAAGATGCACTCCACTTTCCAGCAACTTGCATGTTTTTTTCTCAAAGCCAGGTCAACACGGGAAGCTGTCGCTTGGTTATTGTACTTTTTCGGTTTGATTTGAGCGGCACACAACTTGGGAGAAAAATAAAATCATAGCTATGCTCACTAGTACGATGCACTTAGTTTAACAACTCAGCCGTACAGTGTAAAACAGGCTGAACAGTCTCCTTACCTCCGCTGGCGTACTCCATAACCAAATACAGCGTCTTCTCAGTCTCGATCACCTCAAATAATTTCACTAGAGGGAGATAAAGGGGATAGGAGCAGAAGAGAGGGGATCATCGTAACTAAAAATGCAAAAAAAAAAAAGCCAACACCTGGATAGCAGATTCTGATCACACACACACTATATGGCCAAAAGTATGTGGACCTGCCAGTCACACCCATATGTAGTCCTTCCCCAAACTGTTGCCACACAGTTAGAAAAACACAACTGTCTCAAATGTCTTTGTACAATGTAATGGGTCATTAAAATTCCATCGGAACCAAGAGGCCTAAACCTGTTCCAGTATGACAATGCCCTGTGCACAAAGCGAACTCCATGAAGACATGGTTTGCCAAGGCTGGAGTGGAAGAACTCGAGTGACCTGCACAGAGCCCCGACTTCAATCCCATCAAACATCTTTGGGATGAATAAGGCGGCCAACTTCATGTCAGACCTTTTGGCTGGACATCAGTGTCCAACCTGTTGTGCTCTTGTGGTTGAATGAGCAAAAATCCCCACAGCCATGCTCCAAAATCAAGCAGAAAGCGGCAACAACTCCATATGACTGCCCAAGGTTTTGGAACGGGATGTACAATGGTCAGTGGTCCACATACTTTTGGCCATATAGTGTACATGGTATGGCGCATCTGTTCTCATGGTATTTGAGTCACATTTGTTGACATTTTAAAAACATGAACAAACAATACTTAAAAATGTATTTTAAAGAACTGAAGTCATTAAGTTTGCTTTATTTCTTAATTAATGTGTTATTCAATTACGTTTTAGTAACCTTATATTGTGACTCGTATTGGCAACTAATTGGGATGAAATATAATACTTATCGGCCTATTGGGTTTTTAGCCGTGTTGAATTTAGTTCGTTTGGTCCACGTCAGCGTCGCTTATCCGCGCGATCTTCACAAGACTTCGAAGCGTGAAGTGTCAGCGCCACCATTTTGAAAACTGTTTTCCAAATTAAATATTGCACAAAAACGAGTTTAAATGATAGTTACTGCCTACTTTTTTCAAACTTTCCTGATTGCTATCAAAACAAACAAAACTTCCAGCCTGATTAGGTCAGCATTCGAAAGAGGACGCGCGTCTTTTGACAACTTTGGAAGATGTTGGTCACTTTGATTGCCGCTGTACGTTTTACTTCCGTCCTACAACGTCTCAACGAATCTCGTTTACGGCCATCGCTTTGGCATATGGACTAATATATTACAGAGCATATTTCAAACACTCAACTTGCTAGAGCAGCGACAAAATAGCAGTCAGAAATGCGGTCCTATATTTAATAAAATGAGATAAATAGAATTTTGATAATAAAAAATTTGCCTTCAGTTCTCCTTTAATGCCAATGACGCTACGAAAGAATTTATGATGAGACACGGATCATTTGTAAAGTGTTTAAATTTCTATAATAGGGAACAAACACCACAAAAAACAAAATCATGCAACAGATAAAAAAAGGTATGAGTGATTTAAAAAATTAAATCTCAACATAATTATATTTTTTTAAAAATGGCTACGATCGCCCTCATCTTAATCAAAATATACCAGGCCAAAACCAGCACCAGCTCACTAATACTGGAGAGAGAGAGAGAGAGAGAGAGAGAGAGAGAGAGAGAGAGAGAGAGAGAGAGAGAAAGGAGACACAGATACTAATAGATGTGCTGTGAAAAAGTGGCAGAGGAGATCTATCTGAAGGGGTTTCCACTGGGCCTCATTGCAAAGGTAACTGGTTGAAATAGATGATTCATCCTCTTTCTTTCTTTCTTGCGTAGCACCCTCAGAGAATTCATGGCTATTTTTGCATTTCATCTTTCACATTTCTGAGACCTCACTACAGCTCAATGAGCTTGGTGTAACATGCGCATACTTTTAAATATGAAGGAGCATCTAATTAACCAGTTTGATATCTGTCTTATACAAGCCCCCCCACAAACACACAGTACGACCAGAAACTAAACATCATACACATGCCAACAGCAGCATTCTATAACACACTGCACAAGCATGCAGAACGGCAGAGTCTTCTTCCTCTCTTTACTCACCTATATTTGGATGATTTAAAAGCTTCATGATTCGCACTTCTCGGAAGAGCTGAGGGCAGAAAAACGACAGGTATTTAACACCATCTAAGCAATACTTCATATTACTCCATACACAAAGACTTACAGCAAAGCAAGCCAAACCCACTTCAGTCTAAACTAAATTTTAATGCATACTGTGAACACATCTTTAAAAAAAAAATTAAGAAAACTTAAGAGGCTGTTTGCTCGCAGGCTGAAGTCAGTCATTCAGCCCCTCTTCTTGTACTTAGAAGAAAATCTGACTCACTTTTTGAAGACTGGAAGAATTGAGCTGGGTCTTGTCGATGATTTTCACTGCCACCTAAGACACAGGAAGAGACAGAAAATGCAACAGCGTCAAACAGGATATTAGTCTTTAATTTAGACAAAAAAAAAAGTTATACATATATATGTGGTGCTTGAAAGTTTGTGAACCCTTTAGAATTTTCTACATAAATATGACAAGTCCTGAAAGTAGATAAAGAGAACCCAGTAAAACAAATGGAGACAAAAATATTATACTCGGTCATTTATTTATTGAGGAAAATTATCCAATATTGCATATCTGTGAGTGGCAAAAGTATGTGAACCTCTAGGATTAGCAGTTAATTTGAAGGTGAAATTAGAGTCAGGTGTT
>JAODVO010000001.1:33236641-33248954 GCA_025400055.1 Notarius lentiginosus
TTAACATACTGTGACATGTTTTTATACTTAGTAGCAAGCAAGTGGTCCAAAGGTATTATACTAGGTATGAAAAGGTATCAATGAATTATGAGGCTTACCAAATTATAGTGCTTGTTCTGTAGGATTAAACCATATATTTCTTCAAGCAATCCTGAGACGCTTTATAAATACAGGACCAAAAGAAGACTACAAGCCATTGAATCTGTCATTCTTTTGATCCCGATAACCTTCATTCATCTCTCTCTCTCTCTCTCTCTCTCTCACAGAATATAAAAGCAGAACGCAGAGCAGTGCAAAGCTTCTTTAAGGCTCTCAGTGACTTTAGAGGTAAAGAGCGTGCTCTGCTGCATGGTGAATATGAACCTCTATACAACTCCAGCTCTTCATTTGCATTTCTCCGCCTGTGGGATCAGAGTGAACGCTTCATCACTGCCTTAAACTGGGGCAATTCCCCTGTCCTAATGACGATGACCAACAGCGATCTGCCTGCTGAGGCCCAGGTCCGTCTCAGCACAGATGCAGAGAACCTAGCCGTGGACAGCATGGTGCTTTTGCAGAACCTGGAGCTCAAGGCCAAACAAGCTGTTTTATTGTCCTATCCTTATGCAGGATAGGAACATTAGCAAAAAGTAAACACAATAAAACAAGGCTCCTTTTCAGAGTACATTAAACAAGCTCTGTTTGTTCTCATTGCTATGCTCCTTTTAGTTTTGGGATATGGAAGATTGCAGTGTCTATTTTAGAAATTAGTTGCTTCCAGAAAGTTTTATTTCTGTTCTAATACTAACAGTGAATTTATTACCCTGAAACAGCATTATTACAGCTGAATAGGACAGTCTAGCTTTGTGTGTGTGTGTGTATGGGCCCCCATGAAAAAATAAATGCAAAACAAAAAATAAACATTGCATACAATACATATGGTGTCACATAACTGCTTTGTCTCTCTCTGTCTCACACACACACACACACACACACACACACACGCACGCATGCAGAGTCTTCTAGTATGTATATGTAGATGTTTTTGATTTCTGTCACTGTGACTTTATATAAAGCACTGAACGTGTGTGTCTTTTGGCCATGTGCCACCTGCCGTTATTTTACAGGGCAGGAAAAGGAAGAGTATAAGTATATACAGGTGTATCTAAGTATGTCATACACACCACTATTCTGTACTAAATAAAACTCACATACTTCCTCTTTCCTTAAGCTCTTGATGAAAAAGCATTTCCCCCATACAACAATCCATACTTCAACATGGTGGTGATTGCTAATTAATTGTCCTGTTTCGTTTTGTCAAACTGTTAACTCACTTGTATGATGCTTTCACTTGCATCGTGGTAACAGATTTGTATTAAGACCCTTGATGCAGAGCTAAATAAGTGTAAAGCTGTTATGCCTTTTACTGCATTGCTTATCACTTTAGACAACGATCAAGATCGTAGCAGCTTTTTTTTTTTTTTAAACAGTATAGCAATGCTATAGAGCTACAGTACAGCAGTGTCAGACACTCTCGAGGTGTACATATCTGCCCACTTTCTTTCTTTTCCTTTCCATTTCTATTCTTCTAGAGCCCCATTTTCACAGTTTTATAAAATTGTAATGTGTGTGTATTGGCAGGTATGTAGCATTCACATTTCTTCTCACTGATAAAAGAAAAAAAAGTCAGTGGTTTGCATTTCTCAAAAAAAAAAGTGGTGAATTATACTGCATTTATTTGGCCAGAAATCTTATTATAAATTTCAGAATTTTAATTAAGCTTTCAAAAACAATGCAGGTAAGTATTATTGATATGGTTTATATACGCACACAAATTTAATAAACAAAAAGGGTTTACATTTGTAAAATATTTAATAATCAATATGGTATGATAACATTCTTACTAGTTCGTATTATCATCAAAGGCTGTTTCTGTTGTTTCTTAAGAAAACTGATAAATGAGTTTAATAATGAATGCTAAAATTTCAGAATGATGTAGAAAAATAATGAAGGTAAGATCACTATAATTGAGCAAAAAACAATAACCATAAAAACTTTAGTGTCTCCTAAAACACTGTCAAGCCTCTTCAGTCAGGTGACTGATGGAGTTGGGATGCTGACAAAATTCCTAGTAAAATAATTCATAAATAAATCATTTAAGATTATTTTATTACTTTTTTTTGATGGAAAACAGGCAGCAAATGTATTTAAGCCATTTGGGTCCAAGTTTTTTGCATTCATCCTTTCTGACTGGTGCCAAGTCTGGTCACTAAATTATAGACAGATAAACGGTAGCGAAAATATTAAACAAACTTAAATTAATTTATGATTCTAAATAATACTAAATACTATAACAAAAAAAAAATAGAATTACAAAAAACTCCCCATGTTTTGTCATTTTAAAACTGGTGGTGAAAAAACTTGAACACTGAAATAAATAAAATAAAATAAAATAAAATGTAAACGTTCTCATTAAATTTGCCTCATGAGTCTTCTGAACTGAGCAAAACTGAACTCCTTTATTAGGAATAAGTAATTCTGTTTGCTGCTGTATACATAATGTATTGCGTTCATCACGAGCATGAAGATTTATGAGAACATTCGGCATTCCTTAAAAAATAATTTAAATGATTCAGCTTTAAAAGTGATTCCCTCAGCAGATCAGATGGAACTAAGATATATGCTTACTTTTGATCCCTTTGAATGTCCCTGAATTTTACATAATTAAAAAAATATATTTTTTAAAATGACTGAAATTGAAAATATTCATTCATTTAGCCCACTGACAAATACCTAATAGTGAGACTTGAGTTCCAGACACACCTATGAGATTTTATTCCAGTTAGCACTATCGCAAATGGGTAAGCCTGTTTGACCCAAAAAAATAAATAAATCAGGAGGTTGAAAAAGATCATAACAAGAACTAGTTTTATAATGTAACTGTACAGAAGCCACAATAATTTTTTTTTTTTTTTTTGGTGTGTGTGTGTGTTCAGCTCCAGCTGTCGGTGGGACATGGTGATATTTGAAGCTATACCATAGAGTGTGACAGATTTCTGGTAAAGCACGACATTGCTGTCTTGTTATGACAATGTGTGGTCACGGAGCTGTGGGTATAACATGTTAAGGTGTATGTGTGTCTATGTGTGAGAGATTTTTTTTTTTTCTTCAGTGGGGATGGGTGTTTCAGTTTGACTCGGGTCAGCTTTTGACGGCAGTGAATAGGGTTTTTTTTTGTGTGGGTTCGAGAAAAGGTCTTTTATACAGAGACTAATCTAACAGTCAGATCTTTTTTTTATGACATTAGAAGGTTTTGCACTGCAGATGAGTTTGCAAGATGTGAAAACTAAATACGCTGCAACAAAGAATCATACACGCTGCTTCAATACGTAATCTAGATTTCTACAACAATTAAAAAATATATATAATTACTTCTGTTTAATCGCTCTGTTAGTTTTAGTTTTGGAATGAACACGAAGCTTCGATCTCTCGTTGTCGCTCTATATTTCTGTCTGCCTATTTGTCTTTCTCTCTTTCACCAGATGCTAATGAGAGAGAGAGAACGCCCCCTCTTGCCCTGATGATGTGAAACTGCTCTCGGAGCGATGCACAGTCATGCCCCAACTCTCAGTTTTACTGGGTCAGCCCACTACACATTCACAACACTCCAGCTAACTCTTGCTATCTTCATCTTTAACCTTCATCATTATGACATGTATAGCATCAGTGTACATTTTATTGCCTTATAAAAGATTGTTTTCCAAAGAAAAGGAAATCTTCAAGCTTTGTAGCTATTGTTGTAAGTCGCTGTCATCACAACCCTTCATTCTTACCATCACTTTATTAATTAATGGGGCTACATCACCACTGAGAATTTATATTAGCACATGGTTTATAGCAACTATACAAACATATCATACAGAAGAGATTATGATAACACCTTATAAACAAGCAATCAGACTGTGACACTAGGGATGATTATATTTAACCCCAAATCACACTCACCCATGCAAAAAGGGGGGGGGAAACCCACTATTGTCTATAATATCTATATTCCGTAGAACTAAACTTTGAAGTTATGACAGAAGATTAAGTGAAATAACATTGCTAAATAAATAAATCAACAAGTGAATAAATGCAAAAGACAACTGAGTGAAAAAAAGATAAGAGAAGGGATGAGAGATGAGTGCTTTGTCAAACTGAGAGCTGCTCTGATGGGTTGACTTGGCGCGTTACATGTTTTTCATTCTCTGTGATGTTTTTTTCTTTTCGTTTCCAGGATCCCAGTGACGAAGTCTTCAAGACATCAGAAGAAGAGAGAGACTGCCATACCAAAGCGTAAACCATTACCGACGCCTCCATAGTCTCTTTCTCTTTTCTCATATGGGTGCATGCCCAAACACACACACACACACACACCTCATCTCGTGTCCTCTGTGACAACATTTCGGCAACTTCCAGGCCTGGACTAAAACTTGAAATGTAAGTCATATCATTCTATATTTCTGATTGAATATCCTGTAAAGTACACTTATGTTTGACATTCTGTATTCGTACAACTTGCTGTATGCATATAAACGTAATCCAGAGATGATTAGCATACCGTCGTTATTGCTCTACAAGTAAACAAGCCTTCAAGAGTTTTCAAGGGTTCTTTGGACACTTAAGTGTTGTAACCTTCCTAAAAGGGTTCTGCTTGGAGCACTTTTTGACAGGGAAATGCTCATTTGTATACTTCTACAGTACTCTGCAAAAGTCTTGGGGACCCTATATATTTTTTTTTCATACAAACTTTGTTATAGATTTCTATTGTATGACTTCCACGTTATCGAGTCAGTACAAAAACATTTTAGAGTCCAAACGTTCGTTTTCCATCACAGAATTAAACGTTACAGAAAAATGTTTATATCTGAGCAGCATAAGAGAGCACTTTTCAGATTAAAAAAGAAAACATGAAGGCTGCTGGGTTTTGGTGCAAAATGAAGAAGCGAGCGTGACAAAGTGTCCAGAAGAACTGTGGCTGGTTCTATAAGATGCTCAGTAAAACCTACAGCTCATTTCCTTATAAAACTGCACTGATTATACCCGAGACTACTACTTTTTTTTTAAAGCAGAGAGTCGTCTCACACCAAATATTGACTTTGTTTCATTTATTATGGCTTACTGCTGTTTATAGTATTTTTTTTTAAATGTTGAAATGTTTAATTTCATTATTTTAAGTCGTTTTTTGGTCTACAGCATTTCTTTATACATGCCTAAGAGTTTTGCACAGTACTGTACATGCATACAACCGTTAAGGGTTCCCCCAGAAGGACAGCTAAAGAATCCTTACGGGTTTTAGGTTTATCCCCCCCCAATTATGTTCAGTAGTACACTTTAAAACTCAGCAAGATTACTACTGGAACCTGTAACAAGCTTTTGCATTGATGTAGACTAAAGAGGCTTCGTCGTTTCTTCTATCTGAACAATGCAATACGGAAAGGCCTACTGCAAAATTGCCCTTACGACATGAAAATATGACATGCAACATTATTCATAGGCTAACAGTTTTAAATATTTATTTCTGACCATATGTTTACTGTCAGGCAAAATTTAGAGTCTGTAAGCGTTCTTCGGTTGTCCCTCTGGAGACCTTTAGGGTTTTGTGTAGAAGCCTATAACCAAACATTTCCTTATCAGAAAGGGCTGCAGGTAGAACCCTTTCAGGAAGCTAAGAAACCTTAATTAACATCAAGAACCTTTTTTTTTTCTTAGTATTGCAGTTCAGATCATTCTTCTGCATTTACTAATTCATTCGTGTTTGACTATTTGAATCCAAGAGCATTAGCATGCAGATTATAGAAACTACACATATTATAGATAAACAAACATGATGGCTTGCGTGTTCTGGCTAAACTTTATAAATACAGGTCAAAAGATTATTGGGCCAACACTGGTACTGCTAATCATTAATACATGGTTATCAGGATTTTGCGGACATGGAAAGACAAAAGAGCGATTCTTTGCCAAGTCTTACATCTGTATGTATAACTTTATATTTAAAGAATCATCTCTGTCGTAAATGAGTTTACATATAAATGAATCTACAGTAAGTCATGGGATGTTTTCCATCATTGGATGTTTGGATGCAATGTTGGGGAAGAATCGGGGTGGATAATGGGGTTTGTGCGTCTCTAGATGTGGTAGCGTTTAGAAGACCCAGCTTCTATAAAGTTTAGCAAATTCAACTTCTGAATTGTATATGCAAAGAAAAAAAAAAAAAGGAATTCTGAGGCCCAATTGGTTAAAAAAAAAAACTGAAAAGAAAAAGTAAGCTGCCGAGTTATTGATGTCTTCAAAGCCTTGTTTCCAAAAGTAGGCACCATAAACCAGCAGGTCTGCAAGAACCATGCTGTGTTCAAATTTATTAGTATTTTTGAAATATGACAGCCGTGGAGCTCAATATAAATTACTAAATAAAGGTGTAACAGTTTAGTTCTTATGGTTACAAGTCTAATTATCTGGTCACTTGAATGAATTTAACGTAAAGCTTGAGTACTGAATGCTTATGCATATATAATGACTAATCTACTGTATTTGCAAATTTTATATTAGCATACACACACACACGTGGTTGGGGTTGGATTACATGTATTGTTCAGGAATGCAAAAGCTCAACAGTCTCTAATATGCAAGTACAATTTTTTTATTGATCTAATATTTGAAATGCTTGGGTGATTTTCATTCAAAAAAGCAAATATGTTTGATGATACAAGGTCCATGTTTAATCACAAGTGGTCTATGCCAAATATTCTTAGATTGGAAGGTGTCCTTAGCTACAAAACGCTCTTTGCTGAGAACACCTCCAATACTGTTTGACTGGATTTGGGTGGACAATCCAATGGAAACTTCTGAAGTAATTAATTTACAAGGAGATCATTCACTTTCTCCTTTGTTCTGCATCGTCCCACTTCCAGTTTGCACCATTGCCTCTTTCATCATCTCAATAGCAGGTCTGGAAATTCTCATTGCTCAGCAAAAGCTACCAAAGATTTATTTACAGATAATTAAGATTTAAAGGGCATCTTAGCTAGAGGGTTGACACACAGTCAAACCAGAATTATTAGATATTTAGCCTAAACTGCTCATTATTTATCACCTCTATGGGAGTACTGCACATTTGCAGCTAGATGATAAATCACTTCGAGTTCATGTTATTCTTTATTTCATAATTGTCAGGTCTTAATTTATTTTATAATATGTGATGCGCATGTAACGTGCATACCATGAAAAGTAATGTTTATAGTCTCAACCAACTAAAAAAAAAAATTAAGCTAAAAAAAGCTGTAAATTTTTCTTATTACAATTTAATGTCAGAAAAGTTGTAACGTTTTAATTAAATTATATTATTGACATTATTTACAGTTATTCCAACAATGACATATTTAGTACAGAATAAATATTAGAGGTCATTTCATTCACGTATTGCATCAATCCAAACGTGCCAGCATCTTGGTCTTCCAAGAGGTTTCAGTGCCGTAGGACAAAAGGTTGTATATTTAAGGGGGAAAAAGAACCCACAACCCACCTTTGTGGTGTCGACATGGATAATCAAACTACAGACATTTGAGAAAACAGGCGTTTGTTAATTATTTTAATTCACCCTCATTTTATCAGTTAAATAAATCAAAAATTGCCAGCCGATATAAATAAAGTTGGGTATTCGGACATCTAGAAACGTGTGCTCTTACACTGACAAGTGTTTAATTGTAAGTGCGCAGACACTAAACTTGCATAGCCATTTGGGACGTAAAAATTATTATTAAGCATTTATGCATTAGTCTAGTTCCTCTTTTTTTTTTAAATCCCTGTACAATGCTACAAGATTTAATATATTTATTTAGCTTGGGACAGATTTACTGTATATTAATGCAGTAAAATTAATCATCTTAAATATTTTTTTATATATTTTTCAATTTGAAAGTGAGAAATTAAGGAGCGATGCATTTTTTCCCCCTGCAGGTAAAGAATGACAAATGATCTTTAACTGGTCTATGCAAAAGCCAATTAACTCTTGAATAGCCCAACTTCTCTGTTGACTTATTCTAAGACAGGAGTCCAGGGGAGTCTGAAGAAGAGAAAGAAATATTTAATTTGAAATTGAAATGTAACAAACGTTATGAAACCTGATGATCTGAATTGTGGTTGACACTACTTGCAAGTGAGAGATTATTTATTGCACCAGTAGGTTATCCATAATTACAAACCCATTTAAATAAAACAAAAACAAATCATTAAAAAAAAAAAAAAGATTTTTGGATTGGTCTCATTTTACTCCCAAAAAATATATTAAAAATCATCATCATCATCATCGCCTTAAACACATCATGTAACCCACAGGACAAAACCAATAAGAGAAAAATAAGCCTTTAAATGTTAGTAAGATTATTGTGCGCAAAAAACAGGCCACTTGGATTTCCCATCCTCGGGTTCCCTTTTTGCAGTCACACATAAATATCACCTCAGAGTGCGACTAGATGTACAGTTAGAGAGCAATGGAGACTGAGAAAAAAGTCCAAACCGCTCCGCTACTTTCCCCCTCCTCTGTTCACCCTTTCACACATCTGACAGAAAACTAGACCAAAAACCTCCACATTCTTTCCCTCTTTTACATCCTCCGTTTCCAGTCAGTTACCTGTTTGCCTCCTTTATATGCTTGTGTTTTAACAAGATGCGTGTGTGCGTTACACACCTGCACAGTTAAGCCTGAGCAAAGACTCTTCTGCAGTTGAAACGTCAGTTGGGAGTCTAAAAAACGGGTATCTACAGAAATCATCTAAAACGTGCAGATGTTCAGATGATTTCTATAGATATCTATTCTTTCAGTATTTTCACAGCCTTATATGCAGAAGTGATAAAAGTACCTACATTCTTTACTAAATACTCAAGTTAATGTAGAAATGTACAAATTCCTAAATTACGAGAAGTATGAAAGCAAAAGTACGAGAAATATTAAGGGGGGGGGGCATCTGCCTCACATTGCATACAGAGTTTACTGATATTAAATTAGTGACCTTTCACCAAAGGACCAAGGAATGTGGGAAAGCATTAGCTAATGCTAACACTATCGCAAATAATCCATCAAAATGTTTGCTAGCATGATAATGCATCTGATGAGACAAACCAGTTAAAAGCCAGTAGCTAGCATCACAATACAAACTGACTCGATAAATACAATGATGCCTTCTGACTTTACAAAAAATAAATGTAATGTTTGAAAATGTAGTGAATAGAAAGATTTTTCTCCAAAAGTAGAGTTCAAATCAGTATGTGGAAGGAAAAAAAAAAAAAAACTCAAGTAACGTACAGGGGCCTGTTGCACCTGATCATAAGTCAGGGTGTAAAGTCGGTTCTAAACCATATGTCGAGAGATGTTAGTTTATAACCCGCGTGAGAGAATTTCGGTTGCACCAAAGATACCTAACGTATGTCGGAACTAGTACTGTGTAATGCGATTATGGATCGTGTGCTGTATTTCACCATCACAAGCCAATCGGAAACAAGAACATAAATGATAAATAATTACATCCGTGATCTGGACGCAGGACAAGGCATAATGTCCATTTATTTTTTCATCATTATATATTTGCTTTGTGTTAATCATATTTCAACAGTAGATAAAAATCAAAAGGATAGTGCTTTACAGCAAAATTGTGAATCTATCCATCTCGTTTTTGTATTTTATGCCGTTCTACTTGTGCTCTAGTGCAACAAATTAAATGACATTTCAGGAACATGCCATAGCAATGAAAAATAACTAATGCCTGTAAACTTAATCTGCACTCGAGTAAACCGACTGGCAGCATATTATTACATCAATCATACACCTTTTAAACATTCTGTGGCATGTACTACCTTGCCAATGTTTTGCACCAACCAAGGAAAGTGCTCGCTACAACTTCTGATATTAAAGTAGCTGTTTTATACAGGTCTTATAATTAATCCTTTTATATTTTCACATATAAACGGATTTGTGAACACATATCTCTGTGTCCACTTCCAGTCATCATAGACCAACTATCTACGTAAAGAAATCCAGGTTTTTTTTTTTTTTTAAAAAGAGAGAAGCATTTACAGGTCCAAATAATGCAGATGCATTGTTCACTTTGAACAAAATCAGTTATTTGCAGTGAACATTACATCTACTAGTGCTTAGTTCCAGCTTAAAACCATGTTGAAACTATATACAGTAACTTGATGCAAGTGTCACATTTTTAGTAGTAGTTATCCATTTATATTGAAATGAGGCTATAACTTGCGCCCAGTTGGACTAACTGGCTGCAGATACTTCTACAGTAGTAGTTGTACCTTGAACAAAAAAAGAAGAAAACCCAGTGTACCTTTTAGACTATATACTGTATGCACTTGGTCTTATTTTTGAAAGTCCAGATTTTCTCTGGACTTGTCCTACACACCTTTGGTTTCTTACCCACACTATGAAAATGTTGAGGTTAATGGAGGCGAGTGTTTTAAATACATTCACACTGTACAGACCTCATAGCTGTCATTCACACATTGTCCATTGCATTGTCGTGGTGTGGGTAAGAAACCAAAGGTTTAAGACCACATGTGGCAGTCCAGGAAATATCTGGGCCTGCAAAAGAAGACCAAATAGATATATTTTAAATCAAGGGCACATTGTCTTACACCTTTGGTTTCTTACCCACACTATGATAATGCTGAGGTTAATGGAGAGGATTGTTATAGATGCATTCATACTGTACAGACCTTACACCCACGTTGTCTTTTTGAACCCATATGATGCACAGGCTAAGGAGATTTAAATGTCTCGCAATGTGAGCTGATTTAACTTACCCTACTACATTAGGGTACATACGTGTTTCCCTACCAACATCCAGGAAAGGAGAAAACGTACATCAAAAAGAGAATTGCATGACAAAAGTTGCAGTGTTTTACTGCACATTTCTGCATCTTTCCAAATCCCATTTTCATATCGTTTATTTGTGGGGATTTGGGAAAAATTGTGTTCCTGGGTCCTAATGTACTACCAATAGATTTTAAACACACATCATCCCTATTCCTTGAGAGAGAGTTTGAAACGACTCTTTGCTGATGCTTCAAACCAGGCTCAACACTGGTTATATTCTGAAATTGTAAAATAACAACAAAATTAAAAGGCTGTAAGAGGCAGAGAGAGAGAGAGAGAGAGACACACAGGGGAACCACTGGGTAGAGTCAGAAATGTAGGCAAAAAGAGTAACTGATGCAAGTCATGTATGGAAACTATACATATGTTGCGTGTTGTGGGAATGAGAAAGATGCCTATATAGAAGTAGACGGCGAGAGAACAAACAAGAGCGGAGGCGGGATGTACGGAGGTTTCCCTTGTCCACTTCCTGTACTGTTGTCGTTTCGTGGTCAACTTCCTGTCACATGTCTTTGAAAAACACTACAGACCTCTGACATAAACACAACTCTTCTTTTCACTCGCATAAAACACACAAACTGACAATCACACAAACATGCACACGCACACACACACACACTTACACTCTGACACACACACACACACACACACTGTTGACAGGAAGCTTTGCCACTCGCATATCGTATATACACTCTCACACACGCCTACGCTCTACCTGATGAAGCCTACATGTCGACTCATACGCATTTCAGACCCAAGACGAAGTGAGTCACTCACCACATGAGATGCTCAAGATAACACATTCAACCTTGTGAACAATGGTTTTGGCAGAGGTTGTGCTTTTACCATGATCTGAGATCAGTTTTGTGGTCACTTGTAGATAATGTTAAAACTCAGGTGGCACACAAGCCAATAATTTATTTAAAAAAAATTTTTTTACCCTGGCCTTCAGCAACATTCTACATTTGCTCGCATTCATGTTTTTGGCAAATTCTTTCAATTCTTGACCAGGATTTCTCACAAAGGATTTCTATGTGTTTACGATTCTGCAGCTTAACCAAGGATATACAAGACATTAGGTAAAACCGGATTTTGTTGTTCTGTGTGCTGCTGTACATGTGGTTGTTTGTTTACGAACTTGGGATATGGTAACCGATAGATCGTGTGGGAAAGAAAGAATAAGGGATGGAGCAAGACAGAGACAGAGGGAGATCCGTGACTCTTTCCTCAGGATGTGGTTTTCTTTTCGGGGTTTTAAGGGTGAGGTTCTCTCTGTGACAAATATAAGAGTTACTTTTGATCGGCAGCACCTGCTTTTGTGAGTGTGTGAGCTCACATGTGTGTTCCTGTCAGTGTAAGTGTGGGTGTGCTTCTTTAGCATGTTTATATGAAATGTTTTTACATCGC
>JAODVO010000001.1:34799586-34809870 GCA_025400055.1 Notarius lentiginosus
GGCGGCGCGGGGGGGTTGGCTTTTCCCTCAAAAGGAGAAGAGGCGGAGGGGGCTGGTTTGCTTTTTCCAAAAAAGGAGAAGAGGTGGAGTGGGTGGGATGGCTTTTCCCGAAAAAGGAGAAGAGGCGGAGCAAGCGAGTTGGCTTTTCCCGGAAAAGGAGAAGAGGCGGAGTGAGCGGGTTTGCCTTTTCCAAAAAAGGAGAAGAGGCGGAGTGAGTGGATTGTGCGCATGAAGCCAGAGGGTTGTTTTTTTCCAGAAGAGGAGAAGAGGCGGAGAGAGTGGATTGTGCACGTGAAACAAAATCAAGCAGTCATAGAAGAAACGGAGCAGCAACACTCAAGCAAAAAGGAGTCGCTGTCCGATTCCGAGGCCGCACAGTCAAACCAGTGAGCCACATTCACCGACTGCTTCGCAACGGCCAGAGGTTCATACGTATACGGTTTCACCTCTCGATATTCAATTTGGAGAGTTCCTGCTTCAAAATCACTCTCGCTTTCAGACACTTTACACAACCGCTCACGACCAAAGTCTGTCCACGTGTGCTCGGTTCGCAAGTAACACAGAGCTGCTCCCGCTCTGTTTGGCTTAAATGACGTCATGACGACGGCCCCCTGGCGGTGAAAGTGCGCATAAGTGAGATGCAAACAAACCTTCGGAAATTGGGCAAAACAGTACATTTTAACCGTTTTATTCAATTTTAGGGTGCAAATTAGACACCAGGAAGATTGAACTGCTTTTTGGGTCGTTCTACTAGACAATAAAGTTGATATTCTATGTTTCACCTCCAACCGTTACCGAGGACCTTCAAGTTCCAAGACGGTTGAGGTGTACTGTGGGCTATGGGAGGTGTACTGTGGGAGATGCACTGTGGGCTGTGGGAGGTGTACTGTGGGCTGTGAGAGGTGTACTGTGGGCTGTGGGAGGTGTACTGTGGGCTATGGGAGGTGTACTGTGGGAGGTGCACTGTGGGCTGTGGGAGGTGTACTGTGGGCTATGGGAGGTGTACTGTGTGCCTTCGGAATTGAGGGAGAGTTGCTGCTCTCATTTTGATTTCTTCCCCCCACCCTTTTTTTGTGTGTTTTTCCTACTTGAACAATGACAAAAGTTAACTGATACCTTTTGTTTTTTGTTGAATAAAGGGTTTCTCAAATCAAGTCTCTCATCTTTGTCTTTGCCTTCTCTCTCTCTTTCTCGTCTTTCTCTTTGCCTGCTCTCTCTTTCTCTTGTCTCTCTCTCTCTCGTCTTTCTCTTTGCGTTCTCTCTCTCTCTCGTCTTTCTCTTTGCCTTCTCTTTCTTTTTCCGTCTTTCTCTTTGACTTCTCTCTCTTTCTCATCTTTCTCTTTACCTTCTCTCTTTCTCTCTGTTTCTCATCTTTTTGCATTCTCTCATCTTTCTCTTTGCCATCTCTCTCCTCTCGTCTTTCTGTTTGTGTTCTCTCTGTCTCTTTCTTGTCTTTCTCTTTGTATTCTCTCTCTCATCTTTCTGTGTTCTCTTTCTCATTTTTCTCTTTGAGTTCTCCCCTCATCTTTCTTTCTCACCTTTCTCTTTGTGTTCTCACTCTCTTTCTTGTCTTTCTCTTTGCCTTCTCTCTCTCTCATCTTTCTCTTTGTGTTCTCTCTCTTTCTCGTTTTTCTCTTTGCGTTCTCTCATCTTTCTCTCTTTCTCACCTTTCTCTTTGCCTTCTCTCTCTTCTCGTCTTTCTCATTGCATTCTCTTTCTCGTCTTTCTCTTTACCTTCTCTCTCTCTGTCTCGTCTTTCTCTTTACCTTCTCTCTCTCTTTCCTCTTGTCTTTCTCTTTGCCTTCTCTCTCTCTCATCTCTCTTTGCATTCTCTCTCTTTCTCGTCTTTCTTTTTGTGTTCTCTCTCATCTTTCTCTTTCCCTTCTGTCTCTACTCTCTTGTCTTTCTCTTTACCTTCTCTCTTTCTATCTCTTTCTCTTTGCATTCTCTAGTCTTTCTCTTTGCCTTATTTCTCTCCTCTCATCTTTCTATTTGCGTTCTCTCTCTCTTTCTCGTCTTTCTCTTTACCTTCTCTCTCTCTCTCATATTTCTCTTTGCGTTCTCTCTCTTTCTCATCTTTCTTTTTGTGTTCTCTCTCATCTTTCTCTTTACCTTCTGTCTCTACTCTCTTGTCTTTCTCTTTACCTTCTCTCTTTCTATCTATTTCTCACCTTTCTCTTTGCATTCTCTCGTCTTTCTCTTTGCCTTCTTTCTCTCCTCTCATCTTTCTCTTTGCATTCTCTCTCTCATCTTTCTCTTTACCTTCTCTCTCTCTCATATTTCTCTTTGCATTCTCTCTCTTTCTCATCTTTCTTTTTGTGTTCTCTCTCATCTTTCTCTTTACCTTCTGTTTCTATCTCTTTCTCATCTTTCTCTTTGCATTCTCTCTCATCTTTCTCTTCTCCTTCTCTCTCTCTCCTCTCATCTTTCTCTTTGCCTTCTCTCTCTTTCTCTCTCTCATCTTTCCTTGTCCTCCTATACTATAGCATTAGTCCTGTTAACAGTTATGATATTAATAACTAATCAAACATACACACACTTCTCTTTTCTATTTTCAGATCTGTATAAATGTCCTCATAAAGCTGTGTGTAACATGAATGTGTGTGTGTGTGTTCAGGTCTACAAATGGACGGGTGTTAACTCGTACTTCATTAAAGGAAGCGTGGACTCTCTGATGTTCGGAGGAGGACTGTAAGGAAAATGATCTTCACACCATTAACGTCTACATGGTGATGCTTGGTGCAGTGTGCATAACGTTTCCCTTCCTGTGTTTCCTGTTTCCTCACAGAGGCCGGTTCGGTCTGTGGTTGCACAGCGATCTGCTCCGGGGCCGCAGTCAGCAATGCGAAACCTTTGATAACGACGTGCTGTCCTCAGAGGAAGATTTTATAATTAATGAGCTCGAGGTGTGGGCTCTCGTTTGACTGTACACCTCCTTGTGTCATGTTATAATCTGAGAAAGATGATTCAGGCCGACCTCAGCATCGGCTTCGACATCGGCGTGGGAGTGTGCATGAGCCTCGGCTCGGCCTGAACGAGGCAGAGGAGCATGTTTCACACGGATGGAATCGCTCTGACGACAAGCTTTCACACA
This sequence comes from Notarius lentiginosus, assembly GCA_025400055.1. Taxonomy (NCBI): domain Eukaryota; kingdom Metazoa; phylum Chordata; class Actinopteri; order Siluriformes; family Ariidae; genus Notarius; species Notarius lentiginosus. The sequence continues at coordinate 34,802,681 of JAODVO010000001.1, forward strand.
TGCTAACATGCATCACAAACCATCATCACGTGGTCGAGATCTTCAATCACATTGGAGATATTGTCACATCTTAAATGCAGATTTCTGAGAATCAGCATGATTTGCCACTAGAGGGAGCTACAGCCTCAGAGAAAAACAACTTTGAGAACTTGAACTTTGATTTGAGCCAAAGAGATGAGAAGTGAAGAGAAGAGACGACTTAATGAACGCTGAGCATCTTCACTCATATCAAATCCAGGTCTTAGAGGATGCAATCGGAATCATTATGTTATTAACTTCTATTTGTTTCTATTCAACTAAATTTTAAATCTGTATGCGATTGACAAATGACATGACAAATTTAAGGTCACATGACACTCATTGAATTCTGGAGGAGTGAAATTGGGACAGCTTGGGGGTCTGTTGGTGCTCAGAGTTACATATAATAGTTTGACTTCCTAATGAGAGCTGAAATGATTTTCCCATTACGATCTAATGGTTTTAATGGTTTCCAGTACAACTTCTGCGATTAAGTTCTAATTAAGACCTTATATGGGTTATGAAAACGGATATGATCGATGTATCCATGAAGTAGTCTTTAGTTTTGTTCTGTAGTTGGAAAAAAAAAAACTTTCTATAAAAATGAGTCAAGTCATTATGATAAAAACAAGCATTGGAGAATGATAAATAAATAAGGGTAGAATACGTAGCACGACAACAATCCAAAATGTAATGAAAAATATGAAAATTGATTTGAAATGTTTTGTTTTGACCTTCTTGGTCATCCAGTCCTGATTAGAGATCATTTTGTGGTTGAAATTTTCAGAGAAATGTGGCTGCTGATACAATTTTCGCAGGTTCTTATTAAACTATTTTAATATACAGTACACACTTTGCGCATTTATTATGTCTTATGATGTTACATGAATGCAATGAAAGAAAAATAAAGATCCTGTTTCTATAAATTACATTTCTTTGTCTTCATTTGGTTTCAAGGGGATGCAAATTTGTGCACTTGTGCATCGAATGCAAATTTCTCTAAATGAAGTCTAACCTTTGAAAGAATGTGGTTTTAATGACATAACTTCCACTCCCGTGAATGCTTCATGAACATATGTGTCTGCTGGTTTCTTTGCGCACATCCTAACATGATGGAAAATGATTGTCAATGAAGGGCCCAAGCCCCTCCAGTTCCGTGACCCGTCACACGTGGTCATCGTACAATGCACACGCATCTGAGATGTGCAACAAAAGCCTGGATATCTGATGTGTGCACCACCAGTGATGAGTTTTTAGGCAAACATTTCCTGTTTGCAGGGCTAAACATATAAATTTATTGTTTTGCCTTTTCTATCCCTTCACAATTCAAAATCAGCAACATCTTGACATCACGTATACCAAACCTGGCATGAATCCAACAAACTGCCTAGGAGGAGAACGTCAAAATGTAACATGCATTAAAACATACAAAACTAAAAATAACTCACTTCCTGTTGAGTATGGCTAATACAAAGTATGTTACAATTTTGTTCGCCTTGGGGCACCACGCACACATCTGCCACATTTGACATGGATAGGTGAAACTATATACCAGGCAAAAGTCTCAATGACATGTGGGGGCGCTATAGAGTCCCCTGGACACATCCGGGGCCAAGCGTCTATCCCTAAGTAGTGGTGGCCAGGACTGATGTGTGTACCAAATTTCATGAGTTTTCGCCCATGGGAACCACCTCAAAAATGGCCAAATCTTGAAGAAAAAGAAGAACAATAATAAGAATCCTTAGGAAACCAATAGGGCCTTGCACCTCTAGTGCTCAGACGCTAATAATAATAATAATAATAATAATGATGTTTATGAAATCACCATTAAGCCAAAGCGACCACACAAGGCCACCACTAGAACCAAAAAGGACCCACTAAACACATCTAGACTGGCTAGTGGCCTAGTGGTAGCGCGTCCGCCTCTCGATCAGGAGATTGTGAGTTCTATTCATGGCTGGGTCATACCAAAGACCATCATAAAAATGGTACCTACTACCATCTGGCAAGGCATGCTGCAATACAGATGTGAGTGGGGAGTTAAACTCTTGTGGTTACCAGAGGACTAGCCCCCCCCACTGTAACCCTAGCTATGTGAGAGGCTGAGGGCTATGGAAATGGAGATCAGCGCTGCCACATGGTGCAGGAAGGACTTTAACTTTTTTAACCTCATGAAGTGATCACTGCAAACTTGAGCGTTCTTTGATTCAGTTCCCTTTAATCACAGCGAAAGGTTCAAGAACCACCTCTCTCGTCTTTTGGTAAAATCATTTGCTCTTTCACCTTTATCACTTCACTGGGAACCCAGAAGAAACTTTTATCAGTTTCACGGTTTGTTTGAACAAAGCAAGCATAGGGCATTTTAATGATTAGCAAGGTGCCCCAGTGATAGTAACACTTTGTGAACAGTGAGCTTACCTGACCGCTACTTCATGTCTTACATATTTAATAAGGCTAATGTGACATTGGATGCAACCCAGCAATTGTACCCTACTAAAAATTAGCTTCAACTTGAAAAAAAATTAGCACTAGATGGTGCTTCATGGCTTGTTAATGGGCTATGGCCCAGTGGTTAAGAAACACTGCCTTAAAGTGATATTTTTCAAGTTTTGGGGGAGTGGGAGTGGACAAATATGCTTGCTTTATGCAAATGTATGTGGCTAGGTCAGGAAGCATAAGGCTGGACACAGCAAAAACTATTTTTTTGGTGGGTATTTAATTCCCCCACTGCATTTAAGAAAAAAACAAAGCAGTGTTAACTTTATAATTTTGAAGGTTTGGCACAATTCAGTGTGAACAAAACAATGTATTTTCCTCTAGTTCTGTACTTAACTTCCAGCCTCAAACTATGCAATAAAATAAACTAAACAAACCAGGTGATGTGGACTCTGAACAACAGTAGTGGTTATCTTTAAATAAAGAAAATAAAAATATATTGTTAAGCCACACAGCTTATAAAGATCCATCCATTATCTGTAGCCACTTATTCTGTCCAAGGTTGCAGGCAAGTTGGAGCCTATCCCAGCTGACTATGGGCAAGAGGCAGGGTGCACTCTGGACAAGTCACCAGGTCATTGCAGGGCTGACACATAGAGACAAACAACCATTCACAGTCAATTTAGAGCTACTGATGAGCCTAACCTAACCTGCATGCCTTTGGACTGTGGGGGAAACCAGAGCATCCAGAGGAAGCCCACATAGACACGGGAAGAACATGCAAACTCCACACAGAAAGGCCCTTGTCAGCCACTGGGCTCAAACCCAGGACCTTCTTACTGTGAGGTGACAGTACTAACCACTACACCACCATGCCGCCCTCGTAAAGATACTTTCTAGTAAAATGCAATATAAGGGAGGACATTGAAAATTTGGCATTGTGGATAACAATGGAAATAATCCCAACTGCATGACTGGGTAACAAAGAAATGAGTGGGCATAGATAAAACATTTACTTAATTATTTAGCTAATTATTTGCTCATTGTGTGAATGTTTGTTCATTTAATTAAAACACACACACACACACACACACACACACACACACACACACACACACTTAGAATAAAAAATGTGTCCAAAAATGTTAAATAATTTCAATTATTAATTACCACACTATATATGTAATGCTTAACAACAATACTATATATTAACATTTTAAGCACTTTATATATTTCATTGGTTTTTGGTGAAAAACGAATGCCATGTGACCTCATCGACTGGATTTAGCAACTATTAATGCCTTCAGCAGCTGCAGTATGAATGTCTTTAGCAACCACTAATACCTATACGAAGGACACACATTGCAAAGATGCTCTTAGTACAGTTACTCTTAAGACTCCTTCTTACGAGTGAGTTCAGGAAAACCACATACAGAGACAATGTTCATTGCTTAAAAGCATCTTTAAACTCACTCTTTAGCTTAAAAGTGCAATGTTATCAGGAAACCCACCCCTGAATTGGGAGTCAAAAGACAGAACAAACTTCATAAAGAACGTGAAACACAAGTGCTTAAATACATAGGGTGTTAATTATTTAACAGGAAGTAGGAGTGTGTAAGACTTCAGGTGAATTGGAGAGTTGTAATGTCTGAACTGAATTGTACATCGAAGTAGTGACTCCTGGAATGGTGCTGGAACAGGATGTGACATGAGTTTAATGTCTTGTTTGTCTATGATCAAGTGAAAGGAAAAAGAGAAGATGATGAGAATAGAGCAGAGGAACAGAAACAAATAAAGAAAATAAATGAATGTTGATTTAGGTCACTGAATAATGTTAATGCTGTAAAACATTTTGCTTCATTGGGAGGAAAAGAAAGAGATGGAGGGGGAAACTTTCAGCTTCACAGTATAATGTTCAGGTGACTACCAAGACAACTTAACAACACACACACACACACACACACACACACAGAGATGATGGAACTGAAGATCAGGTAGGAAATATGTTTGACAAACACACACAGTCATTTCAACTGTTGTTAATTAGCAGAGAGCAACAGCTCCAAAAATGAAATGCTGACAGTGTTGTGTCCTGTTTCTCATCCTTCTTTGCCTTTCTAATATACCATATTGGTACTCTTTACAAATCAGACCCATGAGCATCCCTCAGCTAAAGTATGTGGCAACTCAGAAAGTGAATGACACTAAATTATTTTCAACTTGACAAGCAAGTTGCAGTTGCTTTGTCAGTTTTGCTCTCTCTTTTGAGGGTCTTTTGATGTCTCAGATAATTGAAAGAATAACCTTTCTGAGATGTCAAAATTGACAGAGAGAGAGAGAGAGAGAGAGAGAATACTGAATTTGAATATCTTCCTTTTAAAGATGTAACAGTTGTCAAAATTGTTTCCCTAAAACTGATACAGTGGGACCAAGATAAAGAGAATGACCAAAAAACCAACCAACCAACCAACCAACCAACCAACCAACCAACCAAACAAACAAACAAAAACACTTACTGTACATTGATATGAGTGCATGGTTTTGTCATTTGTCACAATAGATCATAATGTAATTCATTAATTTTTTTTTGTGTTTACTCAATATTTCTTAAGTTCAAAGAGTGATAGTTGGATGCACTCATAGAAGTGTAATGACAGGACAGACAAGGGAGGAAACTGCTTGGAGCCCTGAGTTTTGAGAATTTGAGAATTTCTCATTTTGCTCAAATTGTCTTAACAGCTTGGTCTTTAAAAGTATATTATAAAGGTGTTGACACAGTAGGGAGACACAGACACAGCGGATAGATTTAAAAGCCCGAACTCGGGAAAACTTTAATCCTCTCAAAACTAGACGCGACAACGGACGTCATCATAACACGACACAGTAAAGAGCAAAACAACGACTCAACAGGTAATGCAGGATGTGACAGAAACAATCATTTAAATTGAACACCTAATAGCTGGCTGTGAATTATGAACAATGCGGTGCCTCTACAATATATAGAATATAAAATCCATCACTTTACCTAAGATGTTCTGTTGTAGTTTACATGATGATGATTGGAAAGCTTGATCTAGCACTACATCTAACATGTAGAATATAACCCTACTTTCAAACCAAACTCGGCAAGATTATCAAAATTTGCTCCAGCTGCCCTGCCAACAACACTGGTAAGTTTGTGGTAGCTCTGCGATGTAGATGAAATAGGCTGCTACAAGTTTGCTTGGAATTATTTGTCTTGCAAACTTTATTTAAAACAGTTGCAAAGCAAACACACGTCAACTGGTATCTTATATCTTAAAAAAATATCATTTAAATAACTAAAATAATAAAATAATTAAAAAAAATTAACAATACAATGACTGCTTTCATTTTAACATATCCAACATACACCTCTTGTCTCGTAATACCACCTGTTCGACAGCATCATTCAATTCATAGGTAAGTAAATAGCCAACACTCTTTTGCATGCTATGGTACTAGTTAGCATGCAGCTCCCTCCTATTTTCACAAAATATATTATGCACTTCATCACCAATCCTTGAAGCACCTACACTTTCCAACACCTTGGAAACTATTGATTGTCCCTGTATGCAAACAGGGACACATCATAAATCATGGAAAAACACACCACTGCAATTATCAATTTCTCCTCCATGGTAGGCTACTTGGAAATGGTTTGAATGGAACCAAAATTTACACAACTGTGTTCTCTAGGATTATTTAGAGTGGAGCACTTCTAAATTCTGATTGGTTGCCACTGAACTGTGTCATAGCTCATTACCATAAAGTTGCCTGGACTTCAAACTTTATTCTGAAGCCCCCACCATCCAACACATGCTGCCAGCGATCTTGCCACCGAGAGATGTTGGCTCATGTAGAAAATGAATGACTTCCAGTTTTGATGATCTCATTGCATTTTGTGTGAACATAGGGTAACACTGACCCTTTCAGTAACTTGTCCTATAGTTGACTCATTATAGTGAGGATTTTTGGGGATTTCTGATGTTGGCCTATTTATGTAAGCCTATTATTTAAAGGCATCTGGGTAACTAAATGGCAATGGGGGGGAAGGCAGACATTTACCTCTTTTAGTTCAGGTTTGATGTTTTCTCTTCGCTCAATAAACTGTTCCCCCATAAAACATGAAGTGATTTATAGTTTTAACTTTATTTTCACAAAAAGACTCATTTCAAATTTAATTTAAAATATCATAGATAAACACAAATGTAATGACATCTAAAAAAGTGCAGAAAAATGGAAAATATTCTCATCTTTCAATTTTGTTAATATGATTGGAATGTTAAATTTTTATAGGGATCACTTAAATAATAAATGCTAGAATAAAAAATTTATTGTATTCAAAATTTTTATTCTGAATAAATGAACTCCGCTTATTGGACAGTATCCTGTAATGGAACAAGATTTGCACAATTACAGTACTCTAAATTTTGTATAATTATTAACCAACAAGAAATATGTTCCTTAAAGCCCCAGAGACTTTTTAAAGGTTCAAGGTAAAGTATTCTAAAGCAGACTAGCTCTAACCTCACAATCCTTTCTTCATAAAAAAAAATATATATTTTTGAGAGTTAAAGTCAACCGCAGGGCGGCACGGTGGTGTAGTGGTTAGCGCTGTCGCCTCACAGCAAGAAGGTTCTGGGTTCAAGCCCCGTGGCCGGTGAGGGCCTTTCTGTGTGGAGTTTGCATGTTCTCCCCGTGTCCGCGTGGGTTTC
>JAODVO010000001.1:35174087-35188503 GCA_025400055.1 Notarius lentiginosus
TGTCCAGGGTGTACCCTGCCTCTTACCCATAGTCAGCTGGGATAGGCTCCAGCTTGCCTGCAACCCTGTAGAACAGGATAAAGTGGCTGGAGATAATGGATGGATGGATGTTCCTAAAGTTGGATGAAATCAAAAAGCCAGTGCAAATGTTAACTCTTATTTTATTTTGTGTGTGTTACATGAAGGAAATAATTTTTACATTGTTAAAGGAAGAATTGTGTAGGCAGGCTGTTAACACATACCTTCAGGAAAATAGAGAAACACTTAATAGAAAAATATAAAGGCTGCTGAATTGATCGTCTCTAATTATCACTTCCATGATGACCTTTACCTGCATGTTAAGAGTTAATGAGCATGATGATGTGTGTGAGAGAGAAAGTGGAGTACCCGTTTTAAACAGCCGTGACATTAGAAAAGAATAGAAACCTATGGAGGGTAATTACTAGTCTGTTTTCCATGGCGGCAGGTAATGTCGCTCAGGGGTAGCCCCAGGTCTGCCTTCCTCACAGTGCCTCCAATTACTCACTTGCCTCCCTGAGCTCTGCATTTTTACTCAGTCAGATGATGGCCTGCTTCTCTCCCAACCCCTGATCCTAGGAATTCGGATAGCTGTAATGATAGTGATTCTCTTTATTCCAAAGGCAATTAAAATGCTGTATTTTCAACAGGGTTGTTGAAGACAGGCGGAAAGCAAGAGAAGAGTGTGCATTGTACAGTGCTAAAAGGCCTCAAGCTCTCCAGCAGGCATCAGTGATAGGTGTGTGCTTTCACTAACTAACCTGAAAATAAAACGTACTATTGCCTATTTGACTATTTAAAAAAAAAAGTCAATGTTCCTGTTTTTGTAGCTTGAATTTGCTTTAGGTTCAGCATTGAAGGCTAATACTGATCACTTTTCATGGTGGCTACAAATGTGGCTACACAAAGATGGGTATAAAATTTAAGGGTTCAGAAAAAAATCTTAAAAATTTAATCTTATAACACCTCGGATATTAACTAGTAAAACTATAATGTATAGATTACTTTTACACTTCAAATTGAAAACAGCAAAGGGGAAAAATCTGTAAAAAAAAAAAAAAAAAATGGTAAAATACAATTTGTTTGACAGGTCATAATGACCCAAACCAATTTTATATGAAGCAGAATATGTCATTCCAGAGGGAGTTACAACTTCTCATTCGAAGCTTTTGAATCCATCTGTTAATTTTAAATACTGTAAAACAAAAGAAACACCATCAATTAATGCCAGAAATTTATTAAATTAAACATAGTTCTGTAAGAGTGATGTCAAACTTTAAGAGGTTCCTGAAGTAACATGCTACTGCCTGGATGTATACCAGGTGGTATATACAAAATACTGTAATGAAATGAATCAGCATTTAAGTTGTTTCCTTTAGTAGTGATGGAATATGTGCAGTGTAGGTTGATTAAAATTATATGTAACACACAATATTGCCAAATAAGAGCTAATTGATCACCCAATTATATTAACTTCTAACATTTAAGAGCTGAAGTTTCTGTGAAATGCTGTGATGTGATATCATGCTTTTCTTCCTGATTCTGACTCATTACATGGGAATGTTCTTTTTTTGTTGTTCTTGTTGTTGTTGTACAGTCCTCTTTTACTTGTACCCCCCCCACTAGACCCTCCTTTCACTTACCCCCAGATGGATTTCATATGATTATAGGATTGAGGCTCAGCTTCCCAGAAGGCTAAATGGAAACCAAAGGCCAGCATTACCCTTTATCTTATTTTGCTTTATCTGTGCTGTTCTCTTCCTCCAAGGCCATATTTATAGGCCAACACATTTCACTTATCTCATCTGCTGAATTATTTATCCCTACAAAACACATTAATGGAGGTATACATCTCTGCTGAATGGGGCTGGGGAGGAAAGTACTTATTTATGTTGATTAGGGAGGAAGCAGGAGTCTTAAATGAAGATGAAATTTTTTTTAAGGGATAGAGATTGTGCAAGGGAGGGATGAAAGACGACGGTGTCTTTTGGTTTTGCACACTGTCTATATCCTAAGGGCAGCCTGGAGAACAAGCCTTAAGACAGTGTTGCAGTTTGCAAGTGCCAGGAGAGACAGTTCTGGGAACAGGGGAAGGAAAGAGTGAAAAATCAAAGAAAAAAGATGACACTGATGTCAGCAGGACCGTGAGGAGGGGAAAAAAAAATCTGTCAGTGTGACAGATTGTAGAAGGGTCATCACTGCAATAGATGCCATCTTTAAAGTTTATGTCTGCACATGTTTGAAAAAAACCTAAATATTAATAATGATATTGATGTCTATCTGGGGTGGCATGGTAGTGTAGTGGTTAGCACTGTTGCCTCATAGCAAGAAGGTCCTGGGTTCAAGCCCAGTGACTGACGAGGGCCTTTCTGTATGGAGTTTGCATGTTCTCCCCATGTCTGTGTGGGTTTCCTCCAGGTGCTCTGGTTTCCCCCAAAGACATGCAGGTTAGGCTAATTGGTGGCTTTAAATTGACCATAGGTGTGAATGGTTGTTTGTCCCTATGTGTTAGCCCTGCGATGACCTGGTGGCTTGTCCAGGGTGTACCCTGCCTCTCAGCTGGGATAGGCTCCAGCTTGCCTGAGACCTTGTACAGGATAAGCAGCTACAGATAATGGATGGATGTCTATCTGCAAGCAAGTAGGCTTTATTTATTATTCTGTTATCCTAGAAATGAATGAGCATGGCATACATTTCCTCTAAAATAGTCAAAAAGCATATGCACAGTATGATGCTAAGGAGCCTATTCATATAGACATGGACATTTCATGCAGATCAATAATGAGAAGTAGAGGAATGGGCACCAGAAGCAGCATACTTTTCAGGTACATCTCGGCTCGGGCATGCCTCTGTCCTAGAAAGTGGCTCGTGGGACCCAGGGTTATTTGACAAGCCACTGTCCTAGAAGATGGCCTGTGGGACACAGAATTATTTTACATGCCACTGTTCTAGGTGGTGGCTCATGGGGAACATGGTTATTCTATGGGCCAGTTCTTGTATTTTGACCCATGGGGAACAGGGGAATTTGTTTTGTGGGCTAAAGCTGGTTTGCCATTCAAAATAAGCATCATCTCTCACAGTGGAACAGACCCACAAGATGAAAGTAACACATAGAAGGTGGTTAGCTAAATCTTGTGTATTATCAGCTTGATATTGTTAAGATTATTGAGCGGTCCAATGCATGTGCCTAGGTAGAGTTTGTTTGGACCTCTTATTAGACCAATCCAGGGTAAGACACTAGCTACAGGCCAGATATGAAGAGTACTGCAAGAAAACCCGACTGTAGCCCCTTAGGAATCTACTTTAGTGAGCCTGAACTTGCTTTTCCTGATTCCCTGAAGTCAGTGAGGAATGGTCAGCTGAGGCTTGCTGCTGGCAAGTGCTGCTGCAGTATCTGATGGTTTCAGCATTGCAAAGAAACAATTGCAGAACTCTTTCGTTTTAATATCGAGGAGCTCATACTGTCACTATATGCACTCTTGTCATTTCTGAAATGTTGTTCCCATTAACTTTATTAAGGTTGGTTTATAATTTTTGCACTGTAGTATAAGTGCATAGAGGGGTTTATGCAGTGGCAGATTTAGGTATAGGAGACATGGGCAGTCACCCAGGGTGGCATCTTGGGGGGGGGCACCCACATAGACGTCAATGATATCATGTTACCATCTGAGTCAATTATCCTTTTGGAGTGGCATCCTGATTCTAGTTATTGAGCTAAGCAGGTTACTTCCTGTTGTTCCACTCAGGGAGGTGAGGGGATTGGGAGTAGGTTAACCTCAGCTCTCCATCCCATTAGTAAAATCAGAGGAGAGACATGAAAAGATACATGTATGCAGGTATGTCATTTTTTTATTAGTATAATATTATACATGTAATATGATCAGCTAATTTGTTAGCCTATGTTGCTTGTTACTATTACACATAGTGACAATATTCTTTTTTCTGTTCAACTAGCTTACATAACATTGGATAAAATTTCAGTTACATCATGATAATTCATGTAGCATGCAGCAAAATGATTACAATCTAACTATTGATTGATAATTTCATTGCGATAACATAATAAGGGTTTTCTGTGATTATATTGACTAGCTCCTGAGCTCAGTAAGTGAATTTCCAATGCTGTATGCTAACTTAAAAGACATCTATATTATGCTGATACTTTGTATCTTTTGTGATATTTTAATTATTTTGCCCAGAATTTGCCAAGGAAGATGTATTTGGATTGTTTTCAAAGTTGAATAAATTGTGCATAATGGCATGTACATTTAATTGTGCAACAAATGTATTTAGGGTGTCCTACTTGTTTAGGCTCCTGTATTTCACTGCAAATTCAGGAGAACTTCTGAAATATTTTGGAATGCCCTATTCATCTTATTTGTGTGTGTGTGTGTGTGTGTGAGGGGGTTCCGCCCAGGGTGCCATACAGGCTAGTACCACCACTGGGTTTATGGGTAAGCAAGGTGCAGAGAGGTACTCTGATTCTTACAACATATTGTATGTATCTACTTTGCAGTTCATCAACCCTCCTTCAAACAAACACTGTTTGGTTGTGCAGGAAAGTGTTGATCTTAGTAGTTAAGAGCAAGTGAACATTATTCCAGGGTTTTTCCCCTAAAACATTCCCATATTTTCGTTGTGTTCTACCCACCTCACTACTTATCTGAATGACTATTGGAATATGATTAAAATTATATTTCATTTGAAATACTTATATAAACAGCATGTGGTGATATACTTGGTAGAAAACACTGTTTAAAAAAACAAAAATGTGAGCACTGAGATAAAAGGGAGAGAAGGATCTATCTGCAACCCTGCTCTTCACTGAGGACATGAAACATATGCTCATCTAACTGTACTTTATTACATAATTATCCTTATAAAAAACATAGGATTGGAGTATTGCTCTCTTGCTGTGGTTCTCAAATCTCACAAACAGGATGTGTAATCACAGATCACTTACTTGCAAAATGCAAGGGGTATGGATTACAGTTGCACCAACAAAACACAGACACCTTTGTGTCTGGCCAATGAAAATTGAATGTTAACATTTGAAATCTTAACAATGAACTTCAGCAGACATCCACAAGTATATATCATCTTGATAGTTTTCAGCCTTTGTGATGTTAACAACAGCATTTTTAAAGGCTATATCTATCTCCATGATTCAGTTTCAAATGGTAACTTTAGCCTGACAACACTGCTATTGTAGTACACTTTAAACAACCTTTTAAAGGAGACATTTTATTTTAAAAAACCCTCACTTTTTCAGTGCTTGTGGAGGTACAGTTTGGGATCTAGAGTGCCTACCAACCTTCAAACTCTGAAATAAGACAACCCAGTCAGTTTCTTTTGGGCTGTCTATTTCAGAAAGTGTGCTTCAACCAGATGTGCAGATTTAGCTCACCTTTCTGTGACATCCCCTCATCTCAGTATTTCCATTCATGGTTTGAGAACTGCCTTTGCTAATGAATATTCATAAGGTAAGTGCTAAATACTACCTACTACTATTCTCTCTCGTCCATTGTGTTTTGATGAGGACCATGGACATCGCCCTCATTTACTGTTTATGTGTTCATGTATGGCTGATGAAGCCAATGCGAGCTCTGAACCCCCTCCTGCATGTGGAGCACACATGATCTGTATGATCTGGTATTAGACTGCTGCTGCTAGCACGCACTTTCCTGCTAGCTCTCTTCTCTTCTGCTGCTTCAGTGAGACGCTGCTCAGACTGCAGGCCACTGCTGTGGATTTGGGCTCTCCATCCTGGTCTGTCCACCACCGATTCTTCCCAGGTGTCTGGGTTGATGTCAAAGCTCCTTATGGACTCCTTTAGGCTGTCTTTAAAGTGCATATTTGGGCGGCCGCGAGAGCACTTCCCTTCACACAGTTTGCTGTAGAACAGTCTCTTTGGAAGTCAGTCATCAGGCATGCGGACAAGATGTCCTGCCCATCCGAGCTGGGCCTTCTGAAGCAGGCAATGGATGCTTGGTAGTCCCGTATGCTCAAGAACTTCGGTGTCTGGGATTCAGTCATGTCACCGGATAAGCAACAGGCGGCGCAGATAGGTGGTGTGGAAATGCTGGCACTTTCTGGCCTGCGTACACAGTCCAGGTCTCACAAGCATACAATAGTGTTGGTAAGATGATCGCCATGTACACTTTCAGCTTGGTTTCTAGGCTGATGTCTCTGTGCTCCCAGACTGTGGAATGCAGTCTGCCAAAAGCTGCACTGGCCTTTGTGATCCGGCTGGTCACTTCGATGTTGGCACAGATGTCTCTGGATAGTGTGCTGCCAAGATAAGTGAACTTGCTGACCACCTCAGGTCTCTGCCCTTGAACTTGAATAATCAGGCTCTGTGTACTCCTTGCCTGGTGCTGGCTGGTACACGACTTTGGTTTTGTTAGTGTTGATGGTGAGGCCGAAATCATCGCAAGCAGTAGAAAAGGGCAGTGAACGTCATGCTGAACAGGGTCAGTGCCAGGACACAACCCTGTTTCACGCCATTGGTCACTTCAAAGACATCTGATACCTCTCCATCATCCAGGACCTGTGCATGCATTCCTTCATGGAACTGTCCGACCATGGTGACAAACTTGTCAGGGCAGCTGAACTTGGACATGATTTTCCACAGTCCTTCCCAGCTCACGGTGTCGAAAGCTTTTGTCAGATCCACAGAAGTGATGTACAGGTCCTGTTCCTGGCACTTTTCTTGCAGCTGGCATGCGGCAAACACCATGTCTGCTGTTCCTTGTCCGGTTCTGAACCCGCACTGGCTTTCTGGCAGGTAATCCTGCTCAAGGTGTGTGATCAGGCGATTCAGCAGGATGCGAGCCAGGATTTTTCCAGCAATGGACAGCAGGGAAATCCCACAATGATTGTCATACACTTAACGGTTGCCTTTCCTCTTGTACAGGTGCACAACAGAGGTGACTTTCAGCTCCTGGGGCATTGCTTCTTGATCCCACATGGTTTGAAAGAGCTTGGTGAGCTTAGTGATGAAGGGCTGACCACCCACCATGTACACCTCTGCTGGGATGGCATCAGCTCCCACAGCTTATCCAGAGGAAAGAAGGTTGATGGCCTTCTCCACCTCAGACTCAGTGATGGGGTCAGTTAGCTCAATGTCGATGTCTACCTGGGGCATCCACTGGATGGCCATCTTGTTGATGGCAGATGGCCGGTTCAGGACACTGCAGAAGTGCTCAGCCCATCGTTCGAGGATCTGTGTCTTGTCAGTTAGGAGGGTGGCACAATCAGCACTGTAGATGGGTGAGGTGCTGAAGGGTTGTGGTCCATACAGAGTGCATAGGGATTGAAGAAGCGGGGGTCTTGTTTTGAGGCAAAGACCTCAATCTCCATTGCTTTTCTGCTCAGCCAGCAGTCTTGCATCTCTCTCAGCTTGGCCTGGAGAGTTCTGTGAGCCTCTGAAAAGGCTGCTTTCTTGGAATGGGATGAAGGATCTTCCTGGGGAGCCTTGTGTAGTTGTCACTTCTCAATGAGCTGCTATATCTCCACATCATTCTCATCAAACCAGTCCTTGTGCTTGCACTCAGAGGGACCAAGGTGGCAGAGGGCTGTGGTGTGAACCAGATCTCAGAAGGCCGCCCAGTCTTCTTCAATGGTCTTGACTCCAAACTGGAGAGCACAGACCTGGGTGTCGAGTTTGTTGCTCAATTTCAGTTGGGTGTCCTCAGACTTCTGCTTGCCAACATTCAGCCTCTTCTTAGATTTCTTCCCTTGTGGGCATCTCTTGGGCTGGATGTGAAGATTCATCTTGCTAATGACAAGTCTGTGGTTGGTCCAGCACTTGGCACCACACATGGACTTGGTGACTCTGACATCACACCGGTCCCTCTGTCTAACAAGGACACAGTTGATGAGATGCCAGTGCCGCAATCTTGGTTGCATCCATGTTGTTCTGTTGTGGGCTGGGAGGTGGAAGACAGTGTTGATGATGAGAAGCTGGTTTGAGGCACACATCTTCAGCAGCAGAAGGCCATTACTGTTGCACTTGCCAATGGCATTTCTCCCAATGACTCCGTCCCAGGCTGTTCAGTCCGTACCAACTCTAGCGTTGAAGTCACCAAAGATGATGAGCTTGTCAGACTTGGGGACTATGGCAATCAAGGCTTCTAGGTCCTTGTAGAACTTGTCGTCATCATCTGGGTTCGTCATGGTGGGGGCGTAGACACTGATGACAGTGGCAAAACACTTTCTTGGCAGGGGGAGATGCAGAGTCATGAGTCGGTCACTTTAGCCCTTGAGAAGGCTTGTCAGTTTGCTAACAAAGCTGGACTGGATGGTGAAGCCCACACCTGCCTCATGTCGTTCTTTGCTGCTGTAGCCACTCCAAAAGATGATGTAGCCGGCACCCATCTCTGTGAGTTGTACCTCCTCTGCCAGATGGGTTTCGGACAGTGCAGCAATGCAGATGTTGTACCTGGACAGTTCACGTGCTACTAGCGCAATTCTTCTATCTGGTCTGTCTGTGTCAGGGTTGTCAAGCAGTGTGTGTACATTCCACGAAGTGAGGGTGAGGAGTACCCTCTTTGTTTTCTCTCTTTTTCTTCAACCACTGGGATGGGAGCCCACCAGCCACAGTATGCTGGTCAGGGTTGTGAGAAGCAGGCAATTTTTAGGGCACCTTTTCTAGCCCCTTCCTCTGAGCAGTGCATTCCTAAAGAGGGCTGCTCAGTCACTCAGATGGCTGCCAAATCCTGCTGCTGCTTTGGTCAACAAGAAGCGACCCTGTGGCCTGAGCCACCTGTGTGCAGATCCATGGCAACAACTTCCAGTGAATCCACACCTGCTGCTTCGTCGCTCGCCCATTGCCACAGGACTTCAAAGTGTAAAGGGTGATGTTGTGAGATGTGCGAGAATTTGATTAAAGTAAGGTAGAGTTGCGCGGAGTCAGCCTCAATCTCTTGTCCATTCTTATCATACTCCAGTGGCAAGACAGAGCAAGACAGCTGGTGATAGGGATGGATGCAGCAGATAGCCACAGCTCCTTCAGTGCCCCACCATGCCCTGAGCCTTCTGCAAGGCCTGCTGGTTCACCTTCTTGGCCGTTGGACCTACTGTTGGTCACCTCTGCCCTGTCAGTGCAAGTCCAGACTACGCAGAGCAGAGCTGTCTGTGAACGGGCCCAGGGTGCGGCCAGATGAGTGCTGCACCCTCTCTGATCTTGCACCACAAGTTTGTGTTGAACCTGGTGCTAAGTGACTTGTAAACTACCTGATTCTGGGCCGGGGTGTCATGAGTGGCAGAGCAGCTCCATCACTGTGATCCATTGAAAGTCAGCCCTAGATCCAATCTTTTGTAGGAAGCTGAGGTCGTGCGGGTGGCCCTCCAATGGCACCCCCACCCCCCACGGTGACTATGGTTCTCCCAGGGGTGCTTCAGAAAAAAAATAGTTATCTATCTGTCTATAGATTGATTGGAGGTGGGGGGCTGTCTGTGTCCAAGTACAGTGGAACAGTTATGGGCAGCCCAGCTTGCAAAAGTTTGAGAACCCTTGCTCTGTTGCCATATTTGGCCAAGCTGAGGTTTTGGTGTTCAGAACTGTGGCTGGATATTATTTCATACAAAAAATAATAATTCATATTACTTGCGATGTCTGAAAATGAAATGCTAAAGGTCGATGACATTTCTCTTTTTGTATTCAATATCCAAGCTCATCTTTGACTCATCTCTTTCTCTGGAGATGAAAAATCCCAAGCTACCAGTCTGTATGGATGACTTTAACACCTAATAGCAAAATATGATGTCACACTTCAGTATATCACAATACTTCTCTTTCATTTATTGCAGTCAAACCATTCTTATTTTTTTTTCTGCATTTGCCTAATGCACTGTATATATTCACATTGTTGCAAGTATAATGGTTCACACACAGAATACCAGTTAAAAGTTTGGACACCTACTAATTCATAGGCTTTTTCTGTATTTTTTTAAACTATTTTATACATTGTAGAACAATACAAAAGACATCAAAACTATGAAATAACAGATGGAATATATAAATGATGACCTCTTCACTCTCCCCCTCCTTTTCATCATTCAGTCATCACTGAAACAGACACACACACACCACATCAATTGACAACAGATCTGATCACTTTGCCACTCAACTTACCTGGCCCCACCCTACATTCAAAAACCAAGACTTGACCATGCCCCACTGCTCGACTTAGGCTGGGACGCCATCCGGCCTACAGCCAACTCCCCCCCCCCCCCGATGGGAAAGAAAGTCCACCACCACCATCTGTGCCCCGGTCTGTGGACCACCTCGAATGTGAAAGGCTGGAGGGCTAGAAACCAACTGGTGATCTACACATTGGCACCTTTCATGCATTAGAGTCACTGGACCAGGGCATGATCTGAACAGAGATTGAAAGGGTGCCCCAGAAGGTAGTATCAGAGGGTGAGGACCACTCAATTGATGGCCAGGCATGCCTTCTCATTGGTGCTGTACCTACTTTCTCACATCGAAAGCTTGTGGCTGATGTACAGCTCCATATATTCCTCCCCCTCCACCTTCTGGGATAGAATGGCCCCCAGTCCTCTATCTGACACATCTGTTTGCAAAATAAAAGGGAGAGAGAAGTCAGAGGAGAGTAAAAGTGACCCCCCACACAGTGCAACTTTTACCTTAGTGAACACCTGTTGGCACTGCTCTGTTCACTGGACCAGATCTGGTGCTCCCTTTATGGTGAGATCAGTCAGCGGGCTGGTGACATCTAAATAGTTAGGTATAAACCTGTGATAATAGCCAGCCCCAGGAACTGTCTCACCCCCTTTTTGGTCTTGAGCCTTGGGCAGGCCACAATCACTGCAGGCTTGTCAATTTGGGGACGTATCTGCCCATGACTCAAGTGGAAACCCAGATACCAATCGCACACTTTTTTGGGTTAGCCATGAGGCCTGCACACCTCAGTGACTCCAGGACAGCCCTGAGGTGTTTTAGGTGTTGCGGCCAATCATTGCTATGTATAATGATGTCCAGGTAGGCAGCAGCACAGGTGGCATGTGGACAGAGGATTTTGTCCATTAGCCACTGTAGCATTGTGGGAGAGCCAAATAACCCAAAAGGAAGGGTGATGAATTGGTTTTAGCCAAATGGTGTGGAAAAGGTCATTTTTTTTCATGGGATAGAGGAGTCAACGGGATTTGCCAATATCCTTTTGTCAAATCCAATGTCAAATAAAAGCAAGCAGCACCTAATTAATCGAGCAGCACATCAGTGTGAGGCATTGGGCATGTGTCAGATTTAGACACCGCATTGACTTTTCTATGATCCACACAGAACCGGACCGACCTGTCAGTCTTGGGGACCAAGACCACTGGGCTGCTCCAATCACCATGGGACTCATTGATTATTCCCATTTCAAGCATAGTCTTGCGTTTGTCCCAAACCACTGCTTTCATGTGTTCGGGCAAGCGGTATGGGTGACTATGCACCACCACCCCTGGGGGTGTCTCAATGTGGTGTTCTATGAGGTGATTGCGGCCAGGAAGTGGTGAGAACACGTCAGAAAACTTCACTTGCAACCTGGCAACCTCCATGAGTTGGGCCAGTGAGAGGTGGTCTCCACAGGGGACTGGAGTGGCTCGAGTGGCTACTTTTGTTTTTACCTCTTGCCCCAGGTCCACACTCTCCAGAACTACTGACCCCAACATCACAGGGACTCCTCCCTCCAATGTTTTAATAGGTTGAGGTAGTATATCTGTAGCACCCCACCCCCATCTGTTCACCTCACCTCATAGTCGACATCCCCTATTCACCGTGTGACCTCAAAGGGCCCTTACTACTTACTCACTAAGTTTGAGCTTGAAGTGGGTAATATGAACATTTTATCTCCTGGTATGAATTCTCTAAGGTGCACACTGCTGTTGTACAGCTGGGTCTGACATTTTTGCACCGGTCACAAATTCTCCTGGGTTAACTGACTATGTACATAGAGCTTTGCATGCAGGTAAAGAATGGATTGAATTTTGTTTTTACTGTTTGAAGGTCCCTCCTCCCAATTTTCCCACAGCACATCCAAAATGCCACGAGGCTTATGCCAATATAATAATGTGAATGGGGAGAACCTTGTGGACACTTGTAGTACCTCTCATACTGTGAATAACAGGGGCTCGAGTCATTTATCCCAGTTACATGTGTCTTTGATTACAAACTTACAAATCAAGTTTAAGAGTTTGGTTAAACTATTTGACCAAATTGTCTGTCTGTGGGTTATAAATGCTGGTGCAGATGGATTTAACCCCCAATAACTCAAAGTTTGTGAAGTGTGCATGACATGCATGTAGTGCCTTGGTCTTTCAGGATTTCTTTGGGAATTCTGACTTGGGAGATCATTTTAAACATCGCCTCTGCCACATTGCGTGTGGAAATTCTTTGGGAATTTTCTCAGGGGTCTGAGTGTCCTGCATCACTCAGCATAACTGATCTTCAATAATCATGTAGTATGGGAAGGAGAGTGTTGCATTTGGCTGGAGAGTCTGACCATTGATACACTTGGTCAAAAGCATGAAGCAGAATCTTCTCTCATGTTTGTTCTAAAGGGAAATCCTCAAGGGAATCCCAGAGAGAGAGAGAGAGAGAGAGAGGAGGGGCAGGCCGCTTCCTTTTCTCTGTATCGCTGTGATGCAGTGCTGACATGGACAGCTCTGAGATAGCTTCCCCAGACAATGCCACACTGGGATTCCCCTGTGTTGCACTATTGCAGGACCTGACCAGTACTACATGCTCCATTGAGCATTTAAACCCTGGCCAATCTGTCCCCAGAATCAGTAGGTAGTAGGTGGGCGAGGCATGGGCTAACCACTGCCTCTACGCCATGTTTTGATCCTTGAAATTGAATGTGAAAGGACACTAGAGGATATTCAGGAACAACTGTGCTCTGTCCAATGCTTCACCTTGAACCAGGCTTTGGTGGATTGAGGTCTGATTACAGCCAGAATCCACCAATGCATGATATGTATCCCCTTGAATGCTCACTGGTATGCAATACACTCCAGCCCGATCAAGGGCAGTCTCTGGTGCATTGGAGATCTGGACCATGGCCCCCACCTCCCTTGCTTGGCACTAGTCCTGGAAATGCCCAGGCTCCCTGCAGTACCAGCTCACCAGCCTAGGCTTCACCTCTACACTGGTAATCTGGGGATCACTCACCTGAGGGAGAGAAGACACAGACACATAAGGGGGTGAGGCACCATGGGCTCAGTAAGCCGGCTGGGGGGGTCAGCCCCCATTTCTGTGGTGTAGCGATGAGGCAGGGATGCAAAGGGGGGGGTAGTGAGAGAGAGAGAGGAGGCAGGACTTCTGCCTGCTGCTGGAACTGCCACCAGATGGTCCTCCACCAACTCAATCATGCTATCCAGCGATGCTGGGTGGTGGCACTGGACCCGCTCTGCTATCCCTTATGGCAGACACATGATGAACTGCTCCAGTGCCACTGCATCGATGATCCTCTCAGCATCATGGTTTTCTGCCCTCAGCCACTGCCAGCAGGTGTCCTGGAGCTATTAGCCAAAAGCAAATGGCCAGCTGACGCCCTTGAAAGTCAGTGCTCGGAAGCACTGACAGTGTTGTCCCGGGTTTTGGCATCAGTGTTGTATGTCCCTGAGGGTGGGTGGAACACTGACGTGCAGACAGGCAGGTAATGCTGTTCAACACAATCTTTTATTTTTGGCTTTTCAGCTTAATTGGTCTGACTTTCATCTCTCTCACACACATCACATCAATTGACAACAGGTGTGATCACTTTGCCACTCACCTTCCCTGGCCCCGCCTTCTATTCACAAACTGAGGCTTGGCCATGCCCCTGCTACCACATATGACTTTTAATTCCATTTATATTTCTATTTTGAATTTATTCCTATGTTATATTTATTACTTAAAATTTTAAATTGCTAAACTTTTAAACTTTTGGAGGGCTTCAATGCTGAGAGAGTGGTTTCTGTTTCTTCTCTCATCCAACACATTTCATTGTAATGTTGACCCTGTGTTTACATAGATATGATAAATAAACCTGAGCTGAACTGAACTATACAGCCATGGCTATTTGAATAGTTTTTCAGTGCCATCCACAATTACTGGCACAGATTGTAAAGATGAGTAAAAAGGGTTGGAAAAAAGTCCACCTTTTGGTGAAGTAACTTGATATCACACTGAAAAAATAGGTTCCCCTATGGGTACATGTGGCTACTGCTTATAAATAATTTTTTTTCTGATACCATGTCCATACAGTAAAACAAAAATAAATAAATAAACACATCTACAGTGGGGAGAACAAGTATTTGATACGCTGCCGATTTTGCTAGTTTTCACACTTGCAAAGCATGTAGAAGTCTGTAATTTTTATCATAGGTGCTCTTCAAGTGTAAGTGA